>MU224777.1:489563-547010 GCA_018584345.1 Thuja plicata | reverse complement strand
ATGCAAAACCACACATGATGCTTGTTACATAGCCAATCTGTTCTTTAGAGAAGCAGTCCGGATACATGGATTACCTTTGAGTATTGTGTCAGATAGAGACTCCAAGTTTATGAGTCATTTTTGGAAGACTTTATGGCGAAAGCTTGGTACAAATCTTTCTTTTAGCTCTGCCTACCATCCACAAACCGATGGTCAGACTGAAGTGGTGAACTAGAGCTTAGGTAATCTTTTGAGATGCCTTACCAAGGAGTATGGACAATCATGGGATCATTTACTTGCTCAAGCAGAATTTGCCTGCAATGATACAGTCAATAGGTCCACTAGAAAGAGCCCTTTTGAAATTGTGTATGGGATTCATCCCAGGGGTATCTATGAATTAAGGGAACTTGGTGGCAATACAGAGAGGAGTGGATATGCTGAAGACTTTTCTCAATCCATGAAGGAGGTCCATGACTCAGTTAAAGAAACATTGATAGAGAGTACAACTCATATCAAGCAGAAGGTAGATGCAAGGAAAGAGATGTTCAATTTCAGGTTGGAGATTTGGTCATGGTGCACCTCAACAAGGAAAGGTTGCAGAAAGGAATTCCAAGTAAACTTCAGATGAGGAAGATAGGCCCTTGTGCAATATTGGAAAAATATGTGTCTAATGCTTATAAAGTTGATCTTCCTACAAACATAAGATTATCTCCTATTTTCAATGTGGTAGATTTGGTATCCTATAAAGGTCCAATTCCTGAAGGAGATTCTGATCTCACAGGAGATACTGAGGATCTCAAAGTGCTTAAACTTCCTGTTATACCCCAACTAAAGGAAGACATGATTCTGAATTCAAGAGTTGCCAAGCAGACTAGATGACAGACCTATATGGAACATCTGGTAAAATGGAAAGGCAAAGCTGGTTCAGAGGCTACATGGGTATAGGAAACTAATCTTAAGAAGTTAGGCATCAATCTTGACTTACTCCAATCACCTGGAAGTTGATTTTTTTTTTTTTGGGGAGTATGGTGCAGGAGCACCTAAGGTTAGGAACTTTTCTAAGTGAGAAGTCAAGCTATTGTCTGTCGGTGTTGCTCGTCAGTAATGCTTGATGGTTCCTGTTTGTCGGTGATGCTTGTTGGTAGTGTTCGTCGATGATGCTTGTTGGTAGTGTTCATCAGTGATGCTTGTTGGTGATGTTCGTCGATGATGCTAGTTGGTAGTGTTTGCTGGTGATGCTTGTTGGTGATGACCTTCGGCGACTATGTTTGTTGTCAGGTTTGTGATCTAACACTCAGGGTTGGAAACTGATGATGTTTCTGTTGTTTTGAAAAGTCAACACTGGTGCTTGGTAATGTCGGTTAATGACCTAGGAAATGTGGGAGGTGACGTTTGTGACTAGCTGGGTCACTTGCAGCGACTCTCTACATGTTGTTTTTGCTTGAAAGGATTAGGGACACCTATTACTATTCTAGAAGGGTCATTTTTTGCTCAATTTGGCTTCCTTTGCAGGGTGGTTGAAGTTGTCCACGAGTATCAAATATTTTGGGTGATATTTCGATGGATGTATTTATAGTTGAAAATATTTTGTAGTTAATATAGATGGATATAGATAGATTAGAGAAGGAGATAGACACAGATCGTATCATCCTATAATAGTTTAGTTCTTGTGAATAAAAAAAGAACATATTTAATGGATTCCATGTGCAGTGTGTGTTGTTGTGTTCCTCAGGTGAAAACCGTTGGTTTATCTTGGGGAATGAACCTATCCTAATGGGTTCTATGGCATGAAATAGTAGCTTTACAGTGTAAGCCTGGTCTAGGGCACTTGAGGTGAAGATCTTAGTGACTTCCTCAAGTTGGGGTGAAACAATACCCTATAAGGTATGTGCAAGAGACCTTAGAGCACAGTCAAGCTGACTGTCGGTAACAACTAGACCTGGGCAATACATCACCCATGCAACCCTAGGCTTGACTGCTTGAATGTATACTTTGTCACAATCAACTAGAAATCAAATATCATCCTTATAGTCTTCTACTAATTTTTTTGGTATTCTGTATCTATTCTGCATTTTCCCTATAAAAATTTCAAAGTAAGCATCCATGATGCTTTCAAAGTTATCTCCCAATTCTATTATGAATTCATTTATCTGATAGACTATAGGTCTGTCCTTTTTCCATAGAAATGTTCCTTTTGAAGGGAAAAACTTCTGAACATAAAAGAATATGAAGAACAAGAGTGAACCAAACTTACATGGATTGGTCTTGGATGCCCGGATGATCTCCAAGTTTTTCTCAGTTGGATGAGCTGCAACTCAGCAAGGTTAAATGACAAATTGTTCTTGACCACTTTGTATGCCAAGTCCACAGCCTCACATGGTACACTATTTGGTCAGCTAGAACTGTATATCTTATTTGCAATCACATGAATTCCAAAATTTAGTTCCATGTCAGTGACTTCATTCAACTTCATACCTCTTCCATCCCACTCAACAAGAGTCTTCTTGGCTAGGTCATCTCGAGGTAGGGTTTTGGTAGCTTTAGGTTTGTCAAGCATTGGGTACCCTATCACCTGATGTACAATGAACTTAGTAATCTTCACTGGTTTCTCCAACCAGAGATGCATATCATGAACACGAATCAGAACAAACCTAATCGAATTTATTTGAAAGTTATTTGGCATATGCAAAATGTGGGTTAATCCCTTGAATTTGAGGTGTTTATGTTCCGAATTCTAATTTCTGCCCACACAAAGTGCTTCATATGCTTTGTTCAGCTCCAATGTGCCTAGTTGTTGAATGTTGCAATGATAGAAACTTTGAATGTCATGAATTAATAGTACCTTACAAGGAATTTGGGAATGATCTCCCATTGGATCTGTCTCCTCTGCAATCGCTGGATGAAGTTTAAACTTTGGATATTCACAGACAACATTCCTCACTAAAATCCTAGATCCCTTCTTAACCTTGTTGCTGGATGAAGATGCCAAAATGCTCAGAGGATTGATGAAACTTCACTACAACTAAAGAATTCAAACACAAATTCACTCTGGAATTTCTATAAGCTCTTAATCACTCTATAAACTATAAATAATAACCCTTTGATTTCACCATTTATGAGAATTTTCATCATAAATTTTTCATTAAATGATCCATACATGGTAGTTGTCACAGCTTGGGTAGTTATCCCAGACATACTCGGAAGCTTGGGGAGAACTAAATTTGCATATTTGAAACCATTCAACTTGACTTAACTCGGTTAAGGTTGAGTAACTTGGTTGTAACTGAGATCCTAACTTGGTTAGAACCATAATGTGTCCTAGTGCATCAATATACTAATTTGGACTTGCTAGTATATATGGAACTAATGTATGATGGCTTGTATGGATAGTTCCAGTTGTCTCCGTGCATATTTATTCGGAGATGGTGGATCCACCCAATTCACTACTTTGGGTGCCATTTGATCCTTCATTGTTTTGGTCTAAATTATTAGGAGTCTTCCTTACCCACTACTGAATCATTTGATTTATGATTTCAGAAACTTTTACTTTGCCTTTCTCAAAACCAGTATCCACTTTTTCTCTATTCATGTAGTTCTTTCTTAGATGATCGAGTTATTTACACACATAACATCTCTTAGTAGGATTCTTTTTCTTGAGATGAGTCTTTGCACAATTTGCACCAATGTGCCCATATTCACCACAATGACAACATCTACTCCATGTGTTGTAATCCTAACCAAAAATTGCTTTTTCTAATTGTTCAACAGGGTTCCATTTCTTAGTTCTACACTCGGTATACTTATGACCTTGTTTGTTACAATTGAAACATTTTCCTTCAAACTTAGGTTTCTCAGTGCATTCACTTGCCCTATGTCCACATGTTTGTTGCATCTTTAGCACTTACCATTAAAATATGAATTTCCATTGCTCCAATACTTATTTTCTACGTGCCCTAACTTAGCACAATGATTACAAGTAGGTTTCATGTTCTGTTGAGTTCCTTGCTGTGAGGATTTGCCTTGTTTACTATAACTTAATCGAGTTTTTTGATGATTTCTAAATTGAGTTTTCTCTGTCAATTGATCCATGCTTACTTGTGAATTCATCATACTCTCATTGGTTTGTTTTTTTAGTATTGAGATCATTTTGCACTCTTTCATTTTTAGTCCTCAAATTGATAACTTCTTGATTTGCATTATTGAGTTGATTTATCATATCTTCTTGCTGAAGTGACAAATGATGGGTTTCATTTTATTTTTCCTCTAATATTTTACTTAGCAATCTTTTATCTTCTTGTGCCATTTCTTTGTCATTTTCTCCTTGGTTATTTTGTTCCATGACTTCACATATTCTAACTGAATGAATCTCTTGTTCTCTCTTCAACTTTCTGACTTCTTCATGTAAATTGAGATTCTTTGCAAGTAGATCTTCAATGGCTGCATCAGCCTCTTCAGAAATCCTTTCTTTGAATAAATTTTCAATTCTTTCTTCTATGTTACTTTTATCATTCATCTGCATTGCTAAAACTTTTCTTCTTTTCAAGGAATGAGAGAGTTGCTCCTTGAGTTTTGTGATTTGATCCATGGCCACTTGTAGATCTATCTTTTAATTTTCAATTGCATTCTCCACTCTGTATATTTCCATTGCCTCTGATCTTTTATCAAGATGTTAAACTTCTGATAAGAGAACCTTCAGCTCTGATACCAATTGTTGAAAATATATTGTATGCTAGGTGACTAAGAGGGGGGTGAATCAAGAACCAATAAAACTTATTCTCTTTTATTCTTTATTAGATTGTCTAATCTAATTGCATGCATGGAACAAAAAATCATAAAGAATTCATAACACTTGACACAATAACTGGTTACCCAGAAATCTTCCAAATAGAAAGTAAAACTGGGGTGGCGATGCTACCCACAATATTTAGTACTACAACAATAAATTTGGCCAGTTAAGTCTTACAGTTGACCACTTTTGATGGTCTTCCCTATTAGGAGCAATAAGGATTGTTAGGTCCACCTTGTGAAAGGATTTATGTAATACAATAAAGTATGCACTTTATTAGGAGACTTGATAAGGACTGTTAAGTCCACCCTGTTAAAGGATTTTGCCGATACACCTATTAGGATGAACCAATGAATGATCTGCTATGAAAATCTGATTTGTTGAATAAGATCATTTGAAATAATACTGATCACCTGAATGTGATAGATGGGTCTCTTTTGTTCCTTTATACTGTTGTAGCCTTCATATTCACATTCATATATTTATTTATACTCTTCATTTGGATAAACAAAGTATCTTACATATATATATTACCCAAATCAAATACCTCTACAAGTCAGCTACTTTTGATATTAAATATTATTAACAATATGAACTAAGTCGGGCCAATGCTGATACTTGGGTCCAGTAATCCACTCGGGTGATATACTAACACTTGGGCCTCACAGTGAATTGACAACTCTGACACTAGTTTAACACTGGGTGCTCGGGTCACATTCATCACTCAGAGATGGTAACTCAAACATAACATTGGTGACTTGGTTGATATTGTTCTAAACTATCTACTCGGTTGACACTGTGACTTCTTAGCCCGGGTTACACTTCAAATTGCTAGCTCAGTCAACACTATAATAATATAAATGACTAAGTTTTTTGGCACTAATTGACAACATGTCTTGCCATAAGGAAACATATTTTGGTTAGTGGTTGCTTTTGGTAGGGTTATTGTTTTCCATGATGGTGAAAATTATTTTATTCATTCTATTTATAGATGGGTTGATCATGTTCTTGTCTAGATTATTCTCTACAAGGTTTCAATTGAGGTGGAGTTTATCCCTATTGAGGTGTGTTTCTTCTTTGTGGCTACATTTTGGACACAAATACTTTTTCTCTAGTTTTCCCCTTTTATTTTCCTATTGAGGTGGTGAGATAAACTATGGAGGTGGAGTGTTACTGTTGGAAAGTGGCTAATTGTATCTCTATGTGGTCTTTTCTTGATTGTTGCTACTCGAATGTGGTGTTGAACTAGGTTTTTTTTATCTACCTATGGCTTTCTCCGAGCTTCTACTCCTATTGAGGTAGGATTTTCTAGCATTGGGGTAGATAAGAGTGTTGTTATAGATATATTGACTAGCTGGTGGGACACCCTTGATATCAACTTTGGACTAGTTTTGGGATCCACTTCAAAACCCATCATGATGGTTTTGGGGAGCCTTTCAAAATCCTATGCTACTCTTCTTTGTGAGGATTTTCCTTTTCTTTCCATCAAGTGTGATATGTATGATTTTTCCACTAGCAAAATATAAGGTTATATGATCCTTGTTAAAATAAATAGTTAAGGTTAATGGAGCCTAGAAAAACCCTTATCTTCTAGTGACCATATATTATTTTATGATAATATGGTAGAGAACAAATAAGATGGGGGGGATAAATTAGTTGTTCCTAAACTTCAACTTCAAAACCCTAACCCTTCAAACATTCAAACACAAAATCATAAGATATGATTTGACTAGTTAACCATGAAATATACCTACAACTATGATTTGATTAGGGGAAAGACTATGGTTGAGCTGATTACCCACAATAAGTAAATATCTTGTTAGAAGTATAAAATTATTACAATAATAGGAAATGGACATGAATTAGGATCACTACCTATATCTCACTACTAAAAAAAAATGCATTAGGCTACAACGTCGAGGAAGCCTCTCTGGCTTGCAATTTGATCACTACAATGATCTGGAGTTTTTGTGAATTGGATACTAGCATCTACCTTATGTCAAGGCCAGTTCCATTGAAGGAAAACACACATCTTTTTTCAGACACTCTCTGAATCCTTTAGAGAAGAAATTTATCCTTCAAGAGATATCAACAAATTCTCTTCAATAATTCTCTGGCGTTCACAATTAATCTTTTACTTCTACGCCTCTCATTTTTTCCTAATTTATCATCTTATATCAAGAACTAGGTCAAAGAAACCTAATTCTCCCTCTATTCAAATCATTGTGCTAAATATCATGTTTCAAATCTCTCTAACCATAAAATCGTATCCATGACCCATAAAAACCACCTCAAGATCATAAATCTCCCTGAATACAGCCTTTAGTACTTGCGCAACACGATTTACAAACTCAATCCACAAAGAACAAAAGATAATGATAAGAATATTATTATTGTCCAAACATTCTACCAATATGATCCTTTTGATCCATGTGGATCACCAACTCATCAAGAACATACTTCAAGAGCATCTTATAGCATCATGATCAATGCTCAAACATGCAAATCCACTACAGCCATTAGATTTTAAAGCCCTTTTTACCAAGCCTCAAGAACATTGTCAAGAAGGCTCTGATACAATAAAAATATTCCATGAAAACCTTTCAAGTACAAACAAGCTGAATTGAAGAAACATGAGTATGTCCTAAACACACGCTTAGATGTGCACTAAGAAATTCTAACTTGATTGTGTAAAACAAACCTCTTTCTTTCTTCCTGTCAACACTATTTTTCACTATGTCTGTCAGTCACCAACTCTAACTTTGTATCATGACCAAATATTTATGATATCCTCTAAAAATTGAAGTGAACTAGGTACAAACCTTCTTAAAAAATTTCCTATGTGTGTGACCTCATACCTGCAATATTTGTTCCTTATCAAACCTCTAAACATCCTGTTCCACTGGCTAACCTGCAACAGTTAAGCTAACAAAAAACAAATAAACCTTCCGATCAAATTCTTAGATATGTTGACATCAATGAAAACACATCCAACTTACAACTTGCCAAAAATACCCCCCTTTTGAATTGATGACAATATATGATGTGAAAAATATTTAATGCAATCAAAAACAAATAATTTCACACCTAGAAAGATAATCAATAGTACTACCAACAAATCCACAATTATCCTTCAGATTCTCTCCAACACATCTCTCTCTGGGAACAATTTTACATGCTCTTCTCTCCATTATTTTCTCCCCCTTGGATGTACAATACACTTCTTAGCTAAAACACTTTTTTATGTGCAAGTATATGATCTTGATTTTTGCATGCTCATCTCTCCCTTAATTCACATATGATTGTTTGTCGCATATTGTCTTTCTACCCCCTTTTAAAAAAATAACAAAGACACTCTTTTCTAACAATCGTACACTGAATATATATGCTCATCTTTCTTACCTGTAGACACAACTAAGCAATTAACTTACGATGGTGACTACTCCCCCTGAGTAGTAACCTCCAAAATGCCAATCCAAATTGAATGATATCTCCATGAATTCCTCTAGATTGATGCATTCTTCTATATCTTACTTTGGTTTAGGAGGAGAAAGTCCTCTTGAATTTCCTTTGGGATTTATAGAAGTAGATCTCTTTTCTGTAGTAACCTTGTTCTTATTTCTTCTTTTCCTCTTCTTATAATTTTGTTCCTTGTCTCCTTTCTGTTTCTTCTTTTCTTTTCCCTTCACATTCCTTTGATCATATTTTCCTTTCTTGTCATCTTCTTTCTTCCTTCTTTGACCATTCTTCTGCATTTTCTTGTTTTCTCCTTTAGTGTTACCTTTGTTCACCTTCTTGCCTCTACAATTCTCAATAGTAAGTTCAGAAAACTTGTATCTGATCTATAGAAAAATATTTTGTCTATTCTTTTCTTTATCTTCAGTAGTACATTAACTGGTAGTGTAGCCAAATTTGTTGCATGCAAAACATCTAACCTTTTCCCTTTTAAAAATATCAATCTTCTTCCTCATACTACTGTATACGCTTGCATCATGATCATCCCTTCTGCAATTAAAACATATATTTCTCTTTCGACAATCCACTTATTTGTTTCCACTCTCATTACCAATAAATCACTTACCTCTAAACTTCTTAGGCTTGTTTGACAAATTTTTATTGGTCTTCTTCTTCCTTTTCTTCTTCTCTCACTTAGCTTGGTCTTGACTAAACTTAGAGCATTTTCCTTCCTCTATTTTAATACCACTCTTGTCTATTGACCTCCTCTAAATTAGTAATGCCTCAAGCTTAGTTGAAATGATCTTGATCTTTTCCCTATAATAATTTTCTATCCCAAGGTCTTCTTCCATGCCTCTAACCTACTAATCATCCATGCAACCTTTCCATATCTTTATGGCCTCAATCTTAGAAATCAAGAAAATACAATCTTCCACAATTCTTCTTTTATTCTTCTGGTCTTCTAACTTGGAGTTTCCTTTAATTGATTCTAGATTTTTATTGGTCATAAATTGTTTTTCATCAAACGCCTTATGATTGTGAATCGTACCATGAATTTCATATTCCTTTACTTTTATTTCTCTATCCTTATCATCTCTTCCTTCTTCTTGAATTCCCAATCTCTCTGAGATATTCTAAATTTGATTCTCAACAAGAGTTTGTATTCCACTGCATATACCAATAACTTGTTCATCAGAGCTACCTTTGTAATAACCAAAATAACTTTCACTAAACTAAGTATTCAAGTAAATTCCTTCAAAATGACTCAAATTTTCACACCTTGGTGTGCTTTCCTTCACTTGTGACTCTCATGTTTTTCCTTCTCCTTTATTTGTACCATCATCATCATTTTTCTTCACCAAGGCACTTGTCATATGATTCTCAATTTTTCATTCCAGTCCTTAATTTTCTGCTAAGATCTCATTTATCATTGTATAATTTGGTCATCCCTTCTTCAATCTGAGTAATCAGATGTCCTACTACTTCATTATTTAGATAAAAAGGAATTTTTCTTTCTCTTGGATCTTGATTCAGTCTCTACTTCACAGTCATTGACAATTTTACATTTATTATACTTGAAGTACAATCTATATCCTTTGTCCATTAGTTATCCAACACTAACAAGTTTTTTTTTAATCCTTCCACATATAGAACATGATCAGTTATATTCTTACCATCTAAGGAAATACTATCATTTCCTTTGATCATTCCTTTAGAGTTGTGTCCCCATTTATCATCACCACCTTCATACTTCTCAAATTCTAAAATTTTTTCTTGTCACTGATCATATGATGAGACTGACCACTATCAATAACCCATTCATCTTTCTTGAAGACTTGAGCAACTAGGGATTTCTCTTCAACATCACAACTACTATAATTAATAGGCATAGGATTCTTAGATTTAGGTTCATCTTCTTTAATATCTATAAACACAGTTTCACCATCGCCTTTATTAATACCATTAGACTCATCATCTGTGACTTCTTCATCATCAACAACATAATAACACTTTTTCTCATATTTAGACTAATCATACTTATACATAAGTAATATATTTAAACATCTAGAGGCATAATGTCTTGTCTTTTTATAATAAAAATTCAAAATGAATTTTCCCTTTGTACTTACGAGATCCTTTTAATAGTCTCTTTGCAACTAGTTCTTCTAATTCCTAAAGCTCTTTCTCTTCTTCTTCACTTTCTCTCATCTCCTTTTCATACTTTGATATTCTTTTTATTGATCCTTCACATTGATCTGATCTATGCATGTCTATCCTAATATAGTAGCTTTGAAATAAAATTCAACTTTGGAAAGGGAGTCACTAAACTCACTCATTTCAAAGTTAGATAACTCACCAGCCAATGTATCTCTAGTCATAGAAGAAACAGTTCTGATTTCTTCAATAGCATAAAATTTTCCTTTATAAGTAGGGCTCGGTAGGGATCTAAGGACCTTTGAAACAATTTATCCTTCTTCCAATGTACCACCAGCACATCCAATAACAATTGATGATTATATGGCAGAGAACAACTAAGAGAGGGGTGAATTAGTTTATCCAAAACTTTAGCTTCAAAAAAGACATTCAAGCATAAACTCCTAAGATCTAATATGATTAGTAAACAATGAAATAAAAAATCATCCACAAATTAGAAACACATCTACAATGCTTGACAAAGATATGTTTATCATGGAAACCCTATTAGGTGAAAAATCATAGTGGGGATGATTACCTAGAATAAGTAAATACCTTGTTAGAAGTATCAACCTATTACAATAATGGGGAATGAAGATGCATTCAGGATCACTACCTAGATCTGACTACTCAAATGAAAAGACTTTGGATAAAAACCTAAGGAAGGCTCACTACCTTACAATTTGATCATTACAATGATTTGGATTTTTTGTGAAGATGATAGCAACATCTACCTTATTGTAAACTCATTTATATTTTAGAAAAACATAGAATTCTGCTCAAACTCTCTCTCACTGCTTCAGGAAAGTAATTTAGCCTTCAAGAGATCTCAACAAATACTCAGTAACAAAATCATTTTCTTTCGCAACCAATATTTTACTTTTGCACCTCTCATTTTTCCCAAATTTGTCATCTTATATCAAGCACTAAGTGGACAAAACCTAATTCTCCCTCTGTTCAAATAATCGTGCCACATCTCATGTTTCAAATCCATCTCTGACCTTCAAATCATAGCTATAACCTATACAAACAACCTCGAGATCATATATTCCTTGAATTCACACTTTAGCATTTGCGCAACACAACTTACCAACTCGGTCGGTCAAGAACAAAAGATAATAAAAAAATATAATTATTGGCTAAAAATTCTACCAATATTATGTTTATTATCCATGTGGATCACCAAATGGTCAGGTACATACTTCAACAACATCCTATAGAATAATGATCAAGACTCAAACACACAAATCCACCACAACCATTAGATTTGCCAGTCAATTTTCACCGACCCTCAAGAACACTTTCAACAAGGCTATCAGACATTAAAAATATTCCATGAGGACCTATGAAGTAAAAACCCTCTAAATTCAATATACCTGAGAAATTCCAACTTGATTGTGAACACCAAACCACTTTTTGTCTTTCTTTCAAATCTGTTTGTCACCCTATCAGCCAGTCACCAACTCAGACTTTGTATCATGCCCAAAGCTTCTTGATATCCTCTGAAATGTAAAGTGAACTAATTAGAGACCTTCTTTAAAGATATCCTATGTGTGTGACCTCATATGTGAAATATTTGATCCTCACCGAAGCTCTAAATATCTTGTTCCACTAGCTAACCTGCAGTAGTTAAGTTAGCAAAAAACAAATCAACCTTATGATTAATTCCTCTAATATGTTGACATCAATGACAACACATTCAACTTCCAAATTTCCAATAGTTTTATCTGGTTGCTGGTGAAAATGAAGATTAAGGATGCCTTGTTAAACACATACATTATCAAGTTAAGGGTACATGGTAAAACCTATTGTTTTCTATTATTAAGGTTAAGGGACCCTTTCAAATCCCTATAATTTGAGTTGTAAGTATTCATATTGTTATTATTTTAGTATGTTCTTTGTATGATGATATAATTTTATGTTATTGTTTCTATGCCCTTGGTTACCAGATACTCTAAAATTTTTAACCTTATGAGGCTAATTATTTATGTTCGGTTCTAGATCCCACTCAAAATATGATGCATGAGCATCCTGCGGTAGCTAGCTATCTTTCATCAACCAAAAAATAATTTGATCTTTTCTGTTTTTATTTCTAGTTCGAAGAAGTTGAGGTGGTTATTGGTCATATGATTGAGTTAGTTCTTGCAGTCATAATATATCATTTTGGGACTAGTTTGGATCATCGTCCTATGGTTTCGTGTCATTTGGTTACTTTGGGTTTGAGCTATGTTGGTTTATCGATCAGTAGTGTGTTCTCTATTCTTGGTGGCTTGGTGAGTAGGGATCTGGTTATCGATGGATCATTTGAGCGAGATGGATTATGTGGTCTTGGATTCTTATTGTGAACCTATCTAGGAACATTTTCCTAAGAACGGAGAACTTAATATGGACCGGTGTTCATACTTGAGTTATTTTAGAGGAAGTGGGTAACATCTTCATGATTGGCATGGAATTACCTTGAGATTTGGGTTGCAATCTAGATTGTGGATGTCTAGGCTATTGAAAATGTAGTGTGTTGATCATGGTTCCTTCGTGGATTGTTCCATTTGATTTATTCTTCTTATGTTATGCTTGGATAGGGTTGGACCTATATTTTGTAAAAAATTTCCTGCTTTGGGTAATGTTATTTCTTGTGTTGACTTGTAGTCATGATTTTATATAAAGTAGGGCTATTGACCCAAAGCTCAAAGAAGATCTCTTAGGATAGATATGAGATTTTTATCTTCTTTATACTTGGTCATAACTGAGAAGGCCTTACAATCTTGCATGTTGGATGTAATTTCATAATATTAATAATAAATTTGGTATCTTTGGTCTACATTCGGTGTTGTCATTTGTGTTTCCCATTGTGTTGTATTGGTTGCAAGATTTTGAATATCCATTCTTGAATCATCCACCCTTGACTGCATCAAGTGGTTTAAGAGTAATAGGTTTCAATCTCTAGAGTGGCAATTGGATTTTGGAGTGACGACAACCTAAATTGTTTTTTGTGGGCTGGCAGAGTGTAGATCTAACCTACAATTGAAGAGGAGTTCACTTGGGATTATTTAGTTTGAAGTTGCCTCCAAGAAGAGTCAAAGGTATTACATATAAAGGTTTTAGGGCTTTGTAGAGACAAGTGAAAAATTTACAAGATGAATTGAGGAGAAGAACTACACGAAGATTTGGTGAAGATAATGATGAAGATTCTTAAGAAGAAGAACACTTTGAAGAACTTGTGGAAGAAACCAGACATCCAGATGAAGCTAGATTTCTGAAAGCTATATCTATGATTGCAAAAAGACCTAAAGTAGAAGTTTATGTATTTTCTGGTAACCTTAAACTAGGGGAATTAATTGACTGTATTAATGAGATGGAAGAATACTTTGAGTATGAAGAATTTGAAGATCCTGATAGAGTTAGACTTGCCAAGACAAAACTAAAAGGTCATGCAAGAATATGGTGGAAAGAGGTTCAATTGGAAATATACAGGAAGGGTAAGGAAAATATCACTAAGTGGGATTGGATGGCTGAAAATCTTAAGAGGCAATTCATCCCTGTGGATTATGAATTATAAATGTTTAAGAAGATGCAATCATTGAAACAACCTGACAAAAAAATATAGGAATATACTGAAGTGCTCTATAGGATTATGATTAGGACTGGTTATTCTAAAAATTATAAGGAAAAGGTTTCTAGGTATATCGATGGTTTGAGACCAAGTATGTGGGAGAAGTTGCTTATAGTTTGGGTGACTAAAATTGGTGATGCTTATCAGATGGCATTAAGGATTGAAGAAAAGTTGAACAAGAGGTTTGAAGGAAGACATAATAACATGAATCAAGGTGGTAAGTCTGGTGTATCATCTACTGGAAGCAGTGTGATTGAGAATCCTAAACAAACCGATGAAGGATCTAATAGTAGCCAAACCACTAGAGCTTATATGGGTGGACGAAGAGGAAGAGGCAAAGGAAGAGGTGAATTTGTGGGTACTTTTTTTTAGTATGGTGAGATGGGTCATAGGGATTTTCAATGTCCTAAAAGGAGGGTTGCACATTTGGATAGAGAGACTATCTCTACTTCAGAAGAGAATATTGCGAACATTGCTGAGGAAGGTGAAGTCCTTGTCAGTAGAAGAGTTGTTGCATGTATTGATGAGCTAGTGCAAAGAAGGAATTTATTTAGAACCATATGTAAGTGTAAGGATAAGGTATGTAATGATCTCATTGATGGTGGAAGTTCTGAAAGCTTTGTTTCAGAAGAGATGGTTAGTAAATTGAAGTTAGAAAGAAGGAAACATGCAATCCCTTATCAAATTAGCTGGTGGCAAGATGAATTTAAGGCTAGGGTTGATGAGAAATACCTTGTAATTTTTAAAATTGGGAATTAATATGATAATATATTATGCGATGTTTTACCTATGGATGCTTGTCATCTATTACTTGGAAGACCTTGGCAGTTTAACATGTACGTTATATTTGATGGTCATGCTAGAATACCAATGAGGTAAGAAAATGAGGAAACATGTATAGATTGATACCTTTGCAGGAAAAGGGAGTGGAAGATGCAGAATTGTCAAGTGTTGTCTGATTGACAATGATAGACATGAGAAATAGCGAATTGATGAGCCTATTACTGTGGGTAGAATGAAGGTGGATGAAAATTTGAAGGAGAATGATATATATGAAGTATTTGCAGAGATTAAAATGGAGATAACATCTTTGGATATGATGATGCAGTATGTGATGACACTTGTTGGGTAATAGGTTATAGGTAATGTGGGATTAAAGAAGAGTTACACTAATGATGACATGGTTTAGAAGAGTACTGATGGTGTATAAAAGAAATTGAAGGATTACAACAGAAGAATAGTGAATGAATAGAAGAAGGACAATAGCAGAAGTCATTTATTAGAAGTTGCAAATGAGGAATCTGATATGAATGTAGGACAGAATCAGAGAGTGGATGGAGGACAGGAGGTATTGGTTGCCCGACAAGAGGATATGTGAATCAAGAATAAGTATGGGATATATTTTTTGATTCCCATCATATGTTCATGATTTCCTATCATTTAACATCTTCTTTTCACCTAGGGTGTCTGATGCAAGAGCATCCTAGGGTAGCTGGCAATCTTGCATCAACCAAAAAAAAATTGATCTTTTTTGTTCTTATTTCTAGTTTGAAGTGGTTGAGGTGGTTGTGGGTCATATGATTGAGTTAGTTCTTGTGGTCACATTATGTCTTTTTGGGACTAGTTTGGATCATCCTCCTATGGTTGCATGTCATTTGGTTAATTGTGGTTTGAGTTATGCTGGTTTTTCTAATCAGTAACATGTTCTCTGTTCCCAGTGACTTGGTCGGTAAGGATATGGTCATTGATGGATCATTTGAGTTATTAACCTAAAGATGACAAACAATCTCTTAGGATAGATCACAAATTGTTATCTTCTTTATGTTTGGTCGTAATTGGGAAGGCCTTTCATCTTGTCATGTTGGATGTAATTTCATAATTTTAATAATAAAGATGGTATCTCAGGCTACATTCGGTGTTGTTGTTTTTGTTTCCCATTGTGTTGTATTGGCTGTAAGGTTTGGACTGTCCATTCTTGGATCCTCCATCCTTGACTGCATCAAAATATGTTATTACTAGGGTTTTGGGGACCCTCCAAAACCTATTTTCCCCTAATAAAAACTAGATTTTTAAATAATTTAAGAATATGTGGTAAAAAACTTCTTGAGAGCAGTACAAAATCCTATTTAGGATTGGACTAGTATCTCTTAACACTCAAGCAAATATAAATTTATATAAAAAAAAACATCAATTATACTATGAGATAAAGTAAGGAATGAGATAGGATTGAATTTTTTATTATTATAAAACATTACTTTTACTAAGATATAAGGAAAATTTTAAGAAGAAGATAAAATATAAGTCTAAAATTGACTTTAAGAATAATTAAAGAAAAGGAGAAGAAAAAGAAACCTAGATAAAATGGTTCCAAGATGGTACTCAATAAAATTTTAAATATAAAATCAATTATTTTTTAGCATAGACTGAAGATGTAAAGAGGAAGGAACAATGTGTTGGAGCTCTAAATTTTTGTCAAAATTTGGAGTCCTATATAGTGATAAAACTTTAAAACAAAATGGCATCCTAAACTCCATGCCCAATAATTGATGATATGATGGAGTACACGAAATGTGATACAAAAATATATTACTTTTCAATTAAAATTTGAGGGATTAAGGAAGGAAGATCTATGACAGGAACAATCAAAATTCTGTAAGCGAAGGTTTCAGAGATGCTGGAATTTCAACCTGCTGTAAATATGATGTCAACAGAGAATGAAAATGATCAAACATTGAAAATCTAAAATTTACCCAGTTCGGAAAACAAATTTCCTATCTCTAGTAAAAATCATATGTTTGTACAATCTATTTTAGATTTTTGACCAAACCCAAATCTGAAAGATAAGTAGTTATTAGTTAGTTTGTTGATTAGTTTTTTCAAAAGAAGTTTTTAAATATTAACATAGGGTGATGTCTCTTACCCCTAAAGGGGTGTGAAAACCATTCATCCATAAAAATGTTGGAAACTACAATTGAAATAATTTTTATATTGTCATTGATGTTAAACCTTAACTGGTAAGACAATTGCTATCTTGTAAAGTGCCATATCAATTGATTGATGAAGAAGATTTGAAAAGGAGAGATAAAAAGAAGACCTGGTGAAATGGTTGATTTATGTGAAACTGCAATGGGTACTTGATGAGATCCCACCTTGACATGGTAATATATTGTTTATCTTAAGTCTAAGTGAAGTTTGGATGACTACAAGATTAGTCTTGACCGAGTTACAGAGCATAAGATTATAGAACTTAAGTATGTGTCGAGTAATATTGAGTGATGCGAGTGTCGACCAAGCGCCACTATTTCCCAAGAAAATTTTAGTGTCGACCGAGCATCAGCATGTGCCGAGTGTTAGATAATTACCGAATTACACAGAGATGACCGAGTGATAGTGCACAATATTGACCGAGTGTCAGTATTATGAATGTTTGAGAGAGATTTGAGATCCCAGCCAACATATTTGATTTTATTAGGATGTGTGAAGCATATTTAAGACAAGGATGATTATTGTTGAGAATTAAATGAGCATTTAATATATGGTTAACCATTTTATGTATGGATTCAAGAAGGATTTTTAGGATGTATTTGACAATGTAGATGGAAACAAAATGATGGAAGGATTCATTAGATTTGACCTAAACCTAAGATCTACGGTAATGATTAAGTGACAATAGCTCGAGCTACCTGATTAGAGAGGTATAAGTTTAACCTAATTGCAGGTTATGTTAGTGTGGTATGTGGTTAATTCAGTTGATTGGAAAAATCTAAGCAGAAGGAAGAAAAGGTTGAAGAGAGCAGTACAAGACTACATAGTGGTGATTGGTTAAAGGATTTATGAGCAGATCAGAGTGATAGAGATGAGATTGAAGGCCACTTAGTGAATTAGAATTTGAGCTATAATTGGATCTATATATTCAAAGTGAGTCATATGTTTTAGATCACAATTTGATGTTACTTTCTAGCCATTGTATTAATTGCAAAATCTGTTTAAACAAGGTTGAACTCATAGACATGTTGTTAAATCATTTAATCAAGGTGATATTCTAATGGAATGGTCTAAGCCATCTAACAAGGCTCACTTCTAACAAAGTGATTAAATCCTTTAACCGGGTCACATTTAATAGTGTGTATTGTAACCTTTAACCGGGTTGGCTTTTTACAGAGCTCACTTCAGAAGAGTGAAAAAAATGGTAGCATGTTAGTGGTGGTTTTTTTCCCATATTGGGTTTCCACATTAAATCCTGGTGTCATACTTGTGTGAATGTTATTTGATGTGTTGTAGTATTAAAATTTTTATATTCTGCAAATTGAATACATTAGGATAGTATACTGCAAGTTTATATAGTTGATCATATTCTATAGACACCGAGTGGATTACTTAGTGCATCTGAGTTGGTTGAAGTATTTGAAAGTTCAATTGGTACATCTAGACCTTGGATAACTGATTCACCCCTTCCTCTTAGTTGTTCTAAATCATTATAACAATTCATTTTTTTGACCAAACCCAAATCTGAAAGATAAATAGTTATTAGTTAGTTTAATGATTAGTTTTTTCATAAGAAGTTTTTAAATTTTAACATAGGGTGGCGTCTCCTCACCCTAAAGGGGTGTGAGTATATATATATATATATATATATATATATATATATATATATATATATATATATATATATTTGTGTGTGTGTATATATACATACATATACATATATACATACATATATATAGATATATACATACATATATAGATACATACATACATATACATATATGTGTGTGTGTGTGTGTGTGTGTGTGTGTGTGTATGTATGTATGTATATGTATATGTATATATATGTATGTATATATGTATATGTATATATATGTATGTATATATGTATGTATGTATGTATACATATATACATATACATACATATAAATATACATACACACACACACACACACACACACACACACACACACACACACACACACACATATATATAACAAAAAGATACAACAACAATAATACAATTTTACACGTTGGATAAATTTGGATAAACAACTTGTAACATAAACTTGGATGTACCATTTTTTTCAAATCAATAAAGATAAGTGCTTTTTCTCTCATTTTGTTGGAATGTATTCAACTACATTTTTTATTAGTCCCTTGGATAAAATCTTTTGATTTTATTCAAAGTGATAGTTAGATATTGTATACTTTTGATTAAATTTACAAATTTATTCTCAATTGATCTTTTAATCTTGCATGCTTAAATTCAATTGATTTGTGGCCACAATCAATCGGTCTGTCATTTGAAAAGTTAAATTCAATTGAAATAGCTGTGGGTTTATCTTAAGATATATGCTCATTTGAACACCTTTGAAGTGATATGTTTCTTGCAAATTCTCTTTGAGGTTGTACGTAGGGTTGGGATGATTTTGACTCTATTTCCCATGATAAAATAAGGCACTGATCTATTCATTAATTGGATTATGGTTATTCAATTTATTGTTTATTTTTTGTGACATCATATCCATCTGTTCTTTTCCATTTATACATATTTTCTAAACATTCTTTCAACTAGTCAAATTATTTCAGTTTTGCAGTTTATGATATATTTCTTTCAGTTAGATTTATTTCAAGTGCCCTTTCCATACTTGAGGGAGAGGATTTGAGGTGTGTTCTATCTGCTATAAAAATCCTTAAGAATTGAAGGATAATTTTAAGGTATAGGCCTACCAGCCTTGGTTCTTTCGAGCCAGAATTGCAGAAGGTTCAACCTTGCCTTGGCTATCTTGTTAGTTGGACAAATTATTTGGGTTTCCTAGCATTGGATTGACATGTCCATATGAAATCCAATCTGTTGATTTGAGCACCAATACCATGTATTAAACAAAATAAATTATTTATAGTTGTCATGTCTAAAAGATCACGCTCTATATAATGTTATGATTTAGGAACAACACAACATATGAAATGTTAGAGGGGTTGGTTCAAAAAGGATAGTGAAAATTTAATGGGTAAGAATTATATTTTTTACTAATGATAGTAGGCATAAAATGATTGAAGTAAGAAAATTTTAAATAAAATTCATAATGGTGCATGTAACAAAATTCATTATGCCTAGTCATACAAGAACTAGAAATGAAAATTCTATTGGTTATCAAGCTTATTTATGTAGGCATAACTACACAGTTTGATAGCAGTGCTTATTTTCTAACAGATGTAAAGTTAAATTTTAATGTAGAAGGTATTAAAGAAGGAAAAATATATAAGTTTTGTAAAGAAAAAATTGAATTAGTAATGAAGATAGAAAGTTATGATTATAGACTTCATTAAGTGCTTTAACATCATTGACTTGGAAATTTAAGTATTTAGTCACTTGAAATTATGAAAAAATAGATTATTTAATTTTTTAGGTGATTTTGATATGAAGATCAAAGCTAAGAGTACCTAAAGATTATGGTTTAGGTTAGCAACAGACACTTCTATTCTCTAAGAGGAAAAGGAGATAAAATGAGCTATAGGATTGGTGCATTTAGATAAATGTGGGCCAATGTAAATTGCATTACCTAAGGGAGGAAGTTGTTTTATTACATTTATTGATGATTTTTTGTAATAATGTTCTTCATTTATATTTTTTAATCAAAGTAAAATGCACTAGTTATATTCACAACATTTAAATATCATGTTGAAAAATGGTTGTAAAGGTCCTTAAAGTTACTAAATTGTGATAATGTTAAAAAAATATTCTTATAGTCATATCAAGAGTCTATTGGTAAAGAATAGCTCAAGTTAGAGTATATTATTTCTTACCTTACAAAAATGAAATGATACAGAAAAATAAAAGGACTTAGTTTGTTTATAGAGGAAGATGCATGCTTAATATTATTGAGTTTCAAAATAATTTTTGGGTTGATTCAATATCTATATAACATTTGTTCAAAATGATTACCCTCTATTATATAAATATTGGCAAAAGGTCCATCCAAATGTTGGATAATTAAGATATATTTTTTTAAAGTTGTCTAACATATTTACATGTATTAGCTGAAAAGAAAATTAATTAGATGATGGAAGTAAGAAATACATATTGATAGGATGTAACTTATATTTGAAGGAAAATATCATATGATCCTATAGGTTATGTTATGCCATAATAAGTAGAGATATAGTATTTGATAAATTTTATATGTACATAAGAAAATACAATTGAAAAGATGATGGTAGGACAAATAGAAATTTCTAATGATTAATTTATAGAATATTTGAAGCAAGCTGGTTCCACTTTAGAATAACCAATCCTTTAACAAGAGAAACCAACACAAGAGCATCTACCTTTGACAAGAAATGAGAGCATGAAAGCCCATATAGAAGCTATTATAATTATATCCACTCTATATCAAGATTAACCACACAATGTTCAAGATGCACTTGACAACCATGATGTGATAAAATGAAGCATTTATTTGATATTGAATATAGCCAATCATAAAAAATAAAAATAAAATATTAAAAATCATGATTATTCCATTGGAAAAGAAAGATATTAGATAAAAGGCTATTTAAGCGGATGAATAAATTAAATAGATCAAAATAATATTGATCCGTATTTATGGTAGAGGGATATACCCAAATTATTGAATTGTATTATCTTAAATTTTCTCACATATAATAGAAACAAGTTCCAATTTTTTTATTATAGTTATTGCACTAGTGTTAGGCTTTCATGTGCCTCAATTATGTGTTAGAATAATATTTAAATAGTTTATTAAAATATATTTTTAGACACAACAAATAGAATGCTATAAGTACAAGGGAAAGTTTGATTCTCATGTAGATGTAGGAAGAATTTGTGCTAACTAAATGAATACTTGAAAACATGGTATGAAATGTTTGGTGATTTTCTATAAAATGAAGTATATTTTTTTTGTTATGCTATTTGAGCTATGTACATTTAATATATTAGTGAATTAGTTATAGTTTTTTAGAGATATATTTATGATTTCATTAGTATAAACTAATGATTAAAACTTGTAAATTTTTTTACCTGAATTTCTTGTTGAATTTGACTTGAATGATTATGATGATATTCGTTATTATCATTGCTCATGCATTGAAATTCTAAAATGCGTGCAAAATAATCAGCTTTGAGAAGAAGGATTTATTAAAAATATACTAAGATGTTTAGGAAGATGGATGACTATAAACTAATGGATATTTTGATGGAAGTTCTCAAATATATCTTATCAATTTACTGGAAGTTGTTTCACCATGGATCATATGCATCTAGACTAAAGGCATACTTTGAAATGTGTTAGTTCATGAGCGTATGGAGAAAATGCCAGAAGGTGGCCGAGATCAACCAACCATCTATGATAGCCTTGGTATGTAACAATTGTACATCTTTCTCAATTGCATCTCTATAGCATTTCGTCTCTAAAGCATTTTGTGAATAGCACAACTTGAAGTTCATGATATATAAAGATGACCCTGTAATCAAGTTACAAATTATTTATGTGGGGTTTGGTTTAAGATTTGAACAAACGACCTTAAAATCAAAGGTAGAATTTGGTTCACGATAAGAGAGCCAACCTTTTAGTCAAGGCACCCAATTCCATTCAAACAACCAATCTTATCTCACATTAACAAATAAGTCTTAATCGTTATATGAAAAAATTTATGTAGTTCTTTCAATTTAATATTTAATACATTGTTTTAAAAATAGATATCAAACTTTGTTAATATTTGAGTGTCTCTATAAACATTCTGCATTAGAATTAATGCATTTGTTATTCAAACGTGGGACCTACTTCAATTCTAAACAATATGTGCTGGACTCCAAACTACTAGCTATTTAAAATCAATCGTAATCTTGGCCTATAGTAAAATGGTTCATTTAAGCATAAAAAAATCTCCTATAAACTTAAGGTCTTGTTTATTGTAACTTGCAATGAGTCAGGAAGAAGGGCTTTTGCAGAAGGCTTGGCTGCACTTTTCTTAAACCCATATGTTAAATCACCTGTGACAGTGGGTATCTCGGGTGATTGGGGAATGGGCAAGTCCAGCTTAATGTTGCAGGTACTTTTAAATCCTCACTTCAAAGTGATTTCATATAAAATTTTACCGGTGTAATTTTTATGAAAATGCTGAACCATTGACAATTTACAAAATGACAGACAGAAATGATTTTGCTGCAAGCAGCAGCTCAGCTAGCGTTTCCACATATTCTACCACTTGAGGATTTTCCTGGGTCCAAACAGTACGAGCTAACTCCAAAAGGTCAAGAAAAGTACAGAAAAATTAAGAATGGAGTGAAAAAGTTATTTAAACCCTCTGAAATAGCTAATGTAAGTACATGTTATTGAGCAATACATTCATTGAGCTCTGGGCAAAGTACTAAATAAATCCTTACCCCTCATGAATCTCCTGCCCCATCAGATTAAGGATCCACTGGTGCATTTTCTGGACAGCTATCAAGACAAATACTATCAAGTGTATAAATCATTAGCACTCATGGATCGCAGGGAGATGGTGAGTTTCTTTTTCTTAGATAGTTTAGCTATGTTCTAAGAAGTATTTTATTATGTTAGTGAGTGGTGGGGCAGATCATCTTGAATCTATTCTTTTAAAATTTTTCTTTATTAATAAAGTTTATTTAATAGTTATGTCACTTTATTTAAGAATAAAAAATTAAAAAAAATTGTGGGCTTATGTTTTGTATTTCTCAGTTTCGGTTGAAGGGTAAACCAGTAGGTTCGTCCAGTGACCTGGGAATGATTCCTTCTATTCTGACTGTTCGCTATAACGCGTGGCATTACCAAAATGAATCAGAAGCATGGGCAGGTTTGGCTTTTACAATAACAGAGGCGATGGAAGGAACAATGACCAGATCTCAGAGAATTAGGTCTCGTTGCATGTACTCATGGAAGGAACAAGGAAGAAAAATATGTTTCGAGCTTCTTTTGCCTTGCCTCTTGGCATTTTTTATTTCTTGTTGGGCAACTTGGCTAGTCTGGATATTGTTAAACAGAACGAAGAACCGTGAAGTGCAAGACTTAAAATACGGATCCATTCCTGTAACTCTAGTGGTACTTTTTTGGACTATAATGAGACAAATGAATTCTGTTTTTCAACCTGTTAGTGCTCAAATTATGGGATATGTTCGCTCACCTGACTATGCCAAAGTTATGGGTTATCAGCATCAAGTGATATCTGATATCAACTTCTTAATAAAGCAAATTTCTGAGAAACCAAATTGGTTTTGGAAATTTCTTGCTTGCAACTGGTTCTGGATAATGTGTGGCCTCTATCCCGATACTGTGAAAGGTACGTCCATTCCAAAGTCATCATCGCATTCCAAAGCCGATATTCGCATAATTGTCTTTGTCGATGATTTGGACAGATGCGACGAGGCAGTTATATTACAGGTATTTATCATTTGAACCACTTTTATTCCCTTTAAGTGTTCAATATGGCAGTAAACGATGGTATACAACACTAAAATTGTGGACTGTTGCTCAAACGACATAAGCAGGTACTCTCTGCAGTTAATTTGGTCCTATCAGTTTGTAAGATCAACGTGATTCTTGGGATGGACACAAAAATGATTGCAAAAGCTATAGCCAATAAATACAAAGACGACAATAATTCAAATGGAGTAGATTTGGCGGAGAAATATTTAAGTAAAATAGTTCAGCTTCCCCTAGCCTTACCAGATTCTAGCAATGATGAAAGAATAGTGTTTCTAAATGAACAGTTGGGGGAGGAGTTCAATACAAGCGGCGATGACGTCCAGGGTAGCTCACAAGGTTGTTCTTGTGTTTGAATAAATTTTAATCTTCTTTTGTTGACAATGTCTATTTATGTCAAGAGGAAAATATTTATAAAAGTTTTTAACCTGAGACATTTTATTTGCTCTGAGTTTTACTACTGAAGCACTGCCCTCTTAGAACTAGTCATTTGTTTTAGGTGTGACTGATTTTGCCTTACAATGTTGCCTTCTTAGACCAAGTCCGGATAGTTTGTTCCGATGTAGCTTATTTCTAACATAGCTTTTAAGCTATATATATATTATAGAATGCTGGTCCTTTTAGATCCAGCCTATCTTTGATTCAGATGTGACATATTTCTGACATCTTTCTTAAGCTTATATTCTATAGAAATGCTTGGAGCACCTTCTCTAATATCATTTTGAGCTTTTCACAAATCAGCTGGAATTTGGATCTAAGACCTTCTATTTGTTGTTGAAGTGCTCTAACACCAAACTAATGATTCCTTTAAGGAAAAACTCATCTTTAATTCAAATATTACTTATTTCAACAATATTTTCTGATTCGTGCAGGTGCTCGACCGAGCGTTGAAGAAAGCTATCCACCAAGTTGTCCAGAAATCAACCCAACAACTCCAGCAGGTTTCCCAAATTACAATATATTGCTCAGATGACAAGGCCATTTCATTTCAATTGATTACTTAATAAGAGGGTACCATTACATTTTCTGATTGATGCAGGTGCTCAAATATTTGATATTGAAAACCCTAAACAAAAACCTCTAGAAAGCGGCCTAGAGAGCTGGCCATTGATTTCCAAATTCAGAAACTGTTTCGTAGCATTGAGTCGTTGGCTTTGCGGACGTTGTTCAGGTATTGCCATTAGAAACAGTTTACATTACATATATATATATATATATATATATCGATGTGAATGAATGATCATGAGAAGGGATTTGGTGTATCATCAGGCCCGGCCGATATAGGAAGCTTGAAACTGAAAAGCACACCGATAAATAGCCACTTGATACTGCCAAGCTACACCGAAGAAGAGCGGGCGGCAATTTCTTTCTTAAGCACACAAGCAACTCAAGACCCACAAATTCCTCGTGATTGGAAAAGATTTCTCACATACCATCGTCTAGCGTGGAACATCCTTTTCCGGCTCAAGCAAGTGAAGAACATAGCAGGATGGCAGGTCCAGCTAATTGTATGGGTATTTTGTTGTTGGCAATGGAAACAAAATATCAACGATATCATAAAGGTAGTTTAAACGGATGCATTCTTTTTCTCATTTAATTTATATGGATATTTTAACTTTCCGAGATCTCCTCATTTGCATCGTGTATCTTGCAGAATTGGAAGGAGTTTACAGAGTCAATAAAGAGGGGTACTGTAAAACTTGAAGACTCCTCACTTAAAATTATTGCTGAGTATTACCGTGAGAAATCGCATGAAGATGATATGCAAAAGGATAAATGGCGGCTATTAATTGAGACTCTAGAGACATATGATGTTCCTATAGAGAGCATTCTATGTTTTCAAAAGTTTCGTGTACATTGTGAGATTGGATATCTCCGTCCGCTTCCTACAAATGCCACATCCACTTCGGTATCTACAAATTCTGGTGCAGGAGAGGCAGATTAGAGTAGTGACTGCAGATGAATAAACTTATTACTGCGAGAGTGAATGCACGAGATAGTCAATTTAATTTCCCTAGACAATATGTACTTTGACCAATTACATAAGCTTTATTTGTTTCTCATAATATTATACAAGTTGCCTTTGAAATACTGCGACAGAGTTAGGTAATCATATTATGTGTTTAAGGAATACATCTAAATGGTAGACATAGTTATACATTTATCTATAATTGTTTATTGTGTGTATTTATACAAAATAAGTGTCATTCTACCGATTTCTATTTTGTTTTTTTCCTCGTGACTATAGGTATATGCATAGGTTTATGAGTTTATTATGTTTTTATTTGTATCATTTAGTTGATATTTTGATTTATGTTTATATTTTTTAAATATATTACGAGATCTTGTCTATAAGACATAATATCTTAAAAGTTCACATTTTCATTTGTTTTTACATTTATATTTTAGTTTTAACTATGTTTGATATGTTAAAATCATTTTTCCTTTCTATCTTCATGATGGATCACAAGGTATGATCAAAACCATTAATACAAGAATAATTATATCTGTTGTAGTTGAATCCAAAAAATCCACATACTAATCATTATAGATTGTGAAAATATGATGTTAATTATTTGACAATATTTTGATGATTTTACTTTCAAAAATATATTATGTCAATTAATATTTTAAATTAATAGAAATATGTTTTTTTAGATAAATTGAGAAAAAGTATTATTTTAATTAGTTTTTAAAAATATTTTATTTAACTTAATATTGTTTGATAAATAACAAGTAAGTAACGTTCAAGATTTCTCTGATGAGGCCTTGGTGATTGATCTTCCTCTCATTGCTTCCTCCTCGCTCCTCTCCAACTGGTTCCTTTCAGCGCTTCCCTAGTTCTCCCTTCTTACCCCACACACCTGCAGTCCCCTAATCCCGCATTCTTCTTGTCCCCCCGGGCTCCCCCTTGTTTGGGTGATTTGGAACCCCTCTCCCCTAGCCCTTGTGCGAACACAATCCCTCCCCCGTAGTCTTCTAAGGACTCCCCTCCCCTTACCTCTCTCTTGAGGATTCACAAATCTGTTGATGTAGGGAACATCTCAAAAATAGGAAGAAGGTCAGCAAAAGAGAATTGTGAGGCCAAGGCATCAAAAGATGTCGCCAATGGAAGCCAAATCACTCTGGAGAAGGCTTGATCCCAAAAATTTAAAACATGATTTCTCTTTCTTGGAACATTAGAGGGCTCGCAACTCTAAAAAATAGATTTTAGTCAAAAATATGATTAAAGATTTCCACCTTGATATTTTCCTAATCCAAGAAACTAAAATGTCAAAGGAATCCTTTACAAAATTAGTAATTTCTTATGGCCATTTTCTAATTCAGTGGTGGTTGATGTTGAAGGAGGCTCAGGCATTTAGCTATCTTTGGCACCCCCAATAACCTCAAGGATTGTATCCCCTTCCAGAACTAAAATGTCATGCATATCTCTTTCATGTATGTTTCGTCCTCAACTAAATGGATTCTTTCTAACATTTACACTCCCAACAATCTCACTCAAAAAACACTCTTCTGGAACTTTGTTTTCCTTGACAGAGTCTCTTTTCAAATTTCAAACTGGATGATTATGGGAGACTTCAATTCTCCTCATTCAAATTTTTCTAATTCCATGCAAGATCTTCATGATTTCTTGGACAAAGGATAATTATTATATTTAGAGTTGATTGGTAATAAGTTTACCTAGTCCAATTTGCATACCAATAATCATCTTATCCAGGTGAAACTAGATCATTGTCTTATCTCCTTGACCAAACCTATCTATATGATAAATGTCTTATGTCTTATCATGTCATAATTGGTTCAAAACATAGTCCTATACTTCTAAACTAGAATATCTCTAAACCCAAAACTATTTTCCCATTTAAATTTGAGGCAATGTGGACTCACAACCCTAATTTCAAAAGTCTCCTAGCTAACTTTTGGTCTATACATGTTGATGGTGCTACTATTCTCAGATTGGCCATAAAGCTGAAGTTGTTAGGCTTTCATCTTAAATAGTGGAATAAGGTCTCATTTGGTAACATTTATGAACAAAAAAAATAATTTAAAACCTCAACTTTTAGAAGTGCAGAGTCAGATAGAGAAAGATGGTTTGTCCCCTCAGATGGATTTAGTTGAGAAGTCATTGTTTGCTAGTCTATAATATCATTGCCAAAGAAGAAATATTATGGAAACAAAGATCTAGAATCAAATGGTTAAAAGAGGGTGATAGGAATACCAAGTTCTTTCAACGGTCTTCTCCTAAACACAAAAAGAGAAATTCTATTAGAGAACTTATTTTCCCAAAATGGTCTATTCTTAAGTCTAATGATGATATATATAAGGAAGTGGTGGATCTGTTTTTAGATCTCCTCAATCAACCACCCATGACCGATCCAAATTTGGGTCTCATTTATGAATCTTTACTTGATAATGTTCCAAGGGTTCTCTTTCCTGATGATATTGAAAGTATGATTCACACAATTACTTTTGATGAAGTTAAGAATTTTATCTTTTCTCTCAACTTGTACAAAGCTCTGGGCCTGGATGACTTTCTGCCTAGGTTCTTTCAAAAATACTAGGAGATTATTGGTTATGATATTTTCTTGGTGGCCAAAGAATTCTTCACTTTGGGGGGCCTTTTAGAAGAACTAAATAGTACTTTCCTTGTGCTCATCCCAAGAGAGAAGGCACTGACAAAATGTAGGAATTTCATCTCATTAGCCTATATAATATAGTTTACAAAATTATTTCTAAACTGCTTATTAACATAATTAAAGTGTTTATTAATAAGTTAATCCAACCAAACCAGAAGGGCTTTATTATGGGTAGGCAGATTACCAATGCTATGGTTACGGTCAATGAAGCTCTTCACTCTATGGCCAAAGGGAAACAAGAAAGCATGCTCCTCAAATTAGATGTCTCCAAATCTTATGAATTGGTCTCATGGCCTTTCCTTACAATAATTCTTAATAAATTTGGATTTGATGGAAAAACCTAAAAATGATAGAAGCCTATGTTCACTCACCAAAGTATTCAGTTCTTGTGAATGGCTCCCCCAAGGGTTTTTCTTTGTCTCCAATGGGTTAAGATAAGGAGATCCAGTGTCTCCCTACCTGTTTATTTTTATTTCTCATTTCCTTGGTCTTAATATCTCCCAAAAAATCACTATGGGCTCACTCAAGGGTTTCAAACCTTCCTCTTCACATTTTGTGCTTTCACACTAGCAATTTTTGGATGACACGACTCTTCTTGGTATGAATACTATTTTTGAAGATAAGAGTGGTTCTTAATCCTTAAAAACTATGCCCTTGTCTGTGGTCAGAAAATCAATGTTCAAAAGAGTGCATTAAATCTTTTCAACACTCATCAAAATATTCAGTTACAAATTTCTACTATCGTCAACTATAATATTTCTACCTTGCCTTTGGCCTGTTTGGACCCACCTCTTACTTCTAGTAAAGTTGAAATTTTTGTGTTAGCAGCTCTTCTCAAAAGAATCCAAGTTAAGTTGGCCTCTTGGAAGGCATTCGTACTTAGCAATGCTAGTAAAATTTAGATGTTAATTGTGTGTATTCAAGGTACCTCCATGTATATCATGTTCTCATTTATAGTTCCTTTCATTTGAGTTAAGAATTTGAAAGCTATTAAGCAGAGACTTTTATGCTCCTGAGTGGAAGACAAAAAAGGCTATTGCTTGTTGGCCAGGAGAAATTTCTCTCCCGAATAAAATGGAGGTCTAAATGTTCAAAATTACAACTCTCTAAATCTGTCTCTACTTTCCAAAATAATCTGGAAACTTATAAATAATCCCACCTACTAGGGGAGTATTTTATGCTCTAAGTCTAAGAAATTTGAGTGGTTTGAATCTTCTAGAAGAATGGTTGCCTCAAGGATCTATCACATGGAATAACCTTTCCAAAGCCATCCCTACAATCAAGAAAGGATTCATTTTTAAATTTGGTAATGGAATCAAGGTAAACTTCTAGAAAGACCCTTGGATATCTAATACTCCTCTTGAACTTCATCCTATTTTTGCGGCTATCCAAATGGAACCAAAAGGTGGACTTGTCTCTAGAGCGTGTGACTATTGGGATCAATCTCAGCACCCAGTTACCTAGAAAATTGACCTTCTTTAGTTTTTTTTCCCTTTCAAGATGGTATTGGTTCAACTTCTTCAAGTTCTTAAGTCCCAGAGATTTTACAGAATGGATAAAGAGAACAAACTCATTGGAACCACTCTATGGATGGGATCTACTTGGTGAAGTTTGGTAATAAGCTTGGCATTTCTTAGTGGCCTAAAGAGTTCAAATGGATGAAGGTGTGGAACTCTAAAGTGACCCCTAAAATATGGTTCTTTTGGTGGATGGTGAACAAATTCTCTTTATGTGAAAAGGATTTGGATTTTATATCTCACCTCTTGCTCTCTTGAAAATTCTCCTAGATGATGAGGCAAAAAATAATGTCAATGTTTGATAGACAGTGAATTTGGTCCATAGATCCCCAGTCATTGTACTCTAGATAGACCCCTCCCATCTTCCACTACTTCACCTAGGAGCTCTAGTGGCACTCATTCCTACATGTTAGCTAGGCTATATGGAATGAATGAAATAATAAGAGATTTAGAGATAAATATTTAGATTGGGAGGCCATGTCTTTTTACACAATAAACAATATCAAGGAAAACATGATTAATATTATTTGTGTTAAACATAAGACCACCCCCCTCATCCCAAGCTTGGAAAATTACCAAAAGGTGGGGTTTGTCCTCTTTTCTTGAAAATTACATTTCTCCTCCTTTGGGATTTAGAAGAAATATAAAATGGTACCCCCTAACACTAGTTGGGTCAAACTCAAACTTGATGTCTCTTTAGTTGGGAACCCTAGTCTAGTAGGTGGTGTTGGTATCATTAGAGACAAACATGAAAAAATTATCCTAACTTATTCGATGAATTTGGGTTTGCAAACAACCCACATGGCTAAGGTGGTGGATTAATTTCATGGTATTAATTTGGTAGTTAATAATGGTTATAAAAAAGTAATAATTAAGGGTGATGCCCTAAATGTTATAAATATGCTAGAAAGTACATGCACCCCAGGTTAGGAAAATAAAGATATAATTCCAAGATGTGTAGGCCTCATGGCCAACTTTGATGACATCATCTGCTAACACACCTTGTATGAGGGAAATGGTGTCGCAGACAGACTGACTATGGATAAGATTTACCAAAGATCTTAATACTGGATTTGAACTTCAAGACGTACTGCAATTTAGGCTTGTGTCATGACCGAGAAAGCTATGGCCTCTTTAGGTAAAGGTCATGCTCTCCCAAATTGCATTAAATGATGAATAATAATCATTATTTTGGGCATATTAATAGATCTTTCAAGATTTATTCTCTTTTAATTATTATTTATATTGTTAATGGTCCTTACCTTGTGGCCATTTCTATGAATTTTCTACAAAAGCACCATGAGAGGCAATCTAATTCAAATTGAGATAGAAAAGTGTGATTAATACAAGAAAAATACCACTATTTGGCCCATTCTATAGGTTGGGCATCTAGACAACAATGTTGAGGGTATGACTTGCTTTGACCCAAACCTCTCTATGAAGTTTGTAGAGGCGTGGGGCAATGGAAGGATAAAAATTGGTGGGGTTTCCTTCAAGGTCTCTACAGAGACAATTGCAATTGTTAGTGGTCTTATACAAAAGGATAAAGATATCCCCACAAATACTAATAGTCACCATAAGCAAGAGCTTAAGCTATTTTGGGGTCCTAGGGAAGTGTTTCTAATGCAGTCATATGTTAGTAATAACTGAGAGGGGGGGTGAATTAGTGGCCTAAAAAATATTCCAATAATCAACCCAAAAACTTAGTACCACAATATTAAGCCTCTAGTTATCTTCAGTCCTATAAGATGAATGCCTTCAAATAATTTTATCAAATTAATACTTCTCAGAATTCTTTGTAAAACCTTATACTTTATGTTTACCGAATAGGAGTATGTTAATTTATCGAAAGACAGTAAATTATCAAGAGTATACAGATCAATCTAGTTAAGTTATGTGTAATGAAAAACACTAAAGTAATGACTCATAAACACATTGACACATGGATTTTTAATGTGGAAACCCTATTAAGGGAAAAACCAATTGGGACCGGTAACCCAAAATTTTCACTCTTCTGAAGTGAGCTCGGTGAAGAGCCAACCCTGTTAAAGGTTACAAACACAGTGTTAGGTGTGACCTTGTTAGAGGATTTAAAAGTTTAGTTTGTCACTTGATATTGGGCATCTCTATGCTACCTTCCTTGATCAAACACTCACTTGGCCTGTCAATAGGTATCTGGCATCTCATGTTATCTCCATGATCAAACTTTTTGATACTCCTTGGGATGTATCCCAATATAGAAAGGATCTTTAAATCCCGCTCGGTTAAGAGACTTATTGAATCAATGGTAAAATTGAAATAGTATGATCTGTTCATATATACAACTTATGCTTGAAGATTTTAAGATCTATTGTAATCTCGTAAAATTATTCTGATCAATATATCTCTTTTTATACATTTGCTCCACTTTGATTCTGCTTAGTGATGTTGTGCTCTGTTGCTCGGTGTCCGCATAAAACTTTAGCTCTTTCCTCAACTTGATTGATCAGGACTGTATGAAGTTTCTCTTCATCAGTTTCTCTTTAGCATCCTCTTTTCATTTATTCACCCACTCCTCTATTTGTAATGAATTAAGTTGTCTCTTTTATAGACATGATATCACCATTGTTAGGTTCTTGATTTTCTTGATCTTGACATCATATATAATTCTTTCCAATTATATTTAAAGAAAAACTCTTGTTTTATCTCGTAGAGATCTTCTTGCCAACTGGACAAAACAACTTTAAATCCTTTACTTATCTTTGGCTTTATCTTGTCAACGAAAATGAAGATAACTAACAGTTAGGTCCATATTTAGCTCTATCAGCTAGATATTTTGTCATTTTTGAACTCAAGTTAATTTCGGTGTTTTAACTCTTTGATAGCTTCGGTCAACACTCCAGTTCTCCTTGGGCTTCTCCATTGGTTTACACTATGTTTCTGGTCATCGGTTCTACTTGTGATTCTTCTCATCGGTAATGCTCATCGGTGTTTTTGCTCAGGCATCACTATGACTTGACTTTCAGTGATCTCTGTCCATCAGTTTCCACTGTTCATCGGTGTTTGAAGTCACATTGTGAATGATTGTCTTTTATGTATTACTGAAAGCATAATCTTTATCTCTCTGATTCTTTGAAGTCTTTGACACTTTGATTATAACCGATTAGATTATATCAAGTTGACATCAATGACAATACAATCCATTAACTAATTTAATGTCTTGCATTATCCTTCTGCATTTCGGTGATCAACTTAACATCTTCAAATATTCAATCAGTTACATGTCATCAATCTCTCCCTTTGGCATTGATGGAAACATACTACATTATCATACTATACTATTACTAATACAATATAAAATATAATAGTTTCATCAAGCTTTCCTAATGTAACTATTACAAATGTCTGGCTTTCGGTAAGCTCAAAATAGCTTAGATTTGTTTCATGCAGAATGGTTGTCTTCAATCTTCAATCCCTTCACGAGATAGATGTATCATCTGATGTCTCTGTTCTGATATGTGCTCTGCCTTGACTGTTCCTCTTCTTGGTAATCTCTTTTTCTTTTGACATCAATCTTTCTCTTTGTCTAAACTCTCTCCCTTTGTTACTTTTGTCCAGTAGATGGATATTTCATATGTAATCAATTTCTCTACCTTAGAATATTGATTTACTCTTTCTTTCTGATTTGCAGGAACTTCACTTTATGGATAATTATATAATCTCTCCCTTTATCATATTTCTCAATGAGATAATCTCTCCCTTATGATAATGCAAATATCTCCCTGATGATAATGAGATCATCTCTCCCTTTGACAACAATGCCAAACAAAAATCATCTATATCATGTTCCTTCCCTTTACATAATATATTCCTTGAATTTCCATATCCATTAGCAGTACAATGTCTCTAGTTTTTGGTGCAGATTTGTACCTTTGTATGTATAGATATATATGTTGTTGTCCATCTTAGTGTTTGTATCAATATGACTGATCTTCATAGTTGGTATAGGCTGATGCAACCTCCTAGTCATCTTACTGACCGATAGTCAAGGGTTGGACCCCTAGTCTTTGTCCTAGGTACTCAAATGTATCCTTCGGTAATGGCTTGGTGAATATGTCAGCTAATTTTTCCTTTGATTGAACATATTCTAGGGTCACTTCCTTTGCTTGCACTTGTTCTCTTAGAAAGTGATACTTGATAGAAGTATGCTTAGTCTTAGCATGCATGACTAGATTTTTAGAAATGTTAATTGCATTGGTGTTATCACAATAGATAATTACTGATTCAAGAATCTTCATATTCATACCTTCTAGCAATTGTTTGATCCATGCAATATTGGAGCAATTTTTAGTAGTAGCTACATACTCTGCTTCTGTAGAAGACTAAGAGATGCATCCTTGCATTTTTCTTATCCATGTGACAAGTCTATCACCCATGAAGAATGCTCCTCCAGTTGTGCTCTTTCGGTCATCAATGTTTCCAGCCCAATCAACATCGGTATAGACTTGTAGCTCAAATTTTTCTTCTCTTTTATACCATAAGTCATAGTCCTCTGTGTTCTTCAGATATCTCAGAATTCTCTTGATAGCAGTCATATGTGATTCTTTGGGATTAGAAGAGAATCTTGCAACTATTCCAATTGCATGTGCTTTGTCTGGTCTGGTATGAAAAACATACATCAATTTTTCAATCATTGATCTATATAAGGTCTAATTTACCTCATTGAATTTGTCTTCTTTTTTCAGCTTACATCCGATAGCCATAGGTGTTCCAACTAGTTTGGAATCTTCCATCTTGAATATCTTTAGTATTTCCTTGATGTATTGGAGTGAGTGATATATATGCCTGCATCTTGTTGAATAATTTGTAAACCAAGAAAAAATTTAATTTCTCCAAACATAGACATTTAAAATTCCTTTCTCATTTCATTAGCAAAGGATTTGAATAACAATTCATTTGCCCCAAAAATGGCATCATCAACAAAAATTTCAGCTATCATAATATTACCATCGGTATCTTCTTTTAAGTATAGATTGCTATTTTCACTTGTTCTAACAAATTTTATGCTAATGAGATATGAATAAAGTCTTTCATACTAGGCTCTAGGTGCTTGTTTCAATCCATACAAGGATTTATGTAGTCTACATACCATATTTCTCTTGTCTGGATCAATAAACCCTTCTGGTTGTTCAATGTATACCTCTTCTTCCAATATTCCATTTAGGAATGCAAATTTGACATCCATCTGGTATACCTTGAATCATTTAAATGCAACATAAGAAATTAAGATTCTAAATCCTAGTCTAGCAATGGGTGCAAAGGTTTCTCCATAGTCAATACCCTCTTCTTTTGCATATCCCTTGCATACTAACCTTGCTTTGTTTCTAGTGACTTCTCCATTCTCATTCAGCTTGTTTCTAAATATCCATTTGGTACCGATGACATTCTTTTCATCTGGTCTCGATACTAGTGTCCATGTATTGTTCTTCTCAATCCATTTTATTTCTTCATTCATAGCACTGACCCATTCTTCATTCTCAAGTGTAGTGTTAACAGATTTAGGCTCAAAATCACAAATTAAACATCTAGTGTTTAGTGACTTACTTCTTATTCTTGTTCCATCTTTCTTGTCTCCTATGATTTGATTTTGTGGATGATGTCTTCTGACATACTTGGAAAGTTTTGGTTCAGCTCTATGTTCATCATTCTGATCATCTTCTTGACCTTGATTCTCATCTCCATTATTCAGAACATCATCTTGAGTATTATCCTAACTTTTGGTAATTACAACCTAATTGCTCGGGTACAATGTTCTGTTCCTCGGGAGCGAGACACTATTTCTCGAGTAGAGTTTTAGGTTCTGTATAAACAAACCTTTTGTAGTCCTTTGGATCCTTTTTTCTTTCCTTATCATTCTTTTCTACAAATTCATCTATTTTCACATTTGCACTTTCAATGATTTTGTTGGATGACTTGTTAAGACATTTATAAGCCTTTCTTTTGGTTGAGTACCCTAGAAAGATACCTTCATCACTTTTGGAGTCAAGTTTTCCATTTCTATCATCCTTCAATATATAAAATTGACTACCAAAGATTCTGAAGTAACTTACATTGGGTGTATGACCATACCAAAGCTCATAGGGTGTCTTCTTTATGTCCTTCTTCAATTGTACTCTGTTTAATGTGTAGATAGTAGTACTGACAGCTTCCCTCTAGAAATTTTGAGTGATGCTTTTCTCAATCATCAATTTTCTTGCACAATCAACAATTGAAATGTTTCTCCTTTCAACAATTCCATTTTGCTATGGTACTCTCGGTGCAGAAAGCTATCTTTTAAGTCCATGCTCATTGCAATAGTCAGTGAATTCTTCTGAAGTAAATTCCCCTCCTCTATCTGATCTTAAGCATTTCAATTTCTTTTCACTTTGTTTTTCTACCATAGCCTTATACCATTTAAACATCTTAAATGATGCAAATTTATCTTTTAATAACATGACTTTCATCATTTTAGAATAATCATCAACAAAGAGAATAAAATACCTATCTCCATAGTATCTCTTTGTCCTCACGGGTCCACATAGATATGTATGGACTAATTCTAGAATTGCATTAGATGTATGGGTTTTACTCTTGAAACTAGACTTTTCCATATTACCTTTTTGACAATTTTTGCACATGATATGCTCAGGCTTAGTCATGCTCGGTAAGCCTCTGACATTCCTTTTGTTGCTTATCTTTATCATGTTGTCAAAGTTCACATGACACAATCTTTTGTGCCACAACCATATGTCTTTGTTTCTAGCCATTAAACAAGTGGTGTTAGTGTCATCAAGATACAAAAGGTTACCTTTAGTCTACTCACCGGTACCAATCAATCTTCTTGATTCATAGTAGATCTTTGCCTTCTTATTTTCAAATGCTACTCTGTGACTTGAATTTTTCAGTTGTGAAACACTTAACAAATTATAATTTAGTCCTCTAACCCAGTAAGCATTTTCACACTTTATCAGTTATGGTTCCTTTATCTTCAATTGGAGAGGGTGTATCATTTCCCATTCTCACTGAACCACCATTATAGTATTCAAAAGTCTCAAACTTTTGTTTATCACCGGTCATGTGGTGAGTGCAGCCACTATATATGATCCAGACATCATTTTTACTAACTTTAGATATGAGTGCAGTTTCTACATACCTTTCTTCATCTTCATCTGAATCATCCTTCATGGCTACAAATACCATCTTGATGTCTTCTTCTGATTCGGTGTCAGTGTCATCAACTCTATTCTCAGCTAGGTAACAATCTTTCTTCCTTTTTTCCTTGTAGTCTCGGGTATCTATCTTGTTATATTGTTGGTTTCTTCGGTAATCTCTATTATCACCTTTATCAAACTTGTTCTCATATGATCTATCATTTCCTGTGTCATATTTCCTTTTGTTTGGATATCTTGCAACAAAGTGTCCAACATCTTTACAATTGAAACATACAAGTGGTAATTTACCTTTATATCTACCTTTTCCTCTCTGCAATCTTCTGGCCATTAGTGCTTCAATCTCATCAAATCCTTGATCCTCATTATCACTGTCACTATCATTTCTAACAACATGTCTATGACTTGAGTTACTTATCTTTAAAGAATATTTGAATGCAGATTCTATAGATGGTAAGACACTATTATCAAAGTTATTCATCTCAAATGAAATCAGTCTACCAATCAGACTATCTAGAGTAATTGTATTGTTCGCAACTGCTCTCATTTCTTGAATAGTAAGGTTCTTAATATTTTACTTACCACTGTCTCCTCTTCAAGTACACCTCCAACTCCTTAGATAGCATTTAATACCTCTTTGATTCTATAGCTATACTGAGTGATGTTTTCTCCTTGTTTCATCTTTAGGTCTTGAAACCTCCCTCTTAGGCTTTGTTCCTTTTCTCTTAGTACATTAGCATCTCCTCCATGTACCAGCTTTAACTTATCCCACATTTGTTTTCTATAGGTGCAGGTTTTGACATCTTAAAACTCGGCATCGGAGAGTGATGATGCAAGTTCTATCATCATGCAGTATGCTCATGATTTACTCTTAATTTCTCAAGAGTGTGAAGTCCTGTAGGAAACACATATTTAGTATCTAAGTATTGAACAATATCATTTCCAATACCTGATAGGTGGAGTCTTATTCTGCTTTGCCATGATTCAAAGTTTTCTTTATTCAACTTGGACACATCTTGTCTGTTCATCTTGTGATCTTTTGCTTGAGTATTTAAACTCCCTTTCTAAGCACACAAGCTCTGATACCAATTGTTAGTAATAACTGAGAGGAAAGTGAATTCGTGGCCTCAAAAATATTCCAATAATCAACCCAAAAACTTAGTACCACAGTATTAATCCTTTATTTATCTTCATTCCTATAAGATGAATGCCTTCAAATACTTTTATCAAATTTCCACTGCTCGAAATTATTCGTAAAACCTTATACTTTATGTTTACCGAATAGCAGTCTGTTAATTTACAGAAAGAGATTAAATTATCTAGAGTATACAGATCAATATAGTTAAGTTATTTGTACTGCAAAATACTAAAGTAATTACTCATAAACACATTGACACGTGGATTTTTAATGTGGAAAGCCTGTAAGGGAAAAACCACTTGGGACCGGTAACCCAAAATTTTCACTTTTCTGAAGTGAGCTCGGTGAAGAGACAACCCTATTAAAGGTTACTAACACATTGGTAGGTGTGACCTTGTTAGAGGATTTAAAATTTTAGTTTGTCACTTGATATCGGGCATCTCTATGCTACTTTCCTTGATCAAACACTCACTTGGCCTGTCAATAGGTATCTATTATCTCATGTTATCTTCATGATCAAACTTTTTGATACTCCTTGGGATGTATCTAAATATAGAAAGGATCTTTAAATCCCTCTTGGTTAAGAGACTTTCTGAATCAATGGTTAAACTAAAATAGTATGATCTATTCACATATACAACTTATACTTACAGATTTTTAGATCTATTGTAATCTCGTAAAACTATTCTAATCAATATATCTATTTTTATACATTTTCTCCACTTTGATTATTCTCGGTGATGTTGTGCTCTATTGCTTGGTGTTCACAGAAAACTTTAGCTCTTTCCTCAGCTTGACTGATCAAGACTGTATGAATTTGTTCTTCATTAGTTTCTCTTCAGCATCCTCTTTTCATTTATTCACCCACTCCTCTATTCGTAATGAATTAAGTTGTCTCTTTTATAGACATGATATCATCATTTTTAGGTTCTTGATTTTCTTGATCTTGACGTGATCCACAATTCTTGCCAATTAGATTTAAGGAAAAACTTTTGTTTTATCTCACAGAGATCTTCTTGCCAACTGGAAAAAACATCTTTAAATCCTTTACTTATCTCTGGCTTTATGTTGTCGATGAAAACAAAGATAACTACCACTTAAGTCCATATTTAGCTCTTCCAGCTAGATATTTTGTCGTTTCTAAACTCAAGTTAATTTTGGTGTTTTAACTCTTTGATAGCTTCATTCAACACTCCAGTTCTCCTCAGGATTCTCCTTCGGTTTACACTATGTTCTTTCTGTCTATTATGCTTGTGATTCTGCCCGTCGGTAATGCTCGTCGGTGTTTTTCCTTGGGCATCACTATGACTTGAATTTCGGTGATCTCTATCCATCATTTTCCACTCACCGTCGGTCTTTGAAGTCACATTGTGAATGCTTTTCTTTTATGCATTACTAAAAACATAATATTTATCTCTTTGATTCTCTGAAGTCTTTGACACTTTGATTAGAACCAATTATATTATATCAAGTTGACATCAATGATAATACAATCCATTAACTAATTTAATGTCTTGCATTATCCTTCTGCATTTTGGTGATCAACTTAATATCTTCAAACATTCAATCATTTACATGTCATCATCATAGTCAGAGTTTTTCCAATGGAGACAGTCCAACCAGACAGCAAGATTCAACATAATGGAAACACACAATGAGATTCCATAAACAACTCAGATATGAAAAAAAACATGTGTCACAAGCCTTCATAATATCATCCTCCAAGATTTACATCTTACATGCCCAACAACATGGCAGCTTACATAAAGAAAACTAGAACCATTATGGATATTAGCCTCTCAAAGCTACCTACAGAAAATATTCCTTTGTTCTACTCTACCCACTAAAGACCTTAAAAATGCAAATATATACAAGAGCGCAAGCAACAAGTCAGCCAGAAAATATCACATTCTCCAAGAACAAGAAAATGTGTTACAATCATACAGTCGAGATCTAAATGCTTAGGTAAAACCTCCAATATACAAGATAAGTGATGTGATTAAACAAATATGTTGGTGTGAACCATAATAATAATTTGGCATGATCAGACATGGAGATTCCCACCAAAAGATCAACAAATGATTAGAAAACACCAATACCAATTGGAAAATGAAGAATAGAATAGGACCAAACCAATATTAAGATATCTTCTCCAAGGTAGAATGAAATACGGTGCTATCATAGATAAGATTTCTCCAACATGTCTATATAACATGCATTAGATCGCATAAGATAATGATTCAACTGTAGTGACCGACACCTAAAACACCAAAATTTCCCAACTAGAACAAAAGACAAAACAAACTGAAAGGAAATATTTTTGGTTGATACAAGATTGCCAAGATCCCAATATGCTCCTACATCATACACTCAAGGTTAATAAAAAGTAAGCCTCTCACTTTGTAGCTATAGAAGAAATCCACAACTAGACAAAAGATTTCATTTTAACCTTAGACTTCCCAACCCTCATGGTTAATAATATAAACAAACACACACAAATTCTCTACCTCTTCTTATCTGACCTCCACATCCTCAGCACCAAATCAAACTAGTTAACAAATCCATAGGAAGGACCAAACACATCAGCCTTAGAACTAAAATCAAGATCTACAGTCTTCTTCACAAGCCCACTTATCAACCTCAAAGACTTCATTCTCATACTCATCACACATCTTAACACCCTTTGTCATTAGTCCATCAACAACTAGGAAATCGGGAACTTCATAGAATCCACCACCCTTATCCTTCATCCATTCATCCATCTTCATTACTATCAAAAAATTTATCTTCAAATCAGTCTTCATCATCCTCCTCAAATACACTTTTGGATTAAGGAAATACAGTCCCTCTTTTCACACTTGCACTGCAACACAAGAGATAACAACCTCTTCCACAAAACAATCTGATTAGTATCATTATCAGCAAAGAACCACATCTCTCCTCTCTCACACCCTCTAGGTAGTCTCAACAAAAAATTAGTCTCTAACTGAAACAAGTCAATCATCATCTCTCCATCAACACCATGCACATAATCACAACTAAGGGTCTTATCACAAGCCCTCTCATACTCACTAAACATTATCTCATCAACAGTAACATCCCTACTACAAACAACATAAAATTCAACATCTAACCCAACAAGGTTATCATATTCAGCCAAAGAAATCTCAATTCCACCTTCAGAAACATCAACCTCTTCAATATCAACAATCTTATTATCCTCTTTAATAACAAGAAATTCCTCAACTAGCTCCTCAGATCCAATCAACCAATTATGAAGATCACCCATAACCATATCCACCTTATCCTCAACAATCTTAGTCAAAGTATTCACAGGTGTACATACCTTATAAGGCTTAACCTCAATCTCATTAGTAACCCTAACTTTCCTTTTCCTCCTTTGAAAAATCCTTATCATAGGCCAAAAAATCCACCTCTTGACTAGTAAATGCCAACTCAACCTCTTCAAATCCTTTGTATCTTCTTCATATTCATTCTCAAGTTCAGCATTTCTCCTCAAATCATCCAAAGCATTATAAATCTCAAACCTCAACTCAACCCTAACATCCTCATTTAAATTCTCTTTACACTTCTAGGGTTCATCATGTTGATGACAATTATTCAATTGTGTACTATCATTGATGTTTACACAAGTATAGTGATGTTTACACAAATGTCTAATCCTATCTGAGCATAGGCAGTGTCTACCAAGCTCTCTCAGGCATTGAAGATGACCAAAGTGTTTATTAGTTCTAACCGAGTTCACTCAGGCATTACAGTGTTGGTTGGGTGTTGAAGGATTTTTGTGTTAACCGAATAAAATAGTTAGTGTCAGCCGACTAACAGTGGTTTATATTTTATGGATAATTAGTTATATGGAGCTGGCATACATGAGTTTTATTATTTATTTGGAATGATATTAAGGCCGACTTGACAAGGCTTATCATATATATATATATATATATATATATATATATATATATATATATATAAGGTCAAGTTTGGATTGAAAAAGTGAAAGTGTAGTGATGTGGAATTGCATGTGAAGTGTGATATGAAGAGTGAAGGTAAAATCATATGGGATTCTGATTGAGGACAGGACACAGAGGACTACAATAGAATATCTGATCAGTAAGGATCAAGTATTTAATCTAGAACAGAGATCTGAATCAGCAAAGATAGTTTCTTATCAAAACATGTCAATCTATTGTTACTTTCTAGCAATTGTAGCAATGATCAAAATCTGTTAACAGAGTAGACTTAACACTCTTTTGTAAATCCTCTCACAAGGTGAAATTTCTACATTGAAGTATTTGAAGACCTCTCACAAGGCCACTCCTTATAGGGTGATTAAATACTCTAACAGGGTCACACCTAACAGTGTGTTATTATAACCTTTAACAGGGTTGGCTCCTAACAGGGCTCACTTCAGAAGAGTGAAAAATAGTGACTAGTTTCTATTGGTGGTTTTTTCCATATTGGGTATGCACATTAAATCTTGGTTTTATCTGTGTACATTTCATTTTCTTTATGGTTTATGTTTCTGCAATTAGATACTAAATATAATCATAATTAATATCTTAGGTTTTTCTATGTTACCCGAGTGACAGTGAAATATCTATGTTAGCCAAGCAACAATGTTAAATTTTTTTAAGAAATCTAGGGGACTTGGATTTGTTTTTGTGGTAACTGATTCACCCCTCCCCTCTCAGTTACTCAACTCATTTCCAACAATTGGTATCAGAGCTGCAAGTGCTTACAGGGAAGGTTTAAAGGCCTAAGCTAAAGATTAGAGATGTCTTACAGAAGGGAGATCCCTAAGCTCAACAATGACAACTTCGTTGCATGGAAAGATCTGATGAGGCTACATCTATCTACTATTGGAGTTACTGGTTTGCAATTCCTAGATCACAAGTATGTGGAACTACCGAGACCTATGTCTGTGGATCAGATGGTGGATCTAAAGTATCATAACATAATGATGACTGATATAGCCTCTGCACTCAACTATTCTGAATTTGATGAAGTTAAGGACTTCCCTACTACCTTTGATATGTGGAACAAACTACATGATATCTATTGAGGAGATGAAAATGTAAAGAGAACCAAAGAAGAAAGGCTCAGAGGTCAGTTTGATATGATAAAAATGAAAGAAAGAGAAAGATTACAAAGTATAGTGAAAGAATCAAGAAAAGTGTTAGTGAAATCACAGATGCTGGTGGACCAATTGAAGACAAAATAGTAGTCAGAAAGGTATTAAGATCTTTACTTCCTATCTATGCAATTAGAGTTTCAGCTATTCAAGAGATGAGATGCGGCAATGACATAACTCTAGATGGATTGATTGGAAGATTATCAACTTTTGAGTTGGATAACTTTGACAATTATTCTCTGAATCCTAGAAATCTTGAGTCAGCATTCAAAGCTAAATTAAACCTTGGAAAGATGAAAGGAAAGTAGATTTACAGTAATAGTGATAATGATTTTGATGATGAGGATCTGTAAATCATTGACGTATTACTTGCAAGGAGAGCTGTAAAAGGAAAATGACAATACAAGGGAAGAATACCATTGATTTGCTTTTCATGTGATGAGGTTTGTCACATTGCTGCTAAGTGTCTGAACAAGGAAGATAAAGGTGAGAAAAATTTCACCAAGTATAAAGGAAAGAAAGATTACAAAAGCTACAAGTAAAAAGGTAAGAAATCTTGTTATATTGCTAAAGATTCTGATAGTGAAGAAGAAGAAGATAAATTTTTTTACATTGTTATTAAGGATGAGTCAGATAGTAAAGACAATGAAGAGACTGCACTATACTCTCATATTAGTAATAATGACACCTAGATAATAGATAGTGGTTGTTCTCACCACATGACTGGTGATAAAACCAAATTTGAACATCTTGAACACTATGATGGTGGGAGTGTTATTTTTGGGAATGATGAACCCTGCTATGTGAAATGTAAAGGTTGTATTGCTCTTACTGAAGGAATCAAATGTGATAATACTTATTGGGTTGAAGGACTAAGGCGTAATCTACTAAGTGTGGCACAACTGAATAACATTGGTTTCAAGGTAGAATTCATGAATGGAAAGGCAAAGCTCCTAGATGGTAGAGGAAACCTAGTTGGAACTGGCAGGAAAACAAAAGGTAATCTATTTTATCTTGATCTCAATGAAATTTCATGTTTTATTGCACAAGTAGAAGAAAGTTGGTTATGGCATAAAAGGTTGTGTCATGTGAACTTTGACAACCTGATTAACATAACTAAGAATAGAAGAGTAAGATGTATTCCTATTCTGAATAAACCTTAACTAGCAATATGAAAACAGTGTCAAATTGGGAAGATGGGAAAAACTAGCTTCAAGAGAAAGAACTACAATACATAAGAGGTCTTGGAATTGGTGCATACTGACTTATGTGGACCAATTGGAACAAAAAGTTACACAGGTGAGAGGTACTTCATTCTATTTGTTGATGATCATTCTAGAATGATGATTGTTATGTTTCTCAAAGAAAAATTAGAAGCCTTTCAGAAGTTCAAATGGTACCTAGCCAGAGTTGAAAAAGAAACAGGAAAGAAACTTAAATGCTTAAGATCTGACAGAGAAGGAGAATTCATTTCTAATAAATTCAACGAGTTCTACAATGAAAGAGGAATCAAAAGACAAGTATGTACCCCAAGTACTCCACGACATAATGGTATTGCAGAAAGAAGGAACAGATCCATTATGGATTGTGCAAGAACCTTGATGATTGAGAAGGATGTTCCTACCAAATACTAAAAGGAAGCCATCAGCACTGCAATTCACACCTTGAACCAAGTTCAACTAAAGAAAGGTATTGAGAAGACACCTTTTGAATTATGGTATGGATATAAACCTAATGTTCGCTATTTCAAAGTATTTGGAAGTAAATGCTACATCTTGAAGGAAACAAAAAATGGAAAATTTGATGTAAAAGGTGATGAAGGTATATTCGTAGGCTACTCCAGCAAAAGAAAAGCATATAAATGTTTAAAACTTACTACTCATAAATTCATAGAAAGTGTGCATGTAAAGATCGATGAGTTTGCAGAGAGAAATAAAGAACAAAGTAGTAAATAGCCTAAAAACTATGGAAACTTTGTGTATTATGAACCTGATACGATACCTAAGTCATAGTCAATGGTGATTGGACAACAAGCATGTCAACTGCTGAATTCATCAACACAAACCTTGTTACAACCTGTGCAACCATTGATGCTAACTGAAGAAACTAAGTCACAAATAGAGGGAAACGAGTCTCAGACTGAAGAAACTGAGTCGCAGAAAGTGGAACCCGAGTATCACACAGAAGGACATGACAGAATATTTGAGCATGGTGAACATAGTGGAGCAAGCCCAGAATCAAAGAGGAAGGATCTTGTACTTAAAAAATATGTTAGAAGGCATCATGCACCTGAAAAAATAATTGGAGATCGGACAGAAGGTGTAATGACATGGAGAAAAATAAAAGGTACATGTTTACTTAGTGAAATTGAACCTAGAATTGTTAAAGATGCATTGAATGATGAGAACTAGATTGAAGCAATGAATGAAGAAGTTGAGAAGATAGAAAAGAAAAAAACCTCGACTCTTGTACCTAGACTAAAAGATGAGAATTTTATTGGTACTAAGTGGGTTTTTCAGAAATAAGATGAATGAGAAAGGTCAAGTTTCCAGAAACAAAGCCAAACTAGTATGTAAAGAATATGCTTAAGAAGAGGGTATTGATTATGGAGAAACCTTTGCTCCTATTGCAAGACTTAAAGTAGTCAGAACTCTTCTCACATATGCTGCACATAAAGGATACAAGGTATACCAAATGGATGTAAATTCTACATTCTTTAATGGAATCCTAGAAGAAGAAGTCTATATTGAGCAACCTGAAGGTTTTGTAGAACCTAACAAAAGGAATATGGTTTGCAAACTGCACAAAGCATTGTATGGATTGAAACAAGCTCCAAGAGCTTGGTATGAATGGTTGCAAGGTTAATTGATAAGAATTGGATTTAAGAGAACTAATGACAATAGTAGCTTGCACATCAAAGAAGGACCTCAGAACAAGATACTATTAGCAGAAATATTTGTTTATGACATATTGTTTACTGGATATGATGATTTATGCAGAGCATTTTCAGAAGCTATGAATAAGGAATTTGAGATGTCTATGTTTAGTGAAATCAAATTATTTGTTGGTTACAAGTTTATCAAATGAAGTATGGTACCTACATTACTCTGTCTAAATACATAAAAGAGACATTGAAGAAATTTGGGATGGAAGATTCTAGACCAGTTGGAAAACCTATGCCTACTGGACATAAACTATCTAACGATGATGATTCAAAGGAAGTAAGGTAGACTACATACAAATCCATGATTGGAAAACTTCAATATGTTGTACACACTAGACCTAATATTGCATTAGCAGTCGGTATTGTTGCAAAGTTTTCAGCTAATCCTAGAGAGAATCATTTGATGGCTATCAAAAGGATTCTGAGATATCTTAAGGGTACTGAAGATTATGGGTTATGGTATAAGAAAGGAGGAAAATTTGATTTGAAGACTTTTACTGATGCTGATTGGGCAGGAAGTGTTGATGACAGTGTTGGTGAACATTTTGTCTTTTATAAAATTGCTTCAAATTGACTCTTAGATGCCCAAATAAACAAGACAAACTCTGTGACTAATAGTTGGGTCACTTTGCAATGGAAGTGCATAAGTGCCCTCTGAATTGTCTTGGGTACAGCTCCCTGTACAAGATCTTCAATGAATCACCTAAACTATTAACAAGAATGCTTTTAACCTGAAATCAAGAAAGGCATAAAAACATCTATTTGTAAACACATAGTAGATGAGAAAGAAAAGAACATTAAATTAAGCAAAAGATAAATGACACCCAGTTCATTTATCAAACCTGATGTAACAAAGAGTGCAGGAAAGAAAACACAATATTATCTATGAAGTGCATGCATGACCCAAGCTCACAAGCCTAGTGACAAACATGAATAGGAATATATATGAAGAAAAAAATTCAGAAGTAATTGACTAAATTCACAGATTCATCCAATCCAAAGATAGATGCTCAAATACACGGATTTGATGTGCAACAATCTTTTTATTCTAAAAAAACATAAGAAATAACACAAATATCTTTGCTCCTCCTTTACAATACTACTATTTCTAATTCAAAGATACTGTACCCCTTTCCTGCAAAAACAACAGAAATAAAAAAGCTCTCCTGCGGAAAATACACAGTCCCCCAAAGTTGAGACAAAAACTGAACCCCGCTCTAGTGGATTTTTTGCAATAAATAACTACGGGTCCCTTTTTCAGTTTCATAACTGAATCTTGGAAAGATTAAATCCTCTTTCTTTTAGGTATTTTTTTTTGTAATTCTAGTCTTTGGATTCCTTATAACATTACAACAATATTAACTTAATGTCAAAAATAGGGGGATGTTGTGATTCACCCTAAATGCAAAGATAAGGCAAGATGATATACGACATCCTTAACACCTGTCATTGTTATATCCATTCATATTGGTGACTATTTGCATGAGTCATCATAAAACTCCTCATTTCCATCAGATTCTGCCAGTTGTTGAAGTTTCTGATTATTGATACGTTCCCAAACTCACCAAAGGAATTTATGCTTATGAAAGCATCTCTTTCACTTCATAACTGTCGGCTGTCCCAAACATTCTATATTTGAACTTGATTAGGGGATCGACCATAGTGATTGTGCGAGCGTTTTGTTCTTTGGGTATACCCTATGCATCAAAGCTTGCAATATTTGGTAGGATTCATCCTTCAATTGTGGCAGATGGCTATATGTTGTTGAGTGAGGTGTTATGATGCATGAAGGTCACAGGGATCTCAATTATTTTACAAAAATTGTCTCCTTGCATCTCATGTACCTTCTGTGAGTGTCTTTGAGCATTCATACTCTATTGTCATTGTCATTCACAGATTTCATAGCCCAATTCTTCATGCCAATTTGAGGTACTACGTTGGAAACATTTTGTTGTTGTGTTCTGGAAAACCAACCTTTCTCTATGCATGGGCGGCGTACGCCACTTGAGATATGAACTCACTAAATTTGGAGGAGGTGGGCTTTGAAAAAAAATGATGGTACTCTTAGTTTTTACTCAATCCCTGAATGCATCATCATTCTACAACCTCAGCCATATTAGAACAAAGAGCTTGACCTCCTCATTCCCAATTCGATTGGAATTACTCTTAGCAATGGTTGTCTTCGTCATTATCTATCCCAAAGAAAGAAAAACAAATAAGGGTCACTTGTCATTACATGCCTCCCACTAACAATGTCTTAGCTCTATGACTTGAACCATTGAAGACTGCGATAGATGACTATATATTCGTTGGCCTTCAAGATATTCTGCACTTCCAAACCTTTCACTTTGAATCCTCATCTTTTGGCTAATCAATGCATCTGTGGGATGATGGCTCTATCAATTTGTAGTACCGATGATATGCAACATCAAGAACAATGTAGCTATTACTACCGAAGACTTGATCTCATCCCAAAAGCCTTACTGTGTTGTGATATGACTTTAAGCTCGCCAATGCAATCAAACATGTTGTAGCTATGCAATTTTGATTGAACCCGATGATTGCATTCTTATTAATGTTTGGGATCTGCATCATTACCAAATAAACTTGAGGTATTGTATTTAATTTACATATGTTCGGTCATTTCATCAAATAGGTGGCATGTATGATCCGTGCTTCACCAAACTTGAAGTCCCTTAGTTTTCATGATCTTGCGGGTCGACTGTAGGGATTGAATGCACATATTTTGAACTTAAAGAAAATCCAAATCCTCCATTTGTCTCCATTACCTTGGAGGTCTTCATTAGCCAACGAGACAAATCATAACTTTGGTAGTTCTGGTCGAGGTGAGAAACAAACCAAGCTTCCTAGATGATATGTTAGACCAAATGCTTTACTTTCATCACATGGAGACTATCATGTTGCTTTTGGATTGATCAAGTCACTGTCATACCCATGAGGGGAAATCTGGAAATCTTAACAAATTTCTAATCACCATTTTATATCTGGGTTTGTACCATTAAATTAGGAAACCTAGGTATTCAAAAAGTCTCAATCTTGAACCCCTGATTTGAGCTCTGAGCTTTAGAACTTGTACTTCTGAATTGTTGAATCTGAATTTTTAACCCGTTTGGATCTTTATGGACTTGCATATTCAGGATAAACTAGTTGAACCCATTTGGAGTGGACTAAAACCATATGTACCTACATGTACTTGTAATTTGTAATTTCCCACTGAAACTTTGACTTTGAAACTGGATCTGAACTTTTAATTCTGAACTTCTGAAGCCGATTGAACTACATTAAACTCGTATGCCCCTGAAAGCATCTACACAAACCAATCATAACCATAATGTACCAGATGGATCCATTGAACTTGCATTTTGAACCTCACTGTATTTGAACTCGATGAACCTATGAACCTTTCTTCCTATTTATACCAGCTGAATCATTTTAAACTAGTTCAAGGTGATTCAAGGTTTTTTCTTGAACTTACCAAAAATCAACATGAAAATCAGAGATAAACACAAAAATCAGAGATGGAATGACTGATTTTGGAAATTTTAAAATGGGTGTCTATATGGGTACTAACATTGGCTCTATAGGGGGACTATTTTTGGCACAAAACTAGAGAACTCAAGCAAGCTCTGGGAAAAGACAAGCTCTTTATCCATAGGCAAATAGAGTCACTAAGAAAAGGAAAACTGGGAGTTTCTTGCATAAGGGTGAAGGGGAGCAGGGAAAAGCCAACCAACCTAAACACCTAAACTACCAGCAAGCACGAAGCTTGTAAATTATTCAAACTAACGCTATGCACACCAAAAGAATATTTACAATATATACAAAGGTAGGAAGAAAGCCTACCACATGAACCAGAAGTAAGAAGAGGTGATGTGAATCCATTTACCGGCTGGGAGAAATAGGAACCTTTCCGCAGTAGCAAGTCATGTCTCATTGGAGCAACTCCAAACCAATGCCTACTAGTGACTTTTTCAATGCCAAACCTCAAGCTAAAGACACATATAAATATGTTGACCAAGCACTTCTTCCCAAATGGCCATAATTCATTATAGAATTCTTTTTCCCCCGAGGATTGCTCTTCCACATTCATCAGGCCAGATTTCATTTCAAACTGAAAAAAAATGAACTGCATAAATTTCTTCAAGAAAGGATGCACGATATCCAGAAATGTTGTCATCAAGACTCACCCTTTGCATTCTATTTTTTTTTCTCTCCCAAAGTGTCATCACATTTTCCAGCATTATTTCCATAACCCAAATCAGCAAAACTACATAGAGAGGAATGAAAAGAGGATTTATTTATCAGTGTTTCATTTTCAACATGATTTGGATGGGTACCTGAATCATCCTGAGAGAAATGATCTGTTTTGAGTGATGATATAAATTGGTGTATAATGTCTTCTTCATTGAGAAGGGAATCTTTCAACACACCAGCCAAGTCACTAGTAGGTTGGAAGTCAAATTTATACCTCCTCTTCTCAAATACAATTTCAGTCTGAGATGCTTTAGCCAAAGGTATCTTTACCTCATCACAACCACAAATTTCATTTTTAATTTGACAATATTTCTCAATGGGCCGACCACCGATTTCACAATGGGATAGATTACTTTCAACCTTCTCATTAAAAACAAAAGATTCAAGATCTAGTGACATGGTGTCAAAAATTTCACAAATAGAAAATTTTGAAACCAGAAGACTATTATCAGTTTGAAATCTGAAGATTTCTAAATCCGGAGGGAAAAATGTTTTGAATGCACCTTTATCTATGTTTCCTTGAGTACCATCATGTTCATTAAAGACTACATAGTTGTGAGAGATGAAATAAGATGATATTACCGGAGGCTCCTCATCATCAACTGTCAACTCTTCTTTCATCTTGGCCACCTTTCTTTCATACTCCTCCAAATCCTTGAGTTTGTGGAACCGTACACAGAGACTTCTCCACAAAAGAGTGCTTGCATGATCATCTTCCAAACTGATATTTTCTCTGACAACCTGAGAGATACTTTCTTTGAAACTATCCAAGAACTCGTGCAACACTTTATCATGCATTGGATAGATTTCCATAAGGGTAGGATTAGGCCTTGTCTTTTTCATGATTTTTACAACCGACATGGTCATCAATAGAGTCGCCAATCCTGCATATACAAGATATTTCAAAACTGACTGAGGGAATAAAATATGACACTGATCTTCAATTTCTCTCACTAGTAGAGTCACCAAAAATCTGTTGGTGAATAGATTTGTCTTTTATAAAATCTCCTCAAATTGACTCTTAGATGCCTAAATAAACAAGACAAACTTTGTGACTAATAGCTGGGTCACTTTGCAATGGAAGTGCATAAGTGCCCTCTGAATTGTCTCGGGTACATCTCCCCATACAAGATCTTTAATGAATCACCTAAACTATCAACAAGAATGATTTTAACTTGAAAGCAAGAAAGGCATACAAACATCTATCTATAAACACAAAGTAGATGAGAAAGAAAAGAACATTAAATTAAGCACAAGATAAATGATACCCAGTTCATTTATCAAACCTGATGTAACAAAGAGTGCAGGAAAGAAAACACAATATTATCTATGAAGTGCATGCATGACCCAAGCTCACAAGCCTAGTGAAAAACATGAATAGGAATATATACGAAGAATAAAATTCAGAAGTAATTGACTAAATTCACAGATTCATCCAATCCAAAGATAGATGCTCAAATTCATGGATTTGATGTGCAACAATATTTTTATTCTGAATAAACATAAGAAATAACACAGATCTCTTTTCTCCTCCTTTACAATACTACTATTTCTAATTCAAAGATACTATACCCCTTTCCTGCAAAAACAACAGAAACAAAAAATGCTCTCCTCCGAAAAATACACAGTCCCCCAAAGTTGAGACAAAAACTGAACCCTGCTCTAGTGGATTTTTTGCAATAAATAACTACAGGTCCCTTTTTCAGTTTCATAATTGAATCTTGGAAATATCAAATCCTCTTTCTTTTAGGTCTTCTTTTTCATAATTCTAGTCTTTGGATTCCTTATAACATTACAACAATATTAACTTAATGTCTAAAATATGGGGATTTCATGATTCACCCTAAATGCAAAGATAAGGCAAGCTGATATACGACATCCTTACACCTGTCATTGTTATATCTATTAATATTGGTGACTATTTGCATGATGCATCATAAACCTCCTCATTTCCATCAAATTTTTCCAGTTGTTGAAGTTTCTGATTATTGATACGTTCCCAAACTCACCAAATGAATTTATGTTTATGAAAGCATCTCTTTCACTTCATAACCGTCGGCTGTCCCAATCATTCTGTATTTGAAATTGATTAGGGGATCGACCAGAGTGATTGTGCAAGCATTTTGTTCTTTGGGTATACCCTATGCATCAAAGCTTACAATATTTGGTAGGATTCATCCTTCAATTATGGCAGATGACTATATGTTGTCGAGTGAGGTGTTGTGATGCATGAAGGTCACAGGGATCTTAATTATTTTACAAACATTGTCTCCTTGCATCTCATGTACTATCTGTGGGTGTCGTCGAGCATTCATACTGTGTTGTCATTGTCATTCATAGATTTCATATCCTGATTCTTCACGCCAATTTGAGGTACTATGTTCGAAACATTTTGTTGTTGTGTTCTAGAAAACCAACCATTCTCTATGCATGGGCGGTGTATGCCACTTGAGATATGAACTCACTAAATTTGGAGGAGGAGGTGGGATTTGAAAAAAAAATGATGGTACTTTTAGTTTTTACTCAATCCTCGAATGCATCATCATTCTGCAACCTCGACCATATTAGAACAAAGAGCTTGACCTCCTCATTCCCAATTAGATTGGAATTACTCTTAGCAATGGTTGTCTTCATCATTATCTGTCCCAAAGAAAGTAAAACAAATAAGGGTCACTTGTCATTACATGCCGCCCACTAACAATGTTTTAGCTCTATGACTTGAACCATTGAAGACTGTGATAGATGACTATATATTCGCTGGCCTTCAAGATATTCTGCACTTCCAAAACTTTCGCTTCAAATCCTTGACTTTCAGCTAATCAATGCATCTGTGGGATGATGTCTCTGTCAGTTTGTAGTGCCAATGATATGCAACATCAAGAACAATGTAGCTATTACTACTGAAGACTTGATCTCATCCCAAAAGCCTTACTGTGTTGTGATATGACTTTAAGCTTGCTGATGCAATCAAACATTTTGTAGCTATGCAATTTTGATTGAATACGATGATTGTATACTTATTGATGTTTGGGATCTGCATCATTACCAAATACACTTGAGGTATTATATTTAATTTACATATGTTTGGTCATTTCATCAAACAGGTGGCGTGTATGATCTGTGCTTCACCAAACTTGAAGTCCCTTAGTTTTCACGATCTTGGGGGTCGACTGTAGGGATTGCATGCACATATTTTGAACTTAAAGAAAATCCCAATCCTCCATTTGTCTCCATTACCTTGGAGGTCTTTATTAGCCAATGGGACAAATTATAACTTTGGTATTTCTGGTCAGGGTGAGAAACAAACTGAGCTTCCCAAATGATATGTTAGACCAAATGTTTTACTTTCATCATATGGAGACTATCATGTTGCTTTTGGATCGATCAAGTCACTATCATACCCATGAGGGTAAATATGGAAATCTTATCATCTTTCTAATCATCATTCTGTATCTGGGTTTGCACCATTAAATTAGGAAACCTAGGTATTCAAAAAGTCTCAGTCTCAAACCCCTGATTTGAGCTCTAAGCTTTAGAACTTGTACTTTTGAATTGTTGAATCTAAATTTTTAACCTATTTGGATCTTTATGGACTTGCATATTCGGGCTAAACTAGTTGAACCCATTTGGAGTGGACTAAAACCTTATGTACCTACATGTACTTGTAATTTTTACTTTCCCACTGAAACTTTGACTTTGAAACTGGATCTGAACTTTTATTTCTGAACTTCTGAAGCCAGTTGAACTACATTAAACTTGTATTCCCCTGAAAGCATCTACACAAACCAGTCATAACCATAATGTACCAAATGGATCCACTGAACTTGCATTTTGAACTTGATGAAACTATGAACCTTTCTTCTTGTTTGTACCAGCTGAATCATTTTAAACTAGTTCAAGGTGATTCAAGGTCTGTTCTTGAACTTACCAAAATTTGACATGAAAATCAGAGATAAACACAAAAATAAGAGATGGAATGACTGATTTTGGAAATTTTAAAATGGGTGTCTATATGGGTACTAACAAACAGAAAGAGAAAAAGTGGTGGAACACTATTTCTCGGAAAGAGTTTACTCTCCTAGACAAGCAAGAAACAAAATTGCATTTCTCAATCTACAGAAGAAGAAGAATATGTTGTTGCAGCAGTGAATTGTTCAAATATCATATGGTTCAAACAATTGTTGTCAGGTATGAAGGTGGAAATCATAGAACCAATCATTATCTATTGTGACAACCCCAGTTCTATTAACATTTCAAAGAACCCTGTGATGCATACCAAGACTAAACATATTGCAATAAAGTATCATTTCTTGAGGGAATTGGTTCAGAACAAGGAAGTAAGATTGGAATATGTGAATACTAACTAACAAATTGCAGAAGTATTCAAAAAAATGCTACCTAAGGATGCATATTTTTATCTCAGAGGAAAGTTAGGTGTAATTCCCCTAACTGAGGCTTACTAAAACATAGTTTAGTGATGCATCAAACTGAGCTACAGAACAGAATTAACATGTTGATGCAGATATTTAGAGCTTATTCCATATGAATCAGTACAGACAGGTACATTACAATTTCATTGGATATGTCAGTTGGTGTCTTTGGCATTGGTTGTCAAAGAGGGAGAGATTATTGTATGTCATAATGATTTATGATGGAGGGGGAGATTACTATTGATTAGTGAAAGAGGAAGAGATTACTGATGGAGAGATTAATGACAGAGGGAGAACTTTACCAGAGACAAAGATTAATATAAAAAGAATTTTTTGGATGAGAATCAAATTGAAGCTGACATTATTAAATTTCATTCTTATGTCTTTTTCTCTCTAATTATTTGTATTATGACATAATGTGTTTCCATCAATGCCAAAGAGGGAGATTGTTGATTGCAATTATTCAATTGTGTATTGTCATTGATGTTTACACAAGTATAGTGATGTTTACACAAATATCTAATCCTATCCTAGCACAGTCAATGTCTACCAAGCTCTCTCAGGCATTGAAGATGACCAAGTGTTTTTTTAGTTCTAACCAAGTTCACTCGGGCATTACAGTGTTGGTCAGGCGTTGAAGGACTTAAGTGTTGACCGAGTAAAACAATTAGTGTCAGCCGACTAACAGTGGTTTATATTTTATGGATAATTAGTTATATGCAGCTGAAAAACATGAGTTTTATTATTTATTTAGAAGGATATTAAGGCCGACTTGACAAGGCTTATATATAAGGTCATGTTTGGATTGAAAAAGTGCAAGTGTAGTGATGTGGAATTGCATGTGAAGTGTGATATGAAGAGTGAAGGAAAAATCAGACGGGATTATGATTGAGGATAGAACACAGAGGACCACAACAGAATATCTGATCAGTAAGGATGAAGTTATTAAACTAGAACAGAGATCTGAGTCAGAAAAGACAGTTGCTTATCAAAATAGGTCAATCCATTGTTACTTTCTAACAGTTGTAGTAATGATCAAAATATCTTAATAGAGTAGGCTTAATAGTATTTTGTAAATCCTCTCACAAGGTGACATTTCTACGTTGAAGTGTTTGAAGACCACTCACAAGGACACTCCTTGCAGGGTGATTAAATCCTCTAACAAGGTCACACCTAATAGTGTTTTATTGTAACCGTTAACATGGTTGGCTCCTAACACGTCTCACTTCAGAAGAGTGAAAAATAGTGACTAGTTGTTATTGGTGGTTTTTCCCATATTGGGTTTCCACGTTAAATATTGGTGTTATCTGTGTAAGAAGTATGAAAAGAATGAAAACATAAACATGAAGTAATCCAAGAAAATGAAATGCAAGAAGATTTTACCATAAACCAAAGGAGAGAAGGATTTCAAGATCAACCACAAAGCATATGAGAAACTTCAAGAATCCAACAAAGAGCCAAGAGATTTTGGTAAGGGGAAAAGCAAAGAAAAACCCCTTTGTTAATAAGAATATGGAAAAAAGCCTAAAGGATGAGAGCAATAAGCTCAATACAATAATGAGAACAATGAGAGATTGAGAGAGAGAGGAGAATATTATTCAAGCAAGTGTGTGAGAGACATCTCTTAAGTAGAGATGAGTGGAGGAGTTTGCATGTAACTCCCTTCTCCTATGGATGCCACATTCATATTGT
>MU224777.1:450282-482198 GCA_018584345.1 Thuja plicata | reverse complement strand
TCTTAGAGTGCATTACAGGGTTCTTAGAAATATTAATGGCACTCATGTTATCACAATATATGACAACTGGTTCTGTGATCTCTTCTTTCATACCTTTCAGTAGTATCTTCAACCACACAATATTAGAGCAATTAAGTGTTGCTGCCACATACTTCGCTTCAGCTATAGAGTGTGAGGTGCAGTTTTGTTTCTTGTTTGTCCATGAAATTGATCTTTCTCCCAAAGGAAATGCTCCTCCTATGGTGCTTTTTCTATCATCAACATTTCCAACCCAACCAGAATCAGTATAAACTTTGAGTTCAATTTTATCATTCTTTTTGTAATACAAACCATATTCATTTGTTCCTTTCAAATATCTCAGAATCCTTTTTACTGCCATCGTATGTGTTTCCTTGGGATTGGCAGAAAATCTAGCAACAATTCCAATAGCTAATGCAATATTAGGTCTACTATGTACAACATATTGCAGTTTTCCAATCATTGATTTGTACAGTGTTTGAATTACTTCTTTTGTCTAATTCTTTGTTAACTTCTATCCAGTAGCCATGGGTGTACTCACTGGTTTTGAATCTTCCATTCCAAAAAAATTTAGTATCTCTTTGACATATTTTGATTGAGTAACATAGATACCATTCTTCGTCTAATATATTTGTAAGCCAAAAAAATTTTTTATCTCACCAAACATAGACATCTCAAATTTAGTTTGTATCTCTTTTGCAAATGCTTGACATAACATATCTTGTCCACAAAAGATAATGTCATCAACAAAGATTTTAGCTAATAAAGTACCTTTACTTTGCTCTTTCTTCAAATATAGATTGTTGTTGTCATTGGTTCTAGCAAATCCAATTTTCATCAGATGGTTGTGCAATCTCTCATACCATGCTCTGGGTGATTGCTTCAGTCCATATAGTGCTTTGTGTAATTTTCAAAGCATATTCATTTTTCTTGGGTCAACAAATCCATCAGCTTATTCAATGTAAACTTCTTCTAATATACCATTTAGAAATGTTGACTTCACATCCATTTGATAGACTTTAATTCCTTTGTAGGATGCATATGCAAGTAAAGTTTTGACACCTTCCAACCTTTCAACTGGGGCGAATGTCTCTCCATTGTCAATTCCTTCCTCTTGTGCATAACCCTTGCATACTAGTCTAGCTTTATTTCTTGTTACTTGTCCATGTTCATTTAGCTTTTTTCTGAATACCCACATAGTACCAATTACATTTTTATCATTCGGCCTAGGTACAAGTGTCCAAGTATTGATCTTTTCAATCTGTTCAATTTCTTCATTCATGGCTTGAATCCAGTCTTCATTATATAAGGCATCTTTTACTGTTTTAGGCTCAAAATCACATAATAAGCAGGTATCTTCTCTCAATTTGCTTCTTGTCATGTCTACATAATCCTTTGCCCCTATGATTTGATTAGGTTTATGATACCTTCTTACATAATTTTCCAAAGTAGGTTCTTTCTCTGCTTCAGATTGATCATTCATGTTCAATTCAGGTTGAAACTATGACTCGACATCTCCATCAGATAGCTTGCTAGTCACCTCCTGTTGCCTGGCAATTTCATTTTATGACTCAGCATGTGCGGTCTGTTTCTCGACAACTTCATTCTCAATTTGTGGTAATTCGTTAGAATCTTCCTCATTAGGATAGGTGAATGATTTGTAACTCTCAAGATCAGTCATGCTTTCAACTTCATTTCTTTCTGCATATTCATCAATTCTAACATTTGCACTTTCCACAATTTTGTTAGTGTTAGAAGTCAAACACTTGTATGCTTTACTTTTAGTTGAATATCTAAGAAATATGCCTTCCTCCCCTTTAGCATCAAGTTTTCCATTTATGTTATCCTTCAGTATGAAACATCTACTTCCAAAGACTTTAAAATAGATTACACTAGGTGCATATCCATACCATAGCTCATAAGGTGTAGCATTTGTACCTTTCTTGACTTGTACTCTATTCAAGGTATAAACTATTGTACTTATAGCTTCTCTCCAATATTTGTGTGCAACATTTTTCTCCATCATTAGTGTTCTGGCACAATCCATGATAGATCTATTCCTTCTTTCAGCTATACCATTTTGTGGTGGTGTCCTAGGAGTGGACATCTGTCTCTTTATCCCTCAGTCATTGCAGAACCTGTTAAACTCATTAGAAATAAACTCACCTCCTCTATCAGATCTCAGACATTTCAGACTTTTACCTGTCTCCTTTTCAACTTTTGCCAAGTACCACTTAAACAACTGGAATGCATCATATTTTTCTTAAAGAAACATAATAGTCATCATTCTAGAGTAATCATCAACAAATAAGATAAAATATTTGTCTCCCCAGTAACTTTTCTCACCAATAGGTCCACAAAGGTCCGTATGAACCAATTCCAAAACCTCAGAAGTATGAGTTTTTCTCTTGAAACTAGATTTAGTCATTTTGCCCAATTGACATTGCTTACACATTGCATTTTTAGGTTTCTTTAACTTAGGCAATCCTCTAACCTTTTTCATTTTTCTTATGCTTACCAAGTTATCAAAGTTTACATGACACAACCTTTTATGCCATAACCAAACATCACTATATTGTGCAATCAAGCAAGTCTCATTAGTTACATCTAGATAAAACAAGTTACCTTTTTTCTGCTCACCACTTCCAGCTAATTCTCCATTGGCATCATAGATCTTTGCTTTCTTGTGATGGAATTCAACTCTATAACCAGAAGTATTCAGCTATGCAACACTCAAAAAGTTATACTTAAGATCATCAACCCAATATACATCATCACATCTGATTTTGTCTATTAATTGAATTGATCCTTTCCCTTTAACATGACATGGTGTATTATTTACAAATATAACATAACCACCTTTACACTTAACTAAGGTTTCAAATTTATCTTCATCACCAGTCATGTGATGTGAACAACCACTATCAATAATCCAATGATCACCTTTACTCATATAAGAAATTAGTGTAGTTTTCTCATCATCATTAGAATCATCTTTCATTGCAACATACACAACTTCTATATCATTTTCATCAGATTCATTTTCAGAAGCTTCTTCAGCTATATAGCAGGATTTCTTACCTTTTTCTTTGTAATCCTTGTACTTCTTAAAGTCTTGGTCATCCTTTCTATCTTTATACTTGTTGTCTCTTCTCTCATCTTTGTCTTTCTTATCAGGAAATCTTGCAAAAATATGACCAACCTTGTTACATGAAAAACAAATAATAGGAAGTTTACCTTTGAATTTTCCTTTTCCTCTAGATAATCTTCTTTCCATAAGTGCCCAAGTTCTTCTAGATCATCATCAGAAGTGTCATTGTCACTGTCCACACATTTATTTCCTTTGTTTGATTTGTTGAGGACCATCTGGGACTTGAATGCATATTCAATGGCTTGTGGAGCATAGTTATCAAAATTTGACATCTCAAATGCAGTAAGTTTGCCTACCAAACTTTCCAAATTCAAATTGTTGTTAGGAGTACATCTCAATTCTTGAATTTCAGATACTCTAATAGTATAAATAGGAATAAGTCTTCTCAGTACCTTTCTCATGATGGTGTTATCATCAATGGTTCCTTTAGCTCCTCTAATAGAATTTACAACTTCCTTTATCCTACCATATTATTGAACTATATTTTCTCCTTGCATTTTCATTTCATCAAACTTACCTCTCAAGATTTCATATTTGGCTCTTAGCACATTTGTGTCACCTCCATAGATGGTTTCAAGGGCATCCCACATTTTCTTTTTGCTTGTACAGTCCTTTATGTCTTCAACCTCATGATAGTCTGAGGATGATGCAATCTCCAACATTGTTTGATTATGTTCTTGATTTTCTCTTAACTGTGCAGCATTGAGAACTCATGTAGGGGATACATATTCTTAATCAACATGACATTTAGAAGAATCACCAACACCAGCCAAGTGAAATTTCATCAAACTTTTCCATGTGGGAAAGTTATCCTTGTTCAACTTCGGTACATCCCTTTTATACATCTTGATCTTTTGCTCCAAGTACCTTCAAACTATTTTCAAGAGAACCTGGCTCTGATACCAATTGTTACAATGAATTTAGAATAACTAAGAGGGGGGGAGAATCAGTTATCCTCAAGTCTAGATGTGCCCATTTAAAACTTTATACCAATTTAAACAATTCAGATCTGCTCGGCAGCAATAACAAAAAAGTGTGCAGTTTACTATACTAATGAAATAAGCTTGCAGAAACTTAACAGTAAACCACAACATAAACATTCATGCATTTCAACACCATGATTTAACATGGAAACCCAATATGGGAAAAACCACCAGTAACATACTACCAAAATTTCACTCTTCTAAAGTGAGCTCTGTTAGGAGCCAACCCTGTTAAAGGTTACAAAACACACTCTCAAATGTGACCTGGTTAAAGGATTTAATCACCCTGTCAGGAGTGGCCTTGTTAGAGGACTTAGAAAATTCCAATCTAAATGTCACCTTGCTCAAAGGATTTATATAATGACTATTAGGTCAACTTGGTTAAAGGATTTAAACTGATACAATGGTTAGAAAGTAATCAGCAGGTGTGATATGATTCATACAACTTACTTTGCAAATCCATATCCAATTCAGATCTAATGCTAATTCACTGAGTGGCCTCCATTCTCATTTCAATCTCCAGATCTTCTTGGAAATCCGTCAAGCAATCTCTCTCTGCTTCTCTTCTCAACCTTCTTTGCTAGATCATGCCAGTCAATCAATTAACCATACAAACCTCTTGCATATACTGCATACTTAGCATCCTCATGAATAACCCCTTGAGGTTATCATATACCTCTTCATCTAGGTTAGATAAATCTTTTCCCACTTAATCAAGATCGTAGATCTTAGGTTAGGTCAGATCCAACGGATCTTTCCATTATTACATTTAAATTATTTCTCCAATACAATCACCAATTAAATCTTGAGTCCATGTGTTAATAATAGTATCCTGTGCATTAAATCAATGTGGACCAAAATTAAATATCCATAACAAACTTCACATATTCCAATAAATTCAATTATGTTGGCCATAGATCTCAAATCTCATCAATTACCAAAATATTATTTCTCGGCCAACACTGTGTTCTTCCGCTCGGTCGCCTCTATATTCCTTAGCAATTCACTGGTGCTCAGCCATCACTGGCTTCACTTAGCATCAACTTCGCATTGCTCGGCATCAACCTCACAGTGAACTATCAGTGAAAGATATACAACATATCACTTTGCCAAAGTGCCAAATGATCAAGTACCCTTGTGTTTACCCATAACTCAACCGTTTCCCTCTGTCTTCTTGTTAGCCCAATCAATAAATATGGTAATAAATCTTTTTCCGCTTAATCAAGATTGAAGATCTTAGGTTAGGTCAGATCCAATGGATCTTTCCATTATTACATTTAATTTATTTCTCCAATACAATCACCAATTAAATCTTGAGTCCATGCGTTAATAACGGTATCCTGTGCATTTAATCAATGTGGACCAAAATTAAATATCCATAACAAACTTCACATATTCCAATAAATTCAATTATGTTGGCCAGAGATCTCAAATCTCATCAATTACCAAAATATTGTTGCTCGGCCAACACTGTGTTCTTCCACTCGCCTACTCAGTTTGGCATGATACAACTCGGCAACCTGAATACTGCTCGGCAATGTTGCTCGGCCTTGGATAGTTTTAGCTTGGCCACAGTGATAGCCAACTAAAACTGTCTAAGTAAATGACTAAGTTTTGGTCACTAATCATCAATAGAACTTGGAGATTAACACTTCTACCATCCTTAGGAGATAAGTCCTTATCTACAACATCTTCTATTTTATCCTTTTGATTTTGAGTCTTTTCTTGGGAGATTTTTTAGAGTTGTTTGTTCATAATTTTTGCCTCTATGAATTAGTGCATGCATGTTCCTTTTTCATTGATGTCAAAGGGGGAGATATATTCATGTGAAAAAACAAGTATGAGTCTAAGTGGGAGAGATTGTTTGTTGATTGAAAGAAGATATTGTGGATATTGCTAGTACTATTATTGGTATTGTCTCTTTATGCATTGATTTGAATTTTTAGATCATATGTTGCCATCAATGCCAAAGGGGGAGATTGTTGGGATATTATTGAGATGTTTTTGAGATTGTGCATATATGTGTTGGCATCAATGACAACATATTCCTAGTGTTGGAGATAATGTTCCTAGTTTGCTAAGTGAGATGGTTTATGTGGTATGACTACTATATTGAATATCAAATGCTGTGAAGCTGGAAATGTGTTTGAGGATGTATGTACTTGATTTAAATAAAATGACAGAGGTTCACATGATTATTTGAGTGAGCTATGAAGGATTTATCAAACAATGATATTTTGGTCATTTAGGAAGTGACAAAGTTTCAATTATTGGATCGGTGTAGATCAATTATGCAATATTCTTTGTTGCTAACCTATTGGTGAGATCAGGACATGGATGTGTGTCATCATCTTGATTGGTTTGTGATTTGGATATTGGCAAGCTATTTTTCTTTTATGACAATGGTTGTTGTTTAGTGTTCCTGATGAATAGTGTAGAGATGAGTATGAATCATGAGACAAAGTTATTCCTATTGATGTCATGTTATTTCATGTTTCTTACTGATGTTTCTAGATTATGTCATATTCGTGTTGTTGGATCACGTTGTATTATGTGATCAAAATTTATGATTTTTCATGTTTCATGTTGTTGTTCTTATTGTTCTTGGTCAACTTGATGGTGTAGTATGTTGTGATGGATCATGGCATGATTTATGGATCTGGAGCGTGTTCGAAGATGTTTTTATTATCATTGATATGTATTAGCCAACATACAATGGATTAGATTATGTATTGAATCAACATTTTGTAATTAGGTCCCTAGTCAAGCTATTCGAGATAAATTTAATGTAATGTATATAAATATGTAATCATTTGTAATTATGAAGGTGTGCAATAGTGTGAGAGCATGTGTGAGATGCTAAAGAGAAGAGGTATGAGTGGAATTCGCAATTGAGGCATATATTTGATGCACTTTATTAGAACTATATTGACATATCAGAGATGATGTTTTATCAGTTCAAGAGTTTAGAAAATATGTCCTTTATGATTTGAGATCGACATTTATGTAAGAAAGTGAGCCTTCCTTTGGATTGTAATACATTTTTTTATTTGAGTTGTGACCTCTAGGAAGTGTGCCTTAATGCATGTGCATTCCCATTTGTAATACTCCTAACATGGTATAGTGTTTTAACATAGTACATTCATCTTGTGGGTTTGATCTCCATCGTGGTTTTTCCCTTAACTGGGTTTCCACATCAAAAATATTGGCACCATGTGTTGTTTATTATCTTATGTTCCTACGTTCATGTTTATCATTCAGATCTAAGATTAAGTTGATAATTTGGTTAAAGGTCTTGAGTTTTGGACACAACTGATTCACCCCCCCCACCCCCCTCTCAGTTGTCTGTGATGCATTAATTCTAACATCTTTTTCCTTTCATATTCTTTGGTTTTCTTGTCAGATTGAGGGTGCCTAGTTCCCATCTCTTTGGTTCTTCTCTAAACCTTGGAACCCTTAGCTCAATTCATATCTTCCTTCTTTGTGTGTGTGTGAAAAGTGGTTATAACCTATATCACAAACACTTCAATAAATCCTTACATCCATGGGTTAATAGCATCATAATCAATCAAAATAACAAAGAAAAACCATTAGAAATTGATTTATTGCTTCCCAGATGAAGTGAGTATGGTCTATTTTATCTTTTCTCTTAGATTTAGCATGTATACCAGTGACTAGACTACTTCAAAATGGAAGATTCATTGTGAGTATGATGCAATGATTGCATTCTTTACTCGCAAATATTACTAAGATAATGCAAACTAAGAGAGAATGAAAAATCAAATCTAAGAATGTAACTAATAGTTATTATCCATCATGCTAAATGGGATGCAAGTAATCTAAGAAAGGAAATACTATGCAAATTAAGATTCCTACAATGCATAATAAACTCTATATGAAATTTAGCATTATGATGTTACTATAAAAATTGTGGATTCTTGAAATGAGCTTGAGAGGCTTGATTTTATAGGAATTTCAAGGGAATGAGTAGTCTGGATTCAAACTTTGTGAGAGGTTGAGTTTCTTTCTCCCTTAATCCATGTGAGCTTAATAGTCGTGATTAGTCATTGATTGGACAAAGTTCTGCTTGTTTGGTTGTGGATGAGACAAAATAGCAATTTCCTCTTTTTAATTCCCTTTTTAATTAGGAATTGATGCACACATGTGTTGAATGGGTTTACTAAATTAAATGATTGCATTTAACATTTTAATAGACTTGAAGCTAGATTTTGAGATTTTGTTAATGATTGATTTAATTATGCAAGCATGTTTGATCGAATTTGCTCACATAATTAGGCCTAGTATTTAAATGCCTTTGATTAGGTTTTTCGGCCTATTAGTCAAGATTAGGGGCTCTTAGTTTAGACCAATTTTAGGTGATTACATTTTCCCCTCTTTGAATCGATGTTTGAGAAATGCATTGATTCAAACAACATTTGATGTCAAAGCAGGGAATAGTTTGATGTGGAGTGGTGAAACTATTCCTGATTGATAATTGATTCCGAACTTGATCGAATAAGAATTGATTAAATATCCAAAGATATCAGTTTTGGACTTGATTGGATGAAGACCAATGATACTGACTCTAAGCTTGATTGAATGAAGATTGGTAGAATATTTAAATATATCATTTTTGAACTTGATTGGAAAAAGATTGATGATACTAACTCTGAGCTTGATTGAATGAAGATCGATAGAAAGGAACTAGACTGTTCAACTTGATGAGAAGAGATGAAACTGAATGTTTGTCTGATGTTGATGACAACTAAACAATTTGATGTGAAGTGATGAAATTGATCAATTTTAGAAAAGAATCTTAAGCAATAAGGTTGGTTTGAATTACTAATCAGCTTAATGAAGTGCGATGAAACTGACTATCATTAAGAGAATGATTAGGGTAATTAACTTGATATGGGTCCTAATGAAGTCAATTTCCTAATGAAGACAATATTAGATTGACGCAGTTCAATGAAACTGATATGCCCTAGGAGATTTGACTTGTTCGAAACAAATTTATACATATGTCCAAGAAATTTGATGTGAAGTGATGAAATCACTTGCGCAGAGAAAGATCTAAGAATATCAACTTGATATGGATTATGATGAAGTTGCGATACCCCTAGCGATGAGCTCTTTCTTGATTTGATGATTAAGTTCAATTATCAACTAGATGATGTATTTATCATGCCCCCTTGGAAGCGAAATCAAAATTTTGGAGAAATACCGCATTGATTTTGGTTGGTTTGATTGATAGAAATTTTTGAATTTTGAATAGGAATGATGTTACATTGATTTGATTTAATTTCAAAGAGGTTGCAAATGATTGTGATTGATTTTTGAGCTTGATTGATGTCATTTCGACCAAGTTTGACCAATGTTTGAATAGGTTTGATTCAGTTGGATCAAGGTTTTATAGTTTTGGTTTGACAAAGTGAGATTGAATTAGAATTGATTCATGACCGATTATGCAATTAGAAGCTTGATTGCGCTAACGATCAACTGCGTTTGACTAAAACTTTGATTGAGGCATTTGACTTGAAAATTAGTTTTCAATTTCGCTCCCAAAAATGGATTTTGGATGCTCAAATTAGGTAATGGGGCCAACTTCAAAGCGATTCGATGATTTTGAAAATTATGTCAAAGTGGCTATAAAAGGGCCTTGAGGAGCCATTTTCATTTCATTTTTGCATTTGAATTTTTGAGAACCTTAGAGCCCTCTGAGAGAAAAGATGCATGTTCCAGTCCAAAATCACCATTCAAGCTCCAGAGATGTCACAACCAACCTAGGAAATAAGGACCACCAGTAAGTGATCAAATCCTAACCTTGTTTTTTGAATTTTCATGCCTTTTTGTTGAATTTTTTCACATTTTTATTCTATGTTATCATTTTGTCGTATGATGTTTTATTTTATCGTATCAGTTGTAGGGAATTCTTGCATGATATTATGGTTAAAATGGTTTTATTGTTTCATATGTTGAGTTTTTTCATCCCAGGAGAACCCTTTTGTCGCATGAACCTTTTCATTTTTACCCTTGCTCCGTATGACATTGTGAACTTTATCATATCTAAGTTTTTCATTGTATTAGCTAGTGAGAATTATCATACGATAATATGGTGAGATATCTTGTATCATATGGGAAATAGAGGCATGTTTTCATTGATTTTTCTTCTTCGTCTGGTCATCATACTTTGCATTTTGGCTTGTTTACCCGATTATTGATGTTCTATAATGCATTCTCGCTTCTTATTATTGTGTATATTTCTTGATTTAATAATATAGGAATGCACTTTTATGTTTATTTGTGATGCAGGTGCAATTGAGTGATCCACAATTCCATTGTCCCTATCTACAAACTATGCAGTTGGTGTGCAACCTTTCTGACCATGAGAGGGCCATGCTTGATTAGTGTGGGCTTGGTAAGCTCACAGATATTCCTTATATCCATGTGAACCCCTCGTTATTGACTGCTTTGGTAGAGAGGTTCCACTTAGAGCACAATACCTTTCATTTTCCCATTGGTGAGATTATTGTGACATCAGAGGATGACTACAGGAGCCTTCATATTACATTTACTGCAGACTTGGTTTATTATGATCAGGAGATCGCTTAGGGCATTGTAGCAACATATCTTTGGAGATCACACCATTCTGGATAGGAATCTCACATGGGATCATATTATGATACGTTATGTTTTTGATTACCCTCTTCCCTGTGTTATGGTTGGGTTGATAAGATGTGTTCTTATGCCTGATAGGGGCCAGTAGAGATTCCTATATAGTTTGGGTAGGCTCTTTCTTGAGATGCTAGCAACCTACAAGAAGTATTCTTGGGTGTCTGCCTATTGTGCCATATGTATCAAGAGTTGCACAAGGTGGTGTATAGGAGAGGAATGAGCATGGTTGTTGGGGTCTTATTTTTATAGATATGGGCATGGGAGCACCTTCCCATTGCTCAGTCAATTATAGGTAGAGCTCTTAGCATCAGTGAGTTGTACATATACAGATATATAGGTTATGTCCACCAGCCCAATTTGGGCAAGACTCATTATTGGAGACGGCAACTATATGACCTTATAATCGTAGATCAGAGACCTTATGTTGATACCAAGAGATGTTTTGATGCTTACAATGAGTTATCCTTCATGTTTTTTAGTCAGCTACTGATTGGTAGATTTATCGCTGTCATAGAGAGTTTTTTTGTCATTGGGGTATGGTGACAATTTGGGAGACAACAAGATGTTTCCACTAAGTTCACTGCTTATGCATGTTATGTAGATGAGGAGAGACAAGGATGGGGCCCTCAATTATCATATGCTCTAGTAATGCAGGAGGTTTATGGCCTACAGTCTACCAAGTGGGAGTACCTTCCTGACCTTACAGATGCTGGTGTCACCATAGTCTATGGGTAGCGCATAGAAACTCATCTCATACCTCTCTTTATAGATCCTAGCGAGCGAGCTCCACACATTGATGATGAGTCACCTTCCAGAGGACAAGCTAGAGGTTAGACTACTTCCTCAAGAGCTAGCACTACTTGAGCTGTCATTGGACAACAATAGAGATGCAGTGAGGGTGGTAATGTGATCTCTATTGGTGCTATGGAGGATGTTTTTGAGTAGGAGGGAGAGCGATTAGTGTGGTGATGAGTTGATAGAGGTCACCCATCCCATAGAGATAAACCTTACCCTTTTACTAAGGCTAGGGGAAAGGATCCTATTGGAGATGTTCCTATATATGATGCACCCCTTGGAGAGGCACATGAGAGAGCACCACCTGACATAGATATTATTAGATATTTGAGAGCATGTATCTGACAGTTGGAGATAGAGCTTGCAGTGGCACATGCACAGGTAGTTGAGTGGGACCGCATAATTATAGAGAGAGATCAATGAATTCAGGAGCGAGATCATTGTGTTGTGACTTACTAAGGGGGTGAGTGCTACATATTATTATTCTTTATACATTAGAGTCGTTCCTGAGGAAAACAAGGTGCCAACATATTCTTTTTTTTCTTCCTTGTTATAGAGAGTTATTTCTCCACCCCTTACTAGAGCTGAGGTTCCACCTCCTCCTCCCCATGATGGTGTTGAGGGTGAGAGCAAGACACAATATTTCTTTCCTTCTTATTTTCCTTTTTTTACCTTAAGACCCATTGTATACATGATGTATGTGACATACATGATGTGCATTTTTGTTATGATATTGATACTGGTTAACTAACACTGATTCAATGTACTCGGACCTGCCATATATTTTGATGATATAAGAGAAACTTCATTTTGTTGTTTTTGTGCTCTCATGCGATGTTGTTGTTTTATGACCTATTTGATTATATATTTGTGATGTACCTAAATTTTTAGCATCTTTCTTTCGTCATAGATAATTGTATTTTATTTACTGCTATACTGATGGATATGTTCATTTCTTCTCTTGCTTATGTTGTTGGATGTATTTGTTCACTATGGATATACTTTTATTTTAGCATTATAATGTGCATGAATTCACTAATGTTTTGGTGCCATGGTAATATGATCAGTATCTTTCTATTATTTCAATATATATGTTATGAGCTCATTGGTGTGTTTAATGAAATGAAAATTTAGCACAACATGCCCTTTTATATGATTTGATGATCAGTTCAATTTGATTGTTAAGGATGGTGTTTGTAGTTGATTGTTGAGGCAAGGAATGATGTCATGATTGATTTAGAATTCCAAGATTAGGATTACCTATCTCATGCAATATTACCACTCCACACTAGATGTATGTCAAGAATGAATGCAAGCTACGACGCAAGTCACTTTGGTCTTTTAGTTGTTTTTAATCATCATTGAGCCTTTTGGGACTTCAAAGTTAGTACAACCCTCACTAGTGCCACTACGATTATAAGGATATGAATATGATTTTCATCAGATAAAATGTGGAAAACAAGTGCAAGCATCAAGATATTAGGGTCCATATGATATGAGCATCAGTTCTAGTTAATATTGCAAAGTTACACCAACATAGAAAAATTTAGAGATGAAATGACCATGGGCATTCCTTTGTGTGAACAAATAGATTAACAGAAAAGGAGATAGTTGTGTTCTCACCTTAGTGTCCAAATTAAATGATTCAAGCTATGTGCGGTGTACCATATAAAATGGAGTCTCTTTCTATAGAAACCTAGTTTATTGGACCTTTTTGGATCATTGGAACGACACCCACAAGAAGAAGTAAAAAAAATGATTACATCGGGCATCCTTATATCTCTAGTTGTTAGACATCCTTGAGTTACTAAGAAGACATAAAACTTGAAAATTGATGATAAAAAACAACACACAAGTATAATCCAGTGTCTTTCCTTGTTTCTCTAATCTAAAGATATCATTGAGTTACACAAGATACACGATCAATAATAACTTCAACAAGTTTTTGTTTTTAGGTTTGTCTGTTGAGAGATATCATTGTGTTGGTTGATCATTACTTGTTCATCTTTGTTGCATCTGTATGCCCATAGTTCATCCGATGAGTGTTGAAAAACACTAATGCATCCAATGTGTTACTCAACTAATGAAGATGATGATGAAGACCAAGATCATAGGTATACACGATTGTAGAAAGGATTAGATCAGTTGTTATTTTGTCATTGATGTCAAGCATTTGATTTCTATTTCATATTGAATTTTCATATCTTTCAGAGTTGATTTAATTGTGCAATAGATAAAGATCAGAAAATGATAAGTTCATCTTAAGATAATTGATTTCTCCTTTATCAAGTCGATAAAGAAGATTGGGAAAATTGATAAAACTAAAGAGTTAAATTACCAAGCAGAAAGAAGTCTGTCGGTAAAGGGTTATGTAAGTCGGTCAGGACACCGAGACATTAAAGTACTGAGCAATGTATGTTAGTCACCGAACCAAGAATTAGTTGTCGAGCATAACAAATATTAGAAACAAAGATAAGATTGAATTTAATGGTCAGCTACAGTAATCTGGAGGATTCCAAGAATGAATAATATGTTGTTACAAGATCTATGATTGAGAAAATTCAAGGAATAAATCTATGGTATAGATTAAGTGGAAAAAGTGAAGGTTTTATTTCCAAGAAAAGTGCAAGTTCTGAGGTGATGCCGAAGTGGCTAATCAAGTTTCAAGTTCACTGAATCAGTTCAAAAAGATAATCTAATAACTAAGCATGATTGAAGGAAAACCTAATCAACCAGATTAAGAGGCAAAAACAAAGTCTATTTAAAGGATGAATTCATATAACAAAGGAATGGAAAGTTAAGGTGTTGAAGTGATACCGAGTGATGCAGTGAAGAGCAAAGAGGTGAAAATCTAATTCTAGAGCAAAGACAGATGAAGTATTGATGCCAATAGTCAGAAAGAACACATAAGCGATTTGATCAAGGAAGAGGTGGTTGCAGTTTTACAAATCATTTTATACACTATTGCTTATTTGTATTTGTAACAAAGAAATCTCTTAACCAAGTGGACTTAACAATCTTATTGTAAAATCCTTGAGAAAGGTGACATTCTAAAAGAGTGTTCAAAGCCCTATAACTAGGGAACTCCTAATAGGGTGAAGATCTTAATGGGAATGAAGTAAATCCTCTAACAGGGTCACATCTAACTATCTATTTTTTAATCTTTAAAAGGATTGGATTTTAACCGAACATACTTCAGAAGAGTATTTTCCTTTGTGGGTGACAATTCCCATAGAGGTTTTTCCCAAATTGGGTTTCCTCGTTAAATCTGGTGTCAAATGTGTTGAATGATTCATGTGCATGTTATTTACTGTTTATGCAAGTTATTGTTTGAGTTATTGAAGTTATTTGGTGATTCGGTTATTGCTGTTATTTATTCTACCAAGTTGAATCAGAGTTGAGTTTTAAAGTTTAAAGTGTCATAGTTTTCTGATTCACCCCCTATCTCAGCAACCCAACAATTGGTATCAAAGCTAAGTACTCTAACAGATAATTTGAAATGACTTGAATTAAAGATCCAAAGATGTATAAGAGGGAGGCACCAAAGTTGAAAAAGGACAACTTCTCTACATGGAAAAATAGAATGAGGTTGCACCTATCTAGGATTAGAGAGTATGTACTATACTATCTTGAAAATGAGCATTCACCACCACCATTTAGACCTTTGACACATGAGCATATAAGAGAAAGACAAGACCATAGACAAGTCATGATTGAGATATCATATAATATCACTGATATGGAGTTTAAGCAACTTAAAGATTGTGATACAGAAAAGAAGATGTGGGATAAGATTGAATTGGTACATGGTGGAGATCAACATGTTCAGAAGGCAAAATTTGAAAGCTTAAGAGGAAAATTTGATGTTATGAGAATGAAAGAAGGTGAAAATGTTTCACTATATAGTGCAATACTAAAATAAACTATGAATGCTATCATAGGTACTGAAGGAAAGATAACTAAACAATATGTGATAGGAAAAATTTTGAGAACATTGTCACCTATGTATGACATTCGAGTGTCTATAATACAAGAACTGGGATCCATTCCTCATATGATTGTTTCATTGGATGCTATTATTGGTAAGTTGAATACTTTTGAGCTTAATGGTTTTGATAATAGTTTACCTTCTACTGCTAGGATTGAATCTGCATTTAAATCATCTTTGAAGATTGGAAGTTCTAGGGAGTCTAGACTGAGTGATGGTTATGCAGGTAGTGCTAGTGAAAGATTCTATAGTTTCAAGAGTGAGTTAGAAGAATTGTATGCTGAAGATGAAGAAAATGAAAGAGAGTTTGAAGCTCTACTATCTAGAAGAATATAGAGAGGTAAAGGAAAGTACCAAGGTAAGCTACCCTTTAAATGTTTTAAATGTAACAAGATTGGACACATTTTTGTAAGAAGCCCTGAGAATGAAAGTGATGAGAAGAAATACAACCGAGAAGACAAGAAAAGAGAAAACAGATTCAGGAGATTCCGAGATTACAAAAATAAAGGTAGGAAATCATGTCATATTGATAATGAAGGACTAACCGATGATGACAAATATGGTGATGATGATGGAGAGGAATATGCATATGTTGCCATCAAGGATAATTTTGATGAAGAAAAGAAAGAATAAAAATCCCTAATATCACATGTAAGCAAGAATGATACATGGATTATAGAGAGTGGGTGTTCACACCACATGACTGGAGATATACTTAAGTTTACCACTATGGAAGAACATGATGGAGGATATGTTAGATTCGGTAATGATGCTCCTTATCATGTCAAAGGTAAATGTTCTATAATTATATTGATTAATACCATATGTGATGATGTATATTGGGTTGAAGGACTAAAGTAAAATCTGTTGAGTGTGGCACAACTAAACAATATAGGACATTGATTAGAATTTTCATATAGAAAGGTAAAAGTATTTGATCATAAAGGATGTCTGATTGCCACTGGAGAAAAATCTAAAGGTAACCTATTTTACCTTGATACATCTACTAAAAGTTGTTTATATGCTAAATTTGAATATGCATTATTATGGAATAAGAGTTTATGTCATGTAAATTTTGACAATCTAATTAAAGTGAGAAAAAAAGAACACAATAAGAGGTCTACTAAGATTAGAGAAACCTGAGAATGTCATGTGCAAGGAATGTCAAGTTGGAAAATGAATAAGTCAAGTTTTACAAGTAAGTCTTATGTTACACAAGGAATTTTGGACTTACTACACACTGACCTATGTGGACCGATGAGAACACAAAGCTACTATGGTGATAGATATTTCATTTTGTTTATTAATGATTATTCTAGAATGTTGTCTGTCATGTTTTTAAAAGACAAATATAAAGATTTTCAAATGTTTAAGTGGTACAAGGGAAGAGTTGAAAAAGAAACTGGAAGGAAACTGAAGTGTCTAAGATATGACAGAGGGTGAGAGTTTACTTCTGATGAGTTTACACTCATCTACAATGAACATGGAATAAAGAGACAAATGTTTGTACCGAGGACACCACAATAGAATGGTATAGGTGAAAGGAGAAATATATCCATTGTGGATTGTGTGAGAACACTGATGATTGAGAAGAGTATTTCTCAAACATATTGGAGAGAAGAAGTCATCATTGTTTTTTATTAAGGTTAAAATAGTTTTTGAAGGGAACCGTAACCCTGTACAATTTAGATAGAAAGATATGCAGGAAACAACACCACAAAAAAGGAAAAGACAACAAAAAACAACTACCAGGGGAAAAATATGGATGCAACAGAACCCCCCAGCACAAACTACTAGCAAAAAGAAGCTAAATAGACCAAAATATTACAAGCCCAAAAAATAGCACAGTTAGGTTGTTTTTTCCATAATCTCCGCAGAGTCAACCATCACCATTTTATATTTGTCGATAGCCTCTTTGAGATCCTTGATTTCCTTTGTGCTACCTATTTTCACCTTTTTAGCACTCGCTCTAGTACGAGTTCTGGGACTAGCATTATTGGGGTCTATAGAAATATCATCATCCACAACAATGGGTGTGGTGTTCCCGTCCGGCACCGAGAGCAGAGCTCTTAAATTGTTTCCAGTCGCCTTCATGCCCTCATAGTTATTTTTCATGATGTGGATGAGAGTGTCTTCAATACTCTAAACATGGCTTGAAGTCATCTGCTGGCGAAAATTAACCACCACATTAATCTTTAGTTCTAGCTTCTCCAGCAGCCTTTTTACCGCTTCTTCCTCCTGGGTCTCATTTTCATTAGTAGCCTTGGTCACTGGTTTAGCAAGAAGCAGATCAATCTTATTCACTCTTTCCTGGAGCTCATCATACTTACCATTCATGTCTTTGATTTCTTCAAGTAGCCAGGAATTCAGCTGATAGTCCATCTCAGCCCGCTCTTTAACTACCTGCATAAATCTAGTAGGCTCTTGGCTTTTCACTCTCTCATTATCATGGCTGCCTCCAGCATTCTCTTTTCCTTTTTTATCATTCCCTTCCTTTTTATTCACCTCAATCTTCTCAGAAGTATCTCTGGAGAGCATACCCTCTTTAGACTGAGATTCAGCATAGTTCACCAGACTAGGTGCATTATCGGGAGTAACCTTCACTTTAGTCTTAAGACTGGACTCACTATTCTTCTTTGTAGGGGATGTAGTATGCACCTCACCTTGGGTACTAGTATCTTACAACACCTTGTTGTCTTCAGGTCCCTCCATGTACATATCCTCAATATTAGCGTTGATGTCACTATCCATCTCCTGAGAGGAGTCAGTAACACCCTTATCCTGAGTATCTGTATCATCCTCTATATCCATACCTGCTTCCTCTAAGAGGAATTTAGCCACTTCTCCCATATCAACCTTTTCATCATCCTCTTTGGCTCTGTTTTGTTATCCATGTCCATACTAGCCTCCTCTGTGAGAATCTTTGCAGAATCTGCTAAGACTTCATTTGCTTTGGCCTTCCTCTTTTTGCTAGGAGTGTTGCTCTCATTAACCATAGGTATTTTACCCTTCTTCTCCTTGTTCATGCTAGGAACCTGGGTGTTATCCTGCAGCATAAATTTTGCATACTCATAAATTAGAAGAATAAGCCCATCATGAAGAATAGGTTTCTTTGCACTCTTTCTATTTTCCATAATGCTATTACCCAGGGATTTGAGAAGAAGGTAGGGGAAAGAGATTTTCCTTTTGTAGTGGAAGTGATTAACAAGAATAAAGTGGAAATTATAAACCCTAGTATAGAGACCCTCAAGCGTAAAATATTGCATAATAGTTTTAACAAGTTTTGCCCAGAAAAGTTTCATATGACAACATAGGACATAATCCCCCGACTGTTTAACAAGAAGATCTCTTTATCCCTAGGTCTTTGGATACATTCTAGCCGCATTATGGGCCATAACCCTACCTCTATAGTATTTCAACCTTGAAATTTTAAGACCCGTTATTTTAGAAATAACTTTCTCAGTAACACAGAAGGACTTACCACAGATTGTCACATTTTCGTTATCCCAACTATCCAAAAATTCCTTGGAGATGTCCTTGTCATAAATATGGAGTATCTCCATATAAGTGACCCCACCTTCCTTAATTCTATTCCAAACCTTGACCTCTTTTTTCCATTTACAGACCATGGGCTCTTCTCGTTTCAATTTTCCTCCCATTTTTCCAGTATACCAAACTTCTGAATATCGCACAGGATGAGTGCCAAGATCAAAAAAAATAGAGAAGAGAGAGTAAATTGTGATAATGAACCACCTTTTAAAAGGAATGATAGCATCTTTCCCACAAATTTAATTATTATTGCAATGGTCACCGTGCATGCGAGACCCATATTTAAGGCAACTACAAAAACTATCCCTTTTTGTCATCATCATTAGTAGTAGCTCTGGGTTTTTGGTGGATTTGGTCGTATCTTATAAGATTTAGGACTTCATTATTTAATCCTTGATTACCTTGCTAGTTCCTGACATTATCACTATAAACTCCCACATTCACCAGGCTATCATCCATAGTGTTTGACTCTCTGAATGCATGATTGATGTGTGTGACATCAAAATTAGATAAAAGATTTTTAATCTGAGAGATGATGTGAATCATATTCCAAGATAGAGTATGATTACCATTAATGAAATTAATAGTATTCATGGAGTCACCTTCCAGCCATAGTTTGGAGCAGTTCTATCTTTTAGCCAACTTGCATGCATAGAGAGCAACCATAGCTTTAGCAACATGGCTATTTTGAGATCCATTAGGGATAGAAAAAGCTGCAATATAGCTACCTTGGGAGTTTCTAGCAATGCAGCCACATCCAGCAATGCCAGGGTTACCTTTAGCAGTGCCATCAAAATTAACTTTATACCATCTAGGAGGAGGGGAGCTCTAGACAGCTGTCTCACAGATAGTGGGAGCAGACTTAAAATTAGCATAAAAATTCCAATTCTCCATAAAATCCTTATTTGAGACCCCTTCCATGAGTTTCAGTTTAATTTCACAATCTATTTTAATATTTTCAACAATACTTCTTATAGTTTTGGAGCCAATCAAAAAGGAAGTGGAGATTTTATTCCTGAATATCCTACCATTTCTTTCCTTCCAGATCCTCCATATAACATGTGGGGATGTATAATTCCAAATAAGTTTTCCCAACTGGTGAGGGATGGGAGAACTCCATTATGACAAGAACTCTTTAATAGTGTTAGGGGAGACCCAGCTGATTTTCCAATGCTGCAACACTACCCTCCAGATTTCTCTACTAAACTGACAATGAAGCAACATGTGAGAACAAGACTCAACATATTTCATACAAAGATATCATCTATTAGGAATCATCTAGCCTCTTTTAGTCAGGTTCTTAGTAGTAAGTATTTTGTCTTGAACAAAAAGCTAGAAGAAAAAGTTAATTTTAGGGATAAGGGAAGGCTACCAAACCTTAGCCCGGTAGGGCTCTACACCTTGGGAGGATAGCAGAGAGTAAGCATAAGCCACTGTGAAATTACCATTAGGATTAAGGGACCAAATGAGCTCATACTCATAGTTAACTTTGATCTCCCAGGGGGATAGATCAAAGTTAATTGTTTTCAATTATGGATCAATGCCACTGAGGTTGACCCATTTATTATCCTTCCACTAATCCACAAATTTACATCCAATTCTTAGAGAGAAAATTTCTACAAATTGGGCCATATCAGGGTACTGAATGAGGGGTTTATCTCTAAACCAAGGATCCTCCCAAAAGTTGATTTTCTGACCATTTCCAACTTTCCAACGAGCCCCTTTAGCAGCAAGAGGTATAGCCTTCAAGATACTATTCCATATCACAGACCCTGCACAGTGATGGGAGAGGAGAGGAAGGTCTTAATAGAGGGAGTAGCGAAAAGTTATTTTGATTTAAGGATTTTATTCCAGCCTTTTTCTTCTCCAAAAATTCTCTAACTTTGTTTAGCTAGGAGGGAAAGATTGATATCCTTAATTTTTATGATGCCAAGACCCCCATGTTTGATAGGTTTTCACACAGTCCCCCAAGCCACAAGATGGATTCTATTTTTTTCCTCCGTGCCCGACCACAAGAATCTTTTCTATAATTTATCAATAATGTGAACAATCTTTGTTGGAATTTTGAAGAGGCTCAAAGCATAAACTGGGAGATTCTACAGAGACCTCTTGAGGAAAAGGATTTTCCCAGCATTGCTAAGGAGGGTCCCTTTCCATCCAACAATTTTTCTGTTGATCTTATCCACAATAGCATTCTAGAAATAATCTGGAGCTTTCAGGCCCAACGGGAGGCCCAAATAGCTGGAGGAAAAAGAGGTGATTGCAAAACCAAGAATGCTCACCATTCTCTATTGTCTAGCAGATGGGGTGTTGAAAAAAAAGAGGGAGCTTTTCTCCTAGTTGATAAGTTTTCTTGTAGTAAAGGAATAGGTATCCAAATCCTTCTTGATAGTTTTAGCTTCTTTAATCAAGGAAGAACCCATTAGTACTGTATCGTCCACAAACTTCTCATGGGAGCTGGGGGAGCATGTGGACAAGGGGAGGAGACCCTGAATCGAACCCTCAAGGACCCATTTAGAGAAAAATTGCCCAAGGATTTAAGCCATGATAGAAAAAAGGATGGGGGATATGGGGTCCCTTAAGCGAATCCCTCTAGAAGGGCAGAACAGATTGGAAGCAAAGCCATTCACCAGCACAAAGATTGAAGGAGAGGAAATGAGTTGCTGGATAAGGCCAACAACTTTCTTTGAGAAACCAAAGGCTAAAAGAATTTTACAAAGGAAAATCCAATCCACTCTATCATAGGCCTTTGAGAGATCAACCTTCATAAGAAATCCATCCTTTTTTGAGGCCTCCAGAGAGTGGATATTCTCATGAACAGAGATAATAGAATCAAGCATTGTCATCCCGGGACAAACCCATTTTGATGGGGGGAAATAAGATCCGGGAGGAGCTTCAAAATACAAACCGTGAGGACTTTGGAGATGATCTTATAGAAGGTGTTACACAAGCTAATCGGTCTAAAACTATCAACATTATCTGCACCCGATTTCTTAGGAATTAGGACAAAAAAAAAGTAGAGTTAGCTTCCTTCAAAAGGGAGACAGAATCAAAGAACTCTTTCACTGCATCTGAAATATCTTTCTCCACAATGTGCCAGAAAGCCTAGAAGAAAAAATGAGGGAAGCCATCTGGACCTATGAATTTTTATCCCTCAAAAGAGAAGATGACAACTTTGATTTCTTTAGTAGACAAGATTTTACTCAGCAATACATTATCAGCTCTGGTCATGATACACGAAATAGAATCCAATAGAAGCTATTGGTTATCTTCAAAGAGATTAGGGTTAGCTTTGAGAAGAGAAGAAAAATAACCTGATAATTATTTTTGATATCCTCCTCCTTACTCAAGCTACCGAGAGTACCATTGATATTCTCTATCCTTTTAGCCACCTTGTGTTTCTAGGAAATCAGATGGAAGAACCATGTATTCTTATCCCCCGCACAGAACCATAGAGCCATGGATCATTTTCTCCAAAAAAAACTCCTCCTTAGAGATGATGTTATGATAATCAGCTTGAATTTTTTTTCCCTTAAGTTTGTTCTCCTCATTCAACCCCTCCAGCTGGATAGTTTGTTGGATCTCTTGGAGGTCATCTTGGATATAAATTTTATTTTTGGAGATGTCCTCAAATTCTTCTTTGTTCCAAACTTTAACTTTGTTTTTTATCCTTTTAAGTTTTTGAACCACTCTGTACATTTTTATTCCTTCCACTTGGACATTTCACCAATCAAAAATATTCCTAGCAAGGTTAGGGTGCTGCATCCACATTTTCTCAAATCTGAAGGGGTAGTTTCTCTTACCCAAAAGATGATTCGCCTGGATAGCAATGGGAGAATGGTCAGAACCAACACAGTGAAGGGTAGACAAAGAGAAGTAATAAAGGAGGATCCAATCCATAGAAATCAAGGTCCTATCTAGGCAAACTTGGATCAAGTCATCTCCAGTTCTTCTATTCGACCAAGCAAAGTTGCTACCTCTGAGATCAAGGTCCAAGAGGGATTGATTATTAATGAAATCCATAAGAGCCACCCCACTATCAATCTGAAAAGAAATACCTCTAGATTTTTTAGAGTCACTGAGAAGAGTACTGCAGTCTCCAACCACCATCTAGTAATCATTCTTAAAGTTGCTTCTTTCAGTTTCCAGTTTACCCCAAAATCTATCTCTACCATTTTTAGAGTTGGGCACGTAGATGTTTGAAAGAACCCAAGTGAAGCCATCCTGAATATGATTAAACCAAATAGAAGATATGTTACCTTCCGACTTAATAATATCCCCTTGAATAGTATTAAGGTTACAGAAGGAAGCAGCTCCCCCAGAGGCCCCAACCGAGCTGCATCTCACAACACCATAGTGTTTAAAATTTTTGAACTTTTCCACTTTATCTCTAGCCATTTTAGTTTCCTGAATGAGGATGATATCTGGCTTCTGATCCCTAAATTTTTTTCTCAAAAGCTCCTATTTATGGGGGCTATTTAATCTCCTCATGTTCCAATAAATAATCTTCATTTATTACCTTGTGAGCAATCCTGGATGGTATGATGTCTCCCATCCACAATACTTTGCCTACTCTCTTGTTCTCTTGTGAGTCTATTTGGTCTTCTTCCCCTGATAGGTTTAGGAGTTCCCACATCCGCTCTCATCACTCTTGTTATAACACCTCCTAGGGGTATCCTGAGATTAAGACTATTCTGTTTCTTCTTGCTATGTGAGACCTCAGTCCAGAGTTCCTCTGAACATGCTAAAAAGGGGTTAGATTCTTCAAGAGAGTCTGTCCAGCTAGTATTAACTCAAGGATTTTGAGGGCTTAAGATTCTATCATCATTTTTAGTTCCTTTTTCAATTATTACACCAGCAGGAGATTTAGATTTCTCAATACAAAGAGTTTCCATACCTGCAGGGGCACCTCTTATCTCTCCTTCTTCAATGGATTCTTATGGTTCTATCGCTTCCATCGAAGGATGTTGCACACTGCTCCTTGAGTTATTGGCAACTTGAGGGCCATTCAGGCTTAATTCTAAAACATTGCCTAAAAATATAACTAAATCTATTGAGCTATAAGCTTTAGGGCTACTTGATAATTTTTCCTTCTAGATCTTCCTTGGTACCTTCAGGGGGATGGTTTTTACTTTCTAAGATTTGAGAGGGCAGTCCTTAGCTCTATGGCCTGATTTCTTACAAGCAAAACAAACAAAGGGGATGGATTCAAACTCAACTTCTTGTTTCCAAGCCCCTAGTTTAGAGTTAATCACAATAGTATTTGGTAGGTCCACCGGCTAAAGGATGTTGACACAAACCCTGGCATACACCCTTCTTGTTTTCATAGCTATCATTGGATCTATAGAGAGGAGGTCTCCAAAGGAGCTAGCCAGCCCACCCAGGACATCTTCATGCCAGTATTCTAATAGGAGACCTAGGAATCCGACCCAAACCAGGGCCAAGACAAAAAAAGTTGAGCTGTTGAGAACCAAATTAGGGAGCCATTTACGCAGAGCTAGAGAGAAATGACCAAGCATCCAGGGGGGCTTGTAGAGGATATTAGAAAGATATTCCATGTTAGAGAACTCAAATGAAAATAATCCTTTATTCATTGTGGCAATATCAACTTGACCCTTAGGGAACCATTTCCTCTTCACAAACTGTCTGACAACTTCTATATTAGGTCTACCCCCAGCAAAATTGCCTATCAGGGTCATCTCCATTGCATAAATGGAGAAATCAACCAAGGGATCAGGGATAAAAATAGAGAAATATCCTTTGGTAGGGTTAGAGACCACATTGACTGTAGGAAAGGAGGATTTACTTGTCGGTTTTATACCAAAGAGGGTAGACCACTTACCCTTAGACGTTGTAGTTCCTTCCTTGGGAGATTCTTTAGCCTGACAAGACCCGTCAGATTTTGGGGGGTCCTCACCAATAATACTCTTGAAGTAAGCATCCCTTGTTGAATTATGACCTATTTGATCGAGATCATCCTTTTTCTCATTCTGTTGAGGGATCCCTCTAGCAGAGCTGACTCTCTGAGGAGAGGCTAGTACAGATTCTGCACCCACAACACCAGTACTACCATTGACAGGCTTGAGATTTGAAAATAAATTCCCACTCAAGCAAGTTTCCGCAGACTTACCTCTTGAATTTTCTACCATATGCATGTTTTTAAGTAGTCATCATTGTTTCTTATACACTTAAGTGAGTATAATTGAAGAAAGGTACAAACAAGACACCATATGAGATTTGGTGCAATCATAAACCTAATGTGAGTTACTTCAAAGTATTTGTAATTAGATGTTATATTCTTAAAGATGCTAGAGATGGTAAATTTTATTCTAAAGGAGATGAAGGAATATTATTAGGATATTCTACAAAGAGCAAAGCTTACAAATGTCTGAACAAATCTAGTAACAAAATTGTGGAAAGTGGAAATGTGAGAATTGATGAATTTGCAACGAGAAATTATGAGGACAACAAGAAGGAACCTACAGATTATCAAAGATTTGTATGTGTTCAACCAGATGTTCCTGATACCTTATCAAAATCATAAATTGAGGAGGAAAATGAACAGAAATAACTACAACCAAATGATAGAAATGAAGTTCCATCAAATGCCAAGCCCGTTCTAGCCAAATATGTGAGAAGACACCACTGACCGAGTAAGATAATTGGAGAAAAGGATGCTGGAATTATGACAAGAAGCAAGGTAAGAGACAACACATGCTTACTTTCTAAATTAGAGCCAAGAAGAGTAAAGGATGCATTGGAAAATGAAGACTGGGTTAAAGCTATGAAAGAAGAGTTAGATCATATTCTAAATAATAACACATGGACTTTAGTAATGATACCTAAAGATAAAAATGTTATTGGTAAAAAGTGGATTTTTAGAAATAAATTGAATGATCATGGAGATGTAATAAAAAACAAAGCAAGAATAGTTTGCAAGGGATATGCACAAGAAGAAGGAATTGGCTATGGTGAAAGTTTTGCACCTATTGCTAGATTAGGAGTTAGAATTCTACAAGCATATGCAACTTACAAAGGAATAAAGTCTATCAAATGGATATCAAGTCTGCATTTCTTAATGGTATTCTTGAAGAAGAAGTTTATATAGAGAAACCTAAAGGATTTGCTGAGAATACTAACAAGGACATGGTATGAAAACTGTACAAGGCACTATATAGTTTGAAACAAGCACCTCGAGCTTGGTATGAAAGATTACATGCATATCTAATCAAGATTGGATTTCAAAGAACTAGTGATAATAGTAATATTTATCTGAAATGTGATAGTGATAATAATATTTTGATTGCTAAGATATTTGTTGATGATATTATTTTTGGATGCAATAACACATTATGCAGATCTTTTGTTGAAGAAATGAGAAAGGAATTTGAGATGTCCATCATTGGGGGGATAAAATTCTTTCTTGGACTACATATTCAACAAGTGAAGGATGGGATCTATATTACACAATCAAAGTACATTAAAAAGATCCTAAAGACTTTTGGGATGGAAGAATCAAGATCAGTTCAAAAATTGATGGTCACTGGTTGCAAGTTATCAAAGGAAGATTAGTCAAAGGAAGTAAATGAAACATTCTACCGATCAATGATTGGTAAGCTACAATATGTTGTACATAATAGTGTTGATGACAATTATTCAATTATGTATTGTCATTGATGTTTACACAAGTATAGTGATGTTTACACAAATGTCTAATCCTATCCGAGCACAGTGAGTGTCTGTCAAGCTCTCTCAGGCATTGAAGATGACCAAAGTGATTTTTAGTTCCAACCGAGTTCACTCGGGAATTACAGTGTTGGTCGGGCATTGAAGGATTTCACTATTGACTGAGTTAAATAGTTAGTGTCAGCTGACTAAAAATAGTTTATATTTTATGGATAATTGATTGTATGAAGCTGACAAACATGAGTTTTATTATTTATTTGGAAGGATATTAAGGCCGACTAGACAAGGCTTATCATATATATAAGGTCAAGTTTGGATTGATTAGTGTGGTTGAGTGAGATTGCATGTGAAAGTGTGATATGAAGAGTGAAGGCGACATCAGATGGGATTCTGATTGAGGAAAGAACACAAAGGTCTGCAAAAAAATATTTGATCAGTAAGGATCTAGTATTTAATCCAGAACAGAGATCTTAATCAGCAAAGACAATTGCTTATCAAACAGGTCAATCCATTGTTACTCTCTAACAATTGTAGCAGTGATCAAAATCTCTTAACAGAGTAGATTTAACAGTATTTTCTAAATCCTCTCACAAGGTGACATTTCTACATTGAAGTGTTTGAAGACCTCTCACAAGGACACTCCTTACAGGGTGATTAAATCCTCTAATAGGGTCACACCTAACAGTGTGTTATTGTAACCTTTAACAGGGTTGGCTCTTAACATGGCTCATTTCAGAAGAGTGAAAGACAGTGACTAGTTGCTATTGGTGGTTTTTCCCATATTGGGTTTCCACGTTAAATCTTGGTGTTATCTGTGTACATTTCATTTTCTTTGTGGTTTATGTTTCTGAAATTAATTACTAAAGATAATCACAGTTAATATCTTAAGATTTTCTATGTTAACCGAGTGACAATGAAATATCTATGTTAACCGAGCAACAATATTAATTTTTTTTAAGACATCTAAGGGACTTGTATTTGTTTTTATGGTAATTGGTTCACCCCTCCCCTCTCAATTACTCAACTCATTCCCAACAATTGGTATCAGAGCTCCAAGTGCTTACATGGAAGGTTTAAAGGCCTAAGCTAAAGATCAGAGATGTCTTATGGAAGGGAGATCCCTAAGCTCAACAAGGACAACTTCGCTGTATGGCAAGATCTGATGAGGCTACATCTATCTACTATTGGAGATATTGGCCTGCAATTCTAGGATCACAAATATGTGGAAGCAACGAGACCTATGTCTATGGATCAGATGGTGGAAATGAAGCAGCGTAACATAATGATGATTGATATAGCCTCTGCACTCAGGTATTCTAAATTTGATAAAGTCAAGGACTGCCCTACTACTTTTGATATGTGGAACAAACTACATGATATTTATGGAGGAGATGAAAATGTAAAGAGATCCAAAGCATAAATTCTCAGAGGTTAGTTTGATATGATGAAAATGAAAGAAGGAGAAAACATTACAAAGTACAGTGAAAGAATCAAGAAAAGTTTTAGTGCAATCAGAGTTGTTGGTGGAATAATTGAAGACAAAACAATAGTCAGCAAGGTATTAAGAAATTTACTTCCTATCTATGTAATTAGAGTTTCAGTTATTCAAGAGATGAGATGCAGTAATGACATAACTCTAGATGGATTGATTAGAAGATTATCATCTTTTGAGATGAATAACTTTGACAATTATTCTCCTAATCCTAGCAATCTTTAGTCAACATTCAAAGCTAAATTAAACCTTGGAAAGATAAAAGGAAAATAGATTGACAGTGATAGTGATGATGATTCTGATAATGAGGATCTAGAAATCATTGAAGCATTACTTGCAAGGAGAGCTGCAAAAGGAAAAGGACGATACAAAGGAAGAATACCATTGATTTTCTTTTCATGTGGTGAAAAAGTTCAACATATATAAAGGAAAGAAAGATTACAAAAGATATAAGGAAAAAGGTAATAAATATTTTTATATTGCTAAAGATTCTGATAGTGATGAAGATGAAGATGAAATGGTTTACATTTCTATTAAGGATGAGTCAGATAGTGAAGATAATGAAAAGACTACACTATACTCTCATATTAGTAAGAATGAAACCTGGATAATTGATAGTGGTTGTTCTCACTACATGATTGGTGATAAAACAAAATTTGAACATCTTGAACACTATGATGGTGGGAGTATTAGTTTTGGGAATGATGAACCCTACTATGTGAAAGGTAAAGCTTGTATTTCTCTTACTGAAGGAATCAAATGTGATAATGCTTATTGGGTTGAAGGACTAAGGTGTAATCTAGTAAGTGTGGCACAACTGAATAATATTGGTTTCAAGGTAGAATTCATGAATGGAAAGGCCAAGCTCCTAGATGATAGAGGAAACCTAGTTGGAACTAGCAGGCAAACAAAAGGTAATCTATTTTATCTTGATGTCAATGAAAGTTCATTTTTTATTGCACAAGTATAAGAAAGTTGGTTATGGCATAAAAGGTTGTGTCATGTGAATTTTGACAACCTGATTAACATAAGCAAAAACATAAGAGTAAGATGTATTCCTGTTCTGAAGAAACCTGAACTAGCAATATGCAAACAATGTCAAATTGAGAAGATGGGCAAAACAAGCTTCAAGAGAAAGAACTACAATATAGAAGAAGTCTTGGAATTGGTACATACTGACTTATGTGGACCAATTGGAACAACAAGTTACACAAGTGAGAAGTACTTCATTCTATTTGTTGATGATCATTCCAGAATGATGACTGTTATGTTTCTCAAAGAAAAATTAGAAGCCTTTCAGAAGTTCAAATGGTACCTAGCTAGAGTTGAAAAAGAAATAGGAAAGAAACTTAAATGCTTAAGATCTTACAAAGGAGGAGAATTCATTTCTAATGAGTTTAATGAATTTTTCAATGAAAAGGGAATCAAAATACAAGTATCTGCCCCAGGTACACCATAGTAGAATGGTATTGTAGAAAGAAGGAATAGATCCATTATGGATTGTGCAAGAACCTTGATGATTGAAAAGGATATTGCTACCAAATACTGGAAGGAAGCCATCAGTGCTACAATTCACACCTTGAACCAAGTTCAACTAAAGAAAGGTATCGAGAAGAAACCTTTGGAATTATGGTATGTCTACAAACCTAATGTCATTATTTCAAAGTATTTGGAAGTAAATGCTACATCTTGAAGGAAGCAAGAAATGGAAAATTTTATGTAAAAGGTGATGAAGGTATATTCCTAGGCTACTCCAACAAAAGCAAAGCATATATATTTTTAAATCTTACTACTCATAAAGTCATAGAAAGTGTGCATGTAAAGACCGATGAGTTTGTGGAAAGAAATAAAGAACAAAGAAGTAAAGATCATGAAGACTACATAAAATTTGTGTATTATGAACATGATACTATACCTAAGACACAGGCAATGGTGATTGGACATCAATCATGTCAACCGCTGAATTCATCAGCACAAACCTTGTTGAAACCTGTGCAACCAGTGATGCTAACTAAGAATCTGAGTCACAAACAGAGGGAACTGAGTCTCAGACTGAAGAAACTAAGTCACAGACAGAGGTACCCAAGTCACAGATTGATACACCCGAGTCTCAGATAGTGGAACCTGAGCATCAGACAGAAGAACAAGACAAAATATTTGAGCATGGTGAACATAGTGGAGCAATCCTAGAATCGAAGAGGAAGGATCCTATATTGCAAAATATGTTAGAAGGCATCATGCACCTGAACAAATAATTGTAGATCAGATAGAAGGTGTAATGACAAGGAACAAAATAAAAAGTACATGTTTACTTAGTGAAATTGAACCTAGAACTGTTAAAGATGCATTGAATGATGAGAACTGGATTTAAGCAATGAATGAAAATATTGAGTAGATAGAAAAGAACAAGACTTGGACTCTTGTACCTAGACCAAAAGACAAGAATGTGATTAGTACTAAGTGGGTTTTCAGAAACAAGATGAATGATAAAGGTGAAGTTTCTAGAAACAAAGCCAGATTAGTATGTAAAGGATATGCTCAAGAAGAGGGTATTGACTATGGAGAAAATTTTTCTCATATTGCAAGACTTGAAGGAGTCAGAACTCTTCTGGAATATGCTACACATAAAGGATTCAAGGTATATCAAATGAATGTAAAATCTGCATTCTTGAAGAGGAAGTCTATATTGAACAACCTGAAGGCTTTGTAGATCCTAACAAAAGGAATATGGTTTGAAAATTGCACAAAGAATTGTATGGACTGAAGCAAGCTCTGAGAGCCTGGTATGAAAGACTGCATGGTTACTTGATAAGTATTGGATTTTAGAGAACTAATGACAATAGTATCTTGTATATCAAAGAAGGACCTCAGAACAAGATACTATTGGCAGAAATATTTGTTGATGATACTGTTTACTAGATATGATGACTTATGCAGAGCATTCTCTGAAGCTATGAGTAAGGAATTTAATATGTCTATGTTTGGTGAAATCAAATTCTTTGTTGGCTTACAAATTTATCAGATGATGGATGATATCTACATTACTCAGTCTAAATACATAAAAGAGATACGAAAGTAATTTGGGATGGAATATTCTAGACCAGTTGGAACACCCATGCCTTCTAGACATAAGCTATCTAAGGATAATCATTTAAAGGAGGTAAATCAGACTAACTACAGATCTATGATTGGCTGTGAGGCCTACCCCCATCTGACATAATCTTAACACTATTTCTCATGTATATGTTCTCTTGTCGATACAGATTATGTTATAGTCAGACTTTAGGGAAACATGTATTACTTTATAGATCTGTGGAATCCTTTGCTTGTATACAACACCTGATTTTGTAATCAAGAAATTTATTAAATACTTTGTGTGAGTGATGCAGATTTATGTTTAAGACTTAGTAGTTTTGTATATTGGATTAGTATGTGGATGTTAGATATAATCCAAATGCAAATTTATTGAAAGTTATGTTTATGCATGTGGAATAGATGCAAATATTGTTAAGTTCAATAATCTTTGATGCAAGTGTGAGTGAATGTGTGTTCAACTTACATTATGTATTCTATTATTTT
>MU224777.1:412359-428482 GCA_018584345.1 Thuja plicata | reverse complement strand
AGTACCTAGCATAATGTCTACCTTATTAATACTAATCTCTTACCTAAATGTTTAGAGGAAAGTGGTACAAAGGATAATAGATATTTATAAAAACAATATGATCTAATGGCATTAGTTGATAAAAGGATGATGATGTTAGACGATTAACTTATGTTTAATGAAAGAAACAAGTTAGGGAAATTTACCTTGGTGCATTAAAATTAATGTAGATCTTTTAAGCTCATGATTAAATGGATATCTTATGCATGTAAATAGTCTAGATAATGTTGCTTTAGTAGCGACGTTAGGGAACCTGTGAGGACTTAAGCTAAATAAATCTTGCACTCAAGTTGTAGAAAAGTATTTTTTTATTTTAAGAGATATGAAGTACAACGATGAATATTATTCTAGTATTAAAAAAAAAAATTACTTGCATCTTATAGATATTTTATGTCTTGTCCTCTCAGGTTGCCTTGCGGGGAATTACATTTTCTCTGAGTACAAGACTGTCAACCTGAAATTATCGATGTCTCAATTTCTTGTTATAACCTCTAGAAATTTTCTTCTAGTAGAATCTCAGGTGATCAAATGCTTCTTGTCTTCTTTCACCAAGTAGTTCTAATTCTTGGATTCTAGAAATTTGATAATCATTGTCAGTTATGAGCCCTTGTAAAGAAACTTTGAGTGATGGTATCTCTACCTCAATAGGTAGTAATACTTCTACGTGATAAACTAATGCAAATGGAATTTCCCGTGTAGGCATTCTAATAGTGGTCCTGTAAGCCCACAAAGTTGATTCAACTAGAGATGCCAATCCTTACCTGATTTGTTCACTGTTCTATGTAAGATTTTTTAGAATTATTTTGTTGGGAGCGTAGGCCTGTCCATTCCCTTGTGGGTAGTAGATAGAGGAGCAATTTTGGGTGATGTGAAACTTCTCACACATTTCATCGACATCTTTCTTCTTGAATTCCCCCCCATTTCTAGTTACAATAGAAGAAGGGATCCCATACCTACAAATGATATAGTTTAGGATAAACATTGATACTTGTTTACCAGTTGCCTTGATTAAGGGGATGACCTCCACCCACTTTGTGAAATACTCGATGGTGGTGATAATAAACTTGTGTCCATTATATGATAAAGGATATATTTGGCCCACCAGGTCAAAGGCGCATTGTTGGAATGACCAATGTGTGATAAATGGAAAAAAATCTCATGCAGGACCATGGATCAAATTATCATGTAGTTGGAATTTCTTGTAGGATTTGGCGTATTAAAAAACATATTTTTTCATAAAAGGCCAATAATATCCGACCCTTATGCATTTCTTGGCTAGCGAGAGACCATTTAAATAAGCTCCAAAAATACCTTCATCGACTTCCTTTAGTGCACGTTCAGAATCTTCATGTTCTAGACGCCTAAGGAGAGTATCGTCTAGACCTCACCTATATAAATCGTTAGCAATGATCAAGTAATGCGATGCATTTCTTATGAGGTTTCTCTTTTCATTCCTAGATAGGTCGTTAGGGATTATTTGGTCTCGTAGGTATGAGTATATCTGGTTGTATCTAAAAGACTCAGTGCCCACAATTGAGCATATTATTCATAAATCTAGGGAATCATATGCTGGAAAGGGGAGTTCTTCCACTAGGAAGTCATAGCAAAAGTGAAGTTCTTTGAGTTTTAACATCAAGGCTAGATTTTCCATGACAATGACTGCTTTATTTTCTATTATGGGGATCTATTGGAAGGTGATAAAAATAAAATACGTCTTCGGGTCATCAACCATTCTCTTCTATTGCATGAGATTTTCATACTTAGTTTGGTACTGATCATTGATTTGGTTGACTACTAACTAGGAGTCTCCATAAATGTTCAATTCCACAATTTTCCACTCAATAACTAACTTTAACCCGTTCACTAAGGCTTCGTACTCAACAATATTTTTTTTGCAAGGAAAAATAATCTTGTAAGCTTTAGGAATTTTGTATCCTTGGGGAGTTATAAAAATTACACCATCTCTAGACCCTTCTTGGGTGAATGATCCATTAAATAACATCTTTAGTGGGTGTTCTATTAAATGTATGATGGTTTCATCATGAAAATCAATGGTTAGTGGTTTGGTATCTTGAAGAGGAGCATCTGCCAGGTGATCATAAATGACTTGCCCCTTGATGGTCTTCCTATCTATATATTAGATATAAAACTCACTTAGTATCATTACTCATTTTTCTAGTCTGTCAGTCAAGGTTTCTTTGTTTAATAGATACTTTAAATGACCAATCTTTTCAATTAACTTGACTGAATGCGCTAACATGTAATGTTTGAGCTTTTGTGAAGTGAATACGACTACTAAGAAATCCTTCTCTATGATTGTCTAATTGAATTCGTAGGAAACCATGGTTCTGTTGATGTAGTATATTGCCCTTTCTTTCCATGTTCCATCATGTTGCGCAAGTAGGGTTCCAAGTGATGTTGCTATAGTAGATATGTATAACAAGAGAGGTTTTCCTAGTATGGGTTCCATTAGAATAGGTGGATTTTCCAACTATTCCTTGATCTATTGGAAGTTCTTTTCACACCCTTCATGCCACTTGAATGTTATGCCTTTATGTAATGTAACTATGAGATAAACCTTTTGATTGATTGTAGCTTTCCTTGTAACGTTCTGATTTATAAAAGCAACTAAGGGTTTGTTTTTTCTTCATTCTGCATTTTTTTTAATTTCAAGCTCAAGCTTCTTCGTATCTTTTAGCAAGTGAATTTTTCTTTTGGTTTTGTTAGATTTGATTGTGCACTTTCATCTTTTCTCATCAAGCTCCTTGCAGACTCCTTCTCATACCCTCATGTTTGCAGGTAAGGTTTTAGTTTTTGTTTTCTTTTAGGTTTCTCACCTTTGTTTTGTGGTTTTCACGATCTAGGCCTAGTTCTAGGGTTGTGGTTTTAGTTATTTTAGGTCTTTATTCATCATTTTGGTTTTGTGTCGCTTGGCATCAAGGCCTTAGAGTGTCTGGTCTAGGTTTTTTGTTGTGTTTTGTCTCGGCAGTTCGCAGTTCCCTAGATTTTTGGCTTCCAAAAGGCTGAAATGATCAACTCAGCAAACTTGGAAAACCACAGGAAGTGGCTAAGTCAATGTCAGACTTGTCATACTTTCAGCCTCCAAAGATCATTTCATCTTTCTCACACCAAAATACCGAAGATAGAACCAACCTACTCATTTTGCATTTTTGGCCTTTCGGCCTTTGAAGAATCATTCTATCTCTGAAATGCCAAAATATCAAAACAAATATTTCTTTCTTATTCCAATTACTTGTTCTCCCTTTCGCACATTGAGTTTCCTTTTCCCCTTTCACACTCTGAAACTCTGAAACAAAGCATTCACTGAGCCCCATCTTTCGCCCTTTCGGAGGCTAATTCTGTCTTCTGTGTCCGAACCTCCGAATGTCCTAAAATCACAATAAGGATTATTCCTGATGATTTCAAACTTTTGGGTTTGATATAATGGGTTTTATGAGATGTCCTTTCTTAATTTTTGGTGGTTTTCAATAAGTTTTTTGTTGATAGTTACATGTTTTCTTGTAGAATGCCTGAAAAGACAACTGGCTCACCAATGAAGTACTTGTTCAAAGGCTATCATGTTGCCTCAAAGGTCGGGAACCTCCACAATGAGGTCACTGATACTAACATTGGGAATGTATAATGGAATGACTTTCTCACTAGATGTGTCAACCCTAATGAAAGATCAGATGGCTGCGTTGCTCTAGTGCTTTCAAGTTTGGTCAATGCTGCAACACATCCAATTTACATCTTGTCCTCATATCTAATCATGAATCTCGCACCACACTGCATTCCAGATGAGAGGGTAGTGAAAAATAAGACTGGAGACATTGTTATGGACATCAAACCAGACAACATTGGAGATGTCTTCCACTTGCTAAAGGGGGTTGACTGATTTTGTGACTTCTCTATCAAAAAGGGCTTGGAATGGTTTATAAATAATACTCACATTTATTATGAAATTATGAACACAGAATACATAATACAACCTCTCCCCAAGAATAATTTGGAGATAATTGACATGAGAAGGGGATACTCGAAGGATGATATCCACGTAGCAGGTACCATGTTGAGAAGATTGTATGGGCTTCCCTAATCAATCCAAATTGAGCATTGGATGATTCTCCTAATTGAAAGAGTAAAGGGAAGAAGAGATAGATTTGTCTGGGCTACCATCCTGAGTGATAACCTGAATGAACAATTGATAGAATAAAAAATAATCCCCATTTCTACATGACTTCATATATGGTTTACTTGTTAGCAGCCAAGGTAGAGTACCCGGGGTTAGTAAAGAGAGGAGCCTTTGGTTAGCCAAATACATGTCCATTCACTGTGTACCCTTAGCTATTTAGAAAAGAGAAGATGGACGACAATAGTTCAGATTATAGGATTTTCAATGACACCTTCCTCTTTGTGATTATCTATTCCATCAAAGAAGATTATGAAAAGAGACTCTCAGAGGAATTAGTTGCTAAAGTTTGAGTAATGGGAGCTTATTACATTCAATTTAAAACTTTCACATACATCAAAGTGGCAGGGTGCACTCTGGCACCAAAGAAACTCCCCCAATATCCTTTTGACATGATAGTTATTTTGGAAATGGCTAGCAACTTTATGATGCCTACGAGCATATCAAACATAAGAAGGAGCACTTTTGGGACTTCCCTTTATCAATTGGTCCCCATTCTTTGTAGGACATGAAACTATGCAAGTCTCTTGCATTTGAGTGGGATGAATGTACCTTACAACCCCTTGGACTAATCAGGACCAGGTTTTACCCCATTAGTACCTATAGTCATATTATGGGCATACATTATGTTCATGAGCCTCACCTGGAGGATCACTGAATGAACTATATAGATGACTATGAAGTGAGGATCTAGGACTACTGCAGAATGTCCCTTGAGTTTGCACAATCTTCTGTAGAGCTCAACATTCCACCCAAGGTATGGGACATGGAGACAAAAAATTTATTGGATCTTCTATACAATGAGGACAAAATATATGCAAGGGCCATCTTGAATACATAAATAGATAAGGAGGAAAATGACAATATAAATTTCAAGGCTAGGCATGTGGTGAAGAACACCAAGGACTGGATCAAAAGGTCATTCAAAATTGACCCCATGCCAATGAAGCCACGAAGAAGAAGAAGAAGAAGAAGAAGAAGAAGAAGAAGAAGAAGAAGAATAAGGAGAAGGAAAAAGGAGAAAGAAGCAAGAAGAAGGAATAAGAAGAAGAAGGAAGAAGAAGAAGAAGTTTTAAGATGTCTTGATCAATGTAGGAACATGAGCACAGGAGAAACAAGGAGATCCCCATGATTCCCTTGGTCCTGATGAGTTTTATATCCTTAACTTTTAGAATCTTGCGGGATTCAAGAATCAAATGATAGACCCACTTGATCATACTATAGAGGTAAATGTGGAGGGAAAGATACAATTGGTCTCACAGGTTATTTTTACTCCTCCATCTCAATTCACTATCCTCATGGTTGAAAAACCACTTATTGAACCAGACTCAAAAAAGGGCGTGGATACAAAAATGCTTTCATCCACCATGGATTTTGTAGCTTCGGAGAAGGAAGTAGAGGTACAACTTATCCCAGGGCTCGCAAATACCCAGACATCACAAACAGAACAAGGAGAGCTACTGAAAGACACACTCATAGATAAAGAGAATGGGAAGGACATAGATACAGAACATAGTTTATCTACTCCACCTTACATTCCCACTCCTCATATCATCATCCCAACTCATGCACCCATGCCTCCTCCTTCTATTCATTTTCTCACTCCTCTTTTTGTTCAAATCCCCAATCTTCCACCTTCTGCTCCCATTTCTTCTTCAAACCCAATTACCCAATCCCCTTCATCCATAAGGTCAGCACCATCTTCATAGGTAGGGTTGAGACAAGTAAAAGGTCTCTAGGTAGAATTATTGGCAAGCTCGCCTGAAGATGTTGAAGAGTCCTAAGTTGAGAAAGAATATACAAGGGAAGAAGATACCCCTCCTTGTAAGGATACACCCAGAGATCCAAATACCACTGTTGGGGAACAACTCAAGGAGACAAAAAAAGAGGGGTTGGAGGGTGAAGAGAACTCTGAAATAAGGGAAGCTTTGGAGAGGGAATCATAAGGGGAGAAAGAAACAGAGGCCCCAAATGCATAAGAGATAAACTTTGTCCTAAAGATTGCCACATATGAGCCACTCACTACCTTTACTAAACCCATATGGTTCACCAAGGAGATACAACTAAGGAGGAGGGTTTATACTGAGGTGGAGGACACAAACTTGGAATTTTTGGGCCAAATTTTCCACAAGGGTGAATCCAGCGCCCTAGAAAGAACATTGTCCTATCTCACTCATGACCACAGAGGATGATAGAAGGAAAAAGTTGCAATACCCACAATAAGTACTAGTGAATCATAAATAAATCTAGAAGACTACACTTTTGAAAAGGTTGATCTAGGTGAACCCACTAGAGAAGGGAGAAAGACATTGGCCACATTAGGGTTGAAACATGCCCTTGAATTCATGGATAAGGATGAGGAAAAGATAAAATTGTTAACAGAGAAAAATGAAGCATTAAAGAACTTCATTACTAAAATAGTATGTCCCATTGACCTAGACTTCCCGGAATCCTCATTATAGGTTATCTTAGAGAAGAGGACTACTCCAGAATTGTTAGCGGGTGTAACACATTATTTTATTTAGGATTGTTCAGATTGGAAGGTTCATTTAGAACAATTAGGAGAGAGAACCATCAGAGCAATCCTCAAGCCTGTTAGGGTTATACTCAAGGAATTAACCAAATTGGTGGACATGATGGGTGACAAGAAAGGATTAGATTTTCAAATAAAGAGATGGCAAAAGGTTTTTAAGGACCTAAAAGTAATAAGGAAGAAACGCTTCAAAATTTTGATCAAATTGTATGAGGGATCAGAGCTAGACAATTTTGAGACTTGGATCAAGGATATACCTAAAACTATAAAGGTCTACAAGAAATTCCTAGACAAGATCAATAAGAGGCATGAAGGATTCATGATGTGGGTTGAGAAGATAGAGAAATTATTCTATGGCATTGACCTATACTTATATGAAGATGGGGAAAACTAGATTTTGTACCTAGTGAAGAACATTGTGCAACAATTCACAAGGATTTTGGCTGGTGTTAATACCAAGGAAAAACTCCAACGATTATTCCATTTCAAGGATGATATGCAAAGAATGTTGGAACATGAAGAATAATTCAAGTTCTTTTCCTCAGATTTGATCACTTTTAGGGAGAATCAAGAGAAGCGCCTTAATGATATTAAAGTCTCATACTTTGAAGAGGTGCAAGAGATAGCGTAGAGACTCTGAAAGGCCCATCCAGACATTCTCCAAGAATGACTAAGTGCTCAGTTTTGGGACTTAGTAAAATTTTTGCAAAGGGAGATTTATGATAATTAGTAATTTTGACAGATCAAGTTTTTTGGCCTTTCAGACTCTGAAAGTCCAAAATTTTGGGGGTCCTAAGGATCCACACTTAACCAATTTTCATATCTCCAACTATAGGAGTAATGGTCAGGATCTGAAATTTTTGGGTCATTCTGATGTGAAAGTAATTTACATGAAGAACTTGTTTAAGATCATATTGCATGTAGGTTTGGGTTCATTTTTGTTTGAATAAAGGTTGGAATCATGTAGAGAAGCCAGGACAAAGATTCCAAAGAAGAACTCTAGTTCTAGAAGAATACTTTAGTTCAAAACATTGGAGCCCCAGTTCTGATTTCTTGTTTCTTGGGAAAACTTGACCTTGTTTTCATGCATGAATAAAATGTAAATGGATTAAAAGTCCATACAGGCTTGTTAAATATGAACTTAGGAGTATATTTTCTTAAGTAATCTCTAGATTTAGTTTTATTTTTCCATTTTAGTTTGAATAGAACCCTTCTTTCAGGGTTTTGAGTTTTGTAATTGAAGCAATATATAACAATGTAATCAAGGATGGATATTTTATGCAATAAAAAGATATATGTTGCTGGTGCTTCATTCATGTTGTGATTGTTCTTCTATCTATGAAAAATTTATGAATTTGTGCATGCTTGTTCATTTCTTTCAAAGAGCCAATTGTGTTTTATTATAAATGCATCTATGATCGATTAGTTGGAGTTTACTGTTATTGTTCATCTTGCTGTGACAAATGATTGGAAATATTTTTTTGATTGGTTTAAAGATAAGTTTATCTTGTGTGTGTGTGCATTTGGTGGTTTCATGGTTTGATAGATTTTGGAAAATATTGCATCTGGATAAAATTCTCTTCAAAAGATTGCATCTACTGAACATAGAATTGTGATCTGATCTGATTCATGTTTTGTGGGTTCCTATCTTTTTCATCATTTAATTCACAAGTGTGATTCAATGAGGGTTTATGTCCGTTAGACTTCATTTTAGCAAAATTGTTTACAATTCTTGTTACCCAAAATATTTTGATCTTTGTTTGAAATTGGTTAAGATAAGCAATCATCATAGGTTTTATAAGTTAGATTTTCATTGTTAGGAAACTTGCATACATTAAAAATTGAGAAAATACCAAAAAGTACTAAAGTTTTTTTTGCAGCCTGAAGTTTGAAATGTACTAGCAAAGGCCTCCTTATGAACATTCACATTTATCTTCAACAGAGTTTACCAAGTGGTTGTACCATGACCACAGAGAACCTTGGGAATAACTTTGTTATTCTTTCAAGAGAGGAAATCAGATCTCGAATTCCTCTCAATTGACTTGTGTCAGAAAAACACTCAACATGTCTGATATTCTTTGGTGCTTGCATTTCCATTATCACTTTCACCTTTTCTTGATCAACTTCAATGCCTTTTGTCAATGCAATGTATTCGAGCATTTTTCTAGATGTTACGCCAAAGACACATTTCTTTGGGTTTAATCTCAATTTGAATTGTTCCATTCTATCAAATATTTTCTCTAAGTTAGCTAGGTGTGTCACTCTTTATGTTGATTTAGACAAGGTGTCATAAACATAATCTTCCATGTTCTTGTGCATAATTTCATGGAATATAGTTGTCATTTCTCTTTGATATGTTTCATCTGCATTCTTAAGACCAAAAGGCATGAGGTTCCAATAGAACATGCCCCAAGCACAAGTAAAAGCCATTTTCTCTTGATCCTCAGGCGCTATCTTTATCTAGCTGTACCCTAAGAAAAAATCCATTAGGGAATATGTTTCATACCCAGTTGTGAGATCTATAATCATGTCAATATTAGGACGTGGGAAGTTGTCTTTAGGATAATCTTTGTTTAGATCCCAAAAATATGTGCATACCCATATTAATTTGTTAGTTTTAGAAATAGGTACAATATTTGAGATCTAGTCAACATAAGCAATAGCCCTTATGAATTTTGCTTTCAACAACTTCTGTAATTCAACTTTAACCAATAATGCCACATGAGAATTCAGTTTTTTGAGCTTTTGTTTGTCTACTTTTTTATGTAGGAGCATCTTGGGTTCTTTGGCAATCCTGATAAACCAAAAATATGTTTTCTTTGGTGTAGTAGCTTGTTGGAGGTTGCTCGGTAAAGTGCTCAGTAACTGATTTTTGCTCGCTCAGTTGAAGACTTATTTGTTCTCTTCTTGGGCTCAGTTACTTGTTTATGTCTTTCTTTACTGATGGGTCTCAATAGTTGTTTGACTACCCGGTGGGTTTTCACCAACTGACCTCTATGATCGATTGGCTTTCATACCGAGTTGTGTATTTTGATGTTGGATCTTCTGGCCGACGTCTGCATTTAATTTTTGTAGTGTAGTTAATGTTGAGATCTCTCATTGGGATGTGTGTGGACCTAAATTTGGGTCTTTGTTGTTTCCTATGTTGGATCTTTAGGATCTGAGTGTCGACCTCTTTGGTGGACTCTTGTATATATTTAGTTTTCTATTCTTAGATTAGGGAGAATTTTGGGGCATCAATTGTGGGATATAGAAGATAGTGTTAGCAGATTCAGATCACAGGTTTGTGACCTTGTATGTATGAAGATTATCTTGTAAAGTTTTGAATCTATATGACCAAAACTAGGAAGGTCTTATAATCTGAAATGTAATGAGTTTGATGAGATAATATAAAGTTATGTTATTTCTTCTCTCCCTTTCTATGTTGTTTCTTTTGAGTTGTTCTACAAGTAGGCTTGGATAGCTAGGAGTGCCTTTGGCCCCTGTTGTCCGTCCCTCCTTGTGTCAAGTGGTATTAGAGTGAAGGTGAGATCTAAGTTCCTTCTTGTAAGCCCTAACCCTAGTTGGTTTATATTGTTGTGGGGTAGTAGATTGTGATCTAACCTAAAATTTCAGAGGGTGTCAAGATGGTTCGTGGGAGAGGAAATGTAGATCTAGGTCTAGCTAATATGCTAAGACATATTGCTACAAGATTGGAAGCTATTGAGGCAGCCTAGCACAGAGGAAGACATCTTGAGGATGTTAGTGATGATGAAGTTGAAGAAGTGAAAGAAGAAGCTGTACCTACACCTATGATGGATCAAGAAGAAGAAAGATTCTTGTGAGCTTTGACAAGTTTGAAGTCCAGACCTCAGTTTAATCCTCCTAAGTATAGTGGAAAGCTAGATTATGATGAATTGATAGACTGGATAATTGAGATGGATAAATAATTTGAGTATGAAAATGTATCAGAGGAGAAGAAAGTAAATATTGCAAGCACAAAGCTGAAAGGTCATGCATCCTTGTGGTGGGAGCATCTGTAATTGGATTAAAAGAAGAAGGGTAAAGATAAGATCAAGGTATGAGATAACATGATAAACAAATTGAAAGGCAATTTTCTACCTTGTGATTACCAAGTTAACTTAGTGAGGAGAATGCAAATTTTGAAGCAGAAAGATAGCTCGGTAAAAGATTACACCAAAGAATTTTACAGATTAGACATCAAATATGGACATGTTGAAGATAAAGTGGAAAAAATAGAAAGGTATCTAAATGGATTAAGAATTTATATACAAGATGAGATTAACTTGGTAAAGATGAAGAGCATTGAAGAAGCATATCAGTTTACCCTAAAAGATGAAGTGAAATTGAACAAGATATATGAACAAAGACAAAGAGGAAGAGGTGGTAGATTTCCTAGAGGAAGATGTAGATCTTATGATGAAAATAGTAGATTTGATCTGGACAAGAAAAATCAAGACAAAATAGATCAAGACAAAGGAAAGACCAAATGGAAAGGTGGAAGTTCATACCAAGGAAGAGGCAACTACTCTCGAGGTGGATATAAAAAAAGAGGGTTCCAAGGAACTTGTTACAATTGTGGTGAAGAAGGGCATAGATTCTTTGAGTGTACACATGTAAGAAAGGAACTCAGTAGTAGAAGAAATTCTTTGGTGCAAGAGGAGTCACTAAATGAACCTGAGAAGGAAGGAAATCTAATGATCAGAAGGATACTTTGGAGTGAGAAAGATAAGAAAGATCTTGTAAGGAAAAGTTTGATTAAGACCAGATGCAGAGTTGCACACAAAGTTTGGAAGGTAAATGTTGATAGTGGAAGCTCGGAGAATCTGGCATTAGACAAAATAGTCAAAAAGTTGCAGTTGGAAAGAATGAAGCATCCAAATCCCTATCAAATTTCATGGATCAAGGATGAGAATACATTAATGGTGAGTGAACAATGTTCTGTGAATCTGAAAATTGGAAAGCATTATGATAAGGTGTTGTGTGATTTTATGTCAATGGATTGTTGTCATATTTTGTTGGGTAGACCTTGTCAATATGATAGACATGCTATACATGATGGAAGAGTGAATAGATATACTATTTGGGTTGATGGTAAGAAACATATCTTGTTACCTATGGTTGAAGAATCTATTGGATAAATATGTATGTCTGTGAAAGTTTGTTTGATGGAAGGTAGATAGTTTGTTAAGGATTTGAAAATGAATGATATTTGTTATGCTTTGATTACTAATAAACCGAGTGAGAATACATAAGATGAAGTTCCTGCAGAGGTTGAGAAATTTCTTACCGAGTACAAGGAGATAAGTTCAGATAATATACCTAATGGTTTGCCACCAATGAGAGATATTAGTCATTGTATGCATTTGATTCTTGGAACAAGTTTGCCAAATAAGGCACCACACCGATTAACACCAATTGAAAATGAGGAACTCAACTGACAAGTTCATGAGTTGTTGAACAAGAGTTTGATCAGAGAATGTTTGAGTCCATGTGAAGTGCCAACAATGTTAGCACCTATGAAGAATGGAGAATGGAAAATGTGTACTGATTCAAGAGCAATCAAAAAGATAATAGTTAAGTATATATTTCCTATACCGAGGATGGATGATATAATAGATTGTTTGAGTGGAGCAAAATATTTTACCAAAATTGATTTGAAGAGTGGATATCATCGGATTAGAATCAGAGAAGGTGATGAATGGAAGACTGCTTTCAAGACAAAAGAAGGTTTGTATGAGTGGTTGGTTATGCCTTTTGGTTTAATTATTGCACCGAGTACATTTATGAGATTGCTGAATGAGGTTTTGAAGAAATTCTTGAGTAAATGTGTGATTGTATACTTGGATGATATTTTGATATTTAGTAAGACTAGAGAAGAGAATTTGATGCATATAAGACAAGTGTTGTAGAGATTGAAAGAGGAAAAGTTGTTGATTAATTTTAAAAAGTGTTCCTTCGTGAAAGAAGAACTTGTGTATTCAGGTTTTGTGATTTCAGCTGATGGCTTGAAGATGGATCCTGAGAAATTTAAAGCTATACTTAGTTGGCCTACACCTAAGAACATTATTGAGGTAAGATCATTTCATGGATTGGAAATTTTTTATAGGAAATCCATAAAAAAATTTAGTTCTATTTGTAATGCTATGACTGAGACAATGAGGGGAAATAAAAGAGAATTCAAATGGACACATGAGGCTGATAAGAGTTTTGAGACTTCGAAACAAAAGGTTGTTTTATTTCCTGTGTTAGCCTTACTTGATTTCAATAAGGTATTTCAAGTTGAATATGATGCAAGTGGAAGTGCAATAGGAGCTGTGTTGACTCAAGAAGGTAAACATGTTGCTTTCTTTAGTGAAAATTTGAATGATGCTAAAAGGAAATATCATGTCTATGATCAATAATTCTATGCTATTGTTCAAGCTCTGAAGAAATGGAGACATTATTTGATGCCAAGTGAATTTGTGCTATATACTTATCATAAGACTTTACAATATTTGGGTAGTCAGAATAAGTTGAATCAAAGACATATGAAATGGATAGAGTATTTGCAAAGTTTCACATCTGTGATCAAGCATAAGAGTGGAGTTTCTAACCAAGTTGCTAATGCATTGAGTAGAAAAAGATCTTTGTTGACTGAAATGAGAATTGAGGTTCTTGGTTTTGATGATATGAAGAATTTATATAAAATTGACCTTGATTTTTCCAAGCAGTGGAGAGTGTGTAGAGCACTTGTTCCAAATCAACCAAGCAATTATGAAGACTATTTCATTCAAGAAGATATGTTGTTAAAAGGTATTCAGTTGTGTATACTGAGAGGATCAATGAGAACTAATTTGATCAAGAAAAAATATAGTAGTGGTTTGGCTGGACATTTTGGTATTGATAAGACATTGATTTTTCTCAAGGAAAGATATTTTTGGCCTTAGTTGCATAAGGATGTTTAGAAATTTGTGAAAAATTGTAGAGTTTGTCAAGTTGAAAAAGGATTAAGTCAAAATACTAGTTTGTATACACCGATTTCTATTCTTGAGAAACCTTGGAGTGATATTAGCATGGATTTTGTTCTTGGCATACGGAGGACAACAAGAGGTGATAATTCTATATTTGTGTTTATGGATAGATTTTATAAGATGACACATTTCATACCATGTGAGAAAACATCAGATGCAATACATATAGCATATCTTTTCTTTAAGGAGATTGTCAGACTGCATGGATTACCTAAGAGTATCATCTCTGTCTGAGATAGTAAGTTTGTTAGATATTTTTGAAAAATAGTTTGGAAGAAGTTGGACATTGAGTTGAAGTATAGTTCTACATTTCATCCATAGACTGATGGACAAACAGAGGTTGTAAACTAAAGTTTGGGTTACCCGTTGAGATTCTTAGTTGGAGACACACTGAGTAATTGTGATTTGATGTTGGCACAAGCAGAGTTTACATATAAAAGTTTAGTGAATAGAAGTACTGGAAAAACACCTTTTAAGATTGTTCATGACACACAACCGAGAGGTATATTAGACTTGGGAGATATTGCTGGAGAAGAGAAGTGATGAAGGAGAGAAATTTGTTGAGTTTATGAAGACATTGCATGAGGAAGTGAAACATAAGTTGGAGAAAAATAATCATAAATACAAGGATAGTGCAGATAGATCAAGAAGACATTCCACTTTTGAAGTTGGTGATGCAGTTATGGTTCATTTAAAGAAAGGCATATTTCCTATTGGAACATATGGGAAGTTGAAGATGAAGAAATTTAGTCCTTGCAAGATATTGAAAAGATTTGATAGTGGAAATGCTTATGAAGTAGAATTACCTGATGATATGGATATATCACCTATTGTCATGCCAAAAAATTTTGCCCCCAAAAACGCAACAACTTTTTTTTTGAAGTAGAATTAAAGTCAAGAGGGTCCAAGGGGAATTATGACTATGTGTCAACCTCCCTCAACCCAAGGTCGCCTACTGAGGTTAAAATTACACAAAGTGTCATTTAATTACATATTTCCTTTGAGATAATTTTAGGCTAACGTTCGAGGACAATGCAAGGTGAGGTTTGCGAATTTGCGTGTCATCCCCTTTCTATTTTAATAGAGTTTGGTGATGTGGAGAGGAAGAATCCCTATGCTTAATTTCCAGGGACGTTCAAAAAATTTAGTAGGTTGATAACTTAAAGATACTGTGTTTAAAAAACACCCTAGGGCAAGGCACTTTCATAATATTATTTTTATGATAACCAGTATACTGGCCACATAAAAATAACATTATAAGTCCCTAAGTTTAATTTAAAAACTTCAATTAGATTTTCCCCTTTAAAATTTCTCAATTAAATTACTTAATTATTGTTTAATTTAAAGGCTAGGTAATCGAGTCAAAGACTATGATTATTTTAAGTCGGTCTTTCAAATTTCTATGGTTCAATTAAAAGTTTAATTTATAGGAAAAATCCACTAATAAAGTTTCCAATAGTTATTGTCTTAAAGTTAAGGATCTTTTAATCTATTTTTCCCAACCTATAATATTTCCCCTCACATTTTTAAAATCACCTTAATAAACAAAAGATTTAAGCCTTACAACATTTATTAAAAAAAATAAAACTCTATACAAATAAAGTAACCATGAAGTTAATCCTTGATGTTTAAAAGGTATCCATAGTCTAAAGGGAGGGGTTATATTTTAACATTAAATTCAAATACCCTTTTCCCTCCCATATGAAATCCCCTAACCCTAATTTGAAATTAGGGTTAGGGTCCAAAAGTGAAGAAGAAAGAAGAAAAAAAAAAAAAACCTCTTCTTTTATTGTCTCCTCTTTCTCTTCCTAATTTTTCTTTCTACAAACCCTAATATTTTTTTTTGAGAGAATGCAGGTCTCTCATGGAGTGTGGGAGGAATTTCATTTGTGGAGTATATATATTCTAATATATACATATACATACATCACAATATGTATATGTATATACTAAAACATATATATACATTCTTTTTTTATGCAGGTCGGATTGACCCATGGCGGCGGCGAATCTTTTTTTATTCATAGTGGCTGGACTGTATTAAAATGGCGGGGGTCTAAAATTTTAAAAAGGGGCGGCATTTTTTTTTTTATGTTTTCGCAGCCTACAGTGGTGGAGGGTGTATGAGTTAATTTTGGCCTTCTAAATCAACCACACACTTCAACATAGTCATTCTTCACCAGGTACAGCCAAGACTGAATATGAGTTATTCATCCTGACCATCTGCGTGATTCAACCTGTTGCCTTCTATCTAGATGGGGTTTTGAAACTTGCTCTCAGGACGAGGGCCTCACAACTATGAACCATCTAAGAATGAAGGATTTTAATCATGATGAACAATGCAATGCA
>MU224777.1:330366-368659 GCA_018584345.1 Thuja plicata | reverse complement strand
CTCATGAGTGTTGGTTGGTTTGTATCATTTGTTGAACTCATAGGTTGATCTAATCATGAAAAAGGTTTCTCAGATGGTAATACTAAGTCCCTTTCATTCAGATATCTAATTATATAGAGAAGAAAAAACATATACCAAAGTGATCATACATAGTAAAAGGTTTCATGTTTGGAACAAGTCCCTTTAATACTATTCTTCAGATATTGGATGAATGTTTTCTCATTACATTGATTTTATCAGATTGATATGCAGTTTTGAGAAGGATTGATTGTATGTTGTTAATGTTCCATGTATTGCTTAGATCCAACTGGATCTAACACCCCATTTTCTCCTATGATGCAGGTAAACCGTAGAAGACCTATATGCAGATGAAGATGGATTATGAAGACCTAGGACCTGATATGCAATTAGCAATGGAGACCTAATATGCAAGCATCAAAAAGCCAACCACAAGGCAATGCATGGGACCTCTACTCCATACTTTCAATTATGTCTTTTATTCTGCAATGTACTATTGTTTTGACATGAAAAGAAAGATGAAATAACATTTGTATAATACATTCAGCTTGAATGCACTATGTAATTGATCAAAATTGTAATTTTAAAAAATTTTGAAATGTGATCAATTCTTAGAGTACAAAATGACAATTTTTGAAAATGAATGTAATTACAAAATGTTGATTAATAATACCTAAAGGATAATATTAATGGGACTTCTAAAATTCAATCTCTTCCTATTTATGATTACCTTGATGCATGCTAAAAATTAGGATAACAATAATTACTGGTTCAAGAATTTTCATATGCATACCTTCCAGTAACTGTTTGATCCATGCAATATTTGAGCAGTTTGAAGCAGCAGTAACATACTCTACTTCTGCAGTAGACTGAGAGATGCATCCTTGCTTCTTTCTTATCCATGTGACAAGTTTGTCACCCATAAAGAATGCTCCTCCAGTTGTGCTCTTCCAGTCATCAATGTTTGCATCCTAATCAACGTCGGTAAAGACCTTAAGTTTAAATTTTCCTTCTCTTCTATACCATAAACCATATTCCTCACTATTCTTTAGATATTTTAGGATTCTTTTCACAACATTCATAAGTGATTCCTTGGGATTAGCAGAAAATCATGCAACTATTCCTACTGCATGTGAAATATATGGTCTAGTATGTACAACATACATGAGTTTGCCAATCATTGATCTGTACAAAGTCTGATTTACCTTAGTTGACTTGTCTTCCTTTGTCGGTTTGCATCCAGTTTCCATCGGTATTCCAACTAGCTTAGAATCTTCCATCTTGAATATTTTTAGCACTTCCTTGATGTATTTGGATTGTGTAATGAAAATACCTTCATCTTGTTGCATGATCTGTAGACAAAGAAAGAAGTTGATCTCTCCAAACATAGACACCTCAAATTCTTTGCTCATTTCATTTGCAAATGATTTTCATAGCATATCATTGCCTCTGAATATGATGTCATCAACAAATATTTTAGCAATCAAAATTTTAGCATCAATATCTTCCTTCAAATAAAGATTACTGTTTTCACTAGTCCTTACAAATCCAATACTTATGAGATAAGAATGAAGTCTTTCATACCAGGCTCAGGGTGCTTGTTTCAATCCATACAGGACTTTGTGTAGTCTACATACCATGTTCCTCTTGTTTGGATCAACAAACCCTTATGGTTGCTTAATGTATACCTCTTCCTCAAGTATTCCATTTAGGAATGCAGACTTGACATCCATTTGGTATACCTTGAAGCGTTTATATGCAGCATAAGCAAGTAATATTCTTATTCCTTCTAACCTGACAATGGGTGTAAAGGTTTCTCCATAGTCAATTCCTTCTTCTTGTGCATACCCCTTGCATACTAGTCTTGCTTTGTTTCTGGTGACTTCTCCATTCTCATTCAGTTTAATTATGAATATCCATTTTGTACCGATGACATTCTTGTCATCTGGTCTCGGTACAAGTGTCCATATCTTATTTTTCTCAATCTGCTCAATTTCTTCATTCATAGCACTAATCCATTCATCATTATCAAGTTTAGCATTGACAAATTTAGGCTCAAAATCACAAATTAGACATCTTGTATCTAGAGACTTATTCCTGTTCTCATACCAGCCTTCTTGTCTCCAATGATCTAGTTATGTGGATGGTTCCTTCTGACATATCTAGCAAGAATAGGTTCAGCTCTTTGTCTATCATCTTGATCATAATTCTATCTATCATTCTGATCTCCATCACTTGGTACATCATCTTGAGCAATATCCTGATTGTCAGTATTTCCATCTTGATTCTTCGGTGCAATGATTTGTTGCTCAGGAGCTATACATTGGTGGTCAGGATGAGTGTCAATTTCATCATTGTAAACAAACATGTTGTAGTCCTCTAGTTGTTTTGTGCTTTCCTTTTCATTCTTCTCTACAAATTCATCTATCTTTACATTTACACTTTCAACAATTTTGTTAGAGGCTTTATTGAGACATTTATAAGCCTTGCTCTTGGTGGAATACCCTAGAAAGATACCTTCATCACTTTTGGAGTCAAAATTTCTATTTCTATCATCTTTTATGATATAACATTGACTACCAAAGATCTTGAAGTAGGTTACATTGGGTGTATGACCATACCAAATCTCATAGGGTGTCTTCTTGGTGTCTTTCTTCAATTGTACTCTGTTTAATGTGTAAACAACAATACTGACAGCTTCCCTCCAAAAGATTTGGGTCATGCCTTTCTCTATCATAAGTATCCTTGGACAATCAACAATGGATCTGTTTCTTCTTTCAACAATTCCATTTTGATGTGGTGTTCTCCGTGCAGAGACCTATCTTTTGATACCATTCTCATTACAAAAGTTAGTGAATTGATCTGAAATAAACTCCCCTCCTCTATATGATCTCAAGCATTTTAGTTCCTTACCACTTTGTTTTTCTACCATTTCTTTGTACCATTTAAACATCTTGAATGCTTCTGATTTATCTTTTAGAAATATAACTATCATCATTCTAGAAAAATCATCAACAAAGAGAATAAAATATCTATCACCATAGTAACTCTTTGTCCTCATGGGTCCACATAGATTAGTATGGACTAATTCTAGAATTGCATAAGATGTATGGGTTTTTCTTTTGAAACTAGACTTTGTCATCTTACCTTTTGGAGAATTTTTGCACATGATATTGTCGAGCTTAGTCATCGTTGGTAAACCTCTTACATTTCTCTTTTTTCTTATTTTTATCATGTTGTCAAAGTTCACATGACATAATCTTTTGTGCCACAACCATATGTCTTCATTTCTAGCTATTAAACAAGTGGTGTCAGTATCATTCAGATAGAATAAGTTACATTTTGTCTGCTCACCGGTACCAATTAGATTTCCTAATTTATTGAAAATCTTTGCCTTCTTATTTTCAAATGCTACTCTGTGACCTGAATTATTCAACTGAGAAATACTCAATAGATTATAATTCAATCCTTTCACCCAATAAGCATTTTCACATTTTATCATGTTATTCAACATTATGGTTCCTCTACCTTCAACTGGACAAGGTGTATCATTACCCATTCTTACTGAACCACCATTATAGTATTCAAAAGTCTCAAAAAATTTCTTGTCACCAGTCATATGGTGAGTGCAGCCACTATCTATGATCCAGACATCATTTTTACCAACTTTAGATATGAGTGCAGTTTCTACATACCTTTCTTCATCTTCATCTGAATCATCTTTTACTGCCACAAACACCATCTCGATGTCTTCATCAGATTCGGTGTTAGTATCTTCATATTTGCATTTAGCTAGGTAACTAGCCTTCTTTCCTTTGTCCTTGTAGTCTCGAGTATCTCTTCTTTCTGATTGTCGGTTGCTTCTGTAATCAACTTTGTCAAACTTGTTTTCAAATGACCTGTCATTACTTCTGTTATCTTTTCTCCTATTAGTACATCTTGCAAAAAAGTGTTCAATCTCTCTACAATTAAAAAAAACAAGTGGTAATTTACCTTTGTATTTACCTTTGCCTCTCTGCATTCTTCTTTCCATAAGTGCTTCAATTTCATCAAGATCTTCTTCTTCACTTTCATTATCACTAGCTTTTCTCATAGTGTGTTCATGACTTGCTTTACTTATTCTTAAAGAAGATTTGAATGCAGACTCTATGTTTGGTAAGAAACTATTATCAAATTTATTCATCTCAAATGAAATTAGTCTTCCAATCAAACTATCTAAAGTAACATTTATATTTTCTACTGCTCTCATTTCTTGCATGGCAGATACTCTAATAACATAAGTAGGTAGTAAGGTTCTTAGAATTTTACTTACCACTATATCTTCTTCTAGTACACCTCCAACTCCTCGGATAGCATTAAATACCTCTTTGATTCTTGTGTTGTACTATGTGATGTTTTCACCTTCTTTCATTCTGAGATCATCAAACTTTCCTCTAAGGCTTTTTGCCTTGCCTCTCAGAACATTTTTATCACCACCATGTACAAGCATCAATTTGTCCCACATCTTCTTTGCAGTTTTGCAAGTTTTGTCGTCTTTAAATTTAGCATGAGAGAGTGAGGAAGAAAGCTCTATCATCATGCAGTTGTGCTCATGCTTCTCTCTCATTTGTTCAACTATGGGTGCTCTTGTGGGAAACACATATTCAGTATCTAAGTATTGAGTAACATCATTTCCAATACCTGATAAGTGGAGTCTTATTCTGCTTTTTCATGAACAAAACTTGTCTTTTTTCAACTTGGGCACATCTCGTATGTTCATCCTATGATATTTAGCTTAGGTCTTGAAACCTTCCTTCTAAGCACACAAGCTATAATACCAATTGTTAGTAATAACTGAGGGGGGGGGGTGAATCAATGGCCTTCAAATATTAATCCTTAAATCAACCCTTAAAAATTATTACCACTTTTAAGCCTCTAGTTATATTCAGTCCTATGAGATGAATGCCTTGAAATACTTATATCAAATTGCTACTTTTCAGAATGCTTTGTAAAACCTTCTTCTGTATGTTTACCGATAAGAAGTCTTTCTATTTACTACAACAAAGTAAATAACTAGTGTATACCGATCAATCCAGAGTTAACTATGTGAAATGCAAAATAATAAAGTAATGAACTCATAAACACATAACACATGGATTTTAATGTGGAAACCCTGTTAAGAGAAAAACTACTGGGACCGGTACCCCAAATTTTCACTTTTCTAAAGTGAGCTCGGTTAAGAGCCAGCCCTATTAAAGGTTAAAAACACACTGTTAGGTGTAACCTTGTTAGAGGATTTAAATAGATAGTTTATCACTTAGTATCTGGCATCTAATGCTACCATCCTTGATCAAACACTTACTTGGCCTATCAATAGGTATCAGTTTTATCCAATGCTACTTTGTATGATCAAAAGTTTTGATACTCCTTGGTATGTATCTCAATTAGAAAAGACTTTAAGTCCTGCTCGGTTAAGAGACTTGATACTTCAATGGTTAAAATGAAACAATAAATTGATTTTTTCACACATACAACTTGAATTGTAGATTTTCAGATCTATTGTAAGTGCATTACCTCTCTAATCAATATAATCAATTCAATACCTTTGCTCCACACTATTATGATCTGTGATGTTGTTTCACTATTCGTCGGTGTCTGCAGAATCTAGCTCTTTCCTCAGCTTGTTGATCAAGACTGAATGAAGACTTTTTTCTCCTTCAGAATCTCTTCAACATCTATTTTCTTGTCACTCCCCTTTTTCATCACCTTTGTAATGAATTGGGTTGTCTCTTTATAGTCATGATTTCACCGTTTCTTGGCTTTCTTGATCTTGGCATGATCCACAATTCTCGCCAAATAGATTTAAAGAAAAACTCCAGTTTTATCTCGTAGAGATCTTCTTGCTAATTGGACAAAGCATATTTAAATCCTTTACTTATCTCTGGATTTATCTTGTCGATTAAAACAATGATAAGTATCAGTTAAGTCTATTTTTAGCTCTTGACAGCTGTATTTTGTCATTTCTGAACTCTCTGTTCTGTCGGTCGACACTTCAGTTAGTTATCGGTGATAACTGACTATTCCGTCGGTGTGACTTCAGTTGTCTTCAGAATCTCCATCCTTGTCTTATCCATCAGGAAATACTATAATTATGTCCATCGGGTTACACTATACTTTGCTCGTCGGGCAACACTGTGACTTTTCTCATTGGTAATACTTTTCTTTTGCTCGTTGGGTAACACTTTGACTTTGCTTTTTTACTCTGTTTGTTGGTGTGCACTCCATCAGTGTATACAGTCACTTTGTGAATACTTGATTTTTATGCATTACTAATAGCATATCCTTTGATTCAATGGCTCTTTGAAGTCTTTAGTAGTATTTCCATGACCATATAGATTATATCAAGTTGACATCAATGACAATACAATACATTAACTGATTTAATGTCTGGCATTATCATCAACTTAACATCTTCAAACATTCAATCCATTATAGTTCATCATAGATATCAAATTGGGACATGTTGACTATGAGGTGGAAAAATATGCAAGATATCTGAATGGATTAAAGAGTTCTATTCAAGAAGAGATCAGTTTGATAAAGATGAAGATTATTGAAGAACCTTATTAGTTTGCACTGAAAGCTGAGGAGAAATTGAACAAAAAACAAAGAGAAAAGACAAAGAGGAAGAGGTAGTAGATTCTCTAGAGGAAGAGGTAGATATTATGGTGAAAATCCTAGATCTGATCAAGACAAGACAAATCAAGAAAAATAAAAGACCGAGTGGAGATGTGGAAGTTCATTTAGAGGAAGAGGTTATTACTCCCGAGGTGGCTATAATAGAAGTGGATTCCAAGGAGCTTTTTACAATTACGGAGGACATAGATCATTTGAGTGTACACATGCAAGCAAGAAATTTGGTAGTAGCATAAATGCTTTGGTGCAAGAAGATTCACCGAATGAACCAAGAAGGAAGGAAACCTATTGGTTAGAAGAATATTGTTGAGTGAAAATAAGGAAGATCCAATGAGGAAAAGTTTGTTCAGGACTAGATGGAGAGCTGTACACTAATTTTAGAAAGTGATTTTTGATAGTGGAAGTTCAAAGAATCTAGCATCCGAGCACATGGTTACAAAGTTGCAGTTGGAGAGATTGAAGCACCCGAAGCCCTACAAAATTTCATGGGTCAAAGATGATCATACACTTGTGGTAAGTGACTAGTGTTTTGTGAATCTGAAAATTGGAAAGTATCATGATAAGGTGTTGTGTGATATCATTCCTATGAATTGTTGTCATATTTTGTTGGGTAGACCTTGGAAATATGATAGATATGCTATAATTGACAGAATATTGAAAAAATATACTATTTGGGCTGATGGCAAGAGACAAATCTTGTTACCTTTGGTTGAAGAATCTGTTGGTGATATATGTACACCTATGAAATTTTGTTTGATGGAAGGTAGGAAGTTTGTTAAGGATATAAAGAGAAATGATATCTACTATGCTTTCATTCCTAACAAACCAAGTGATAAAACATAAGGTAAAGTTCCAGCAGAAGTTGAGAATTATCTCACTAAGTACAAATAAATAATTTTAGATAATGTACCTAATGGTTTTCCACTGATGAGAGATATTAGTCACTGTATGGGTCTGATTCCTGGAGCTAGTTTTCCAAACAAGGCACCACACTAATTGACACCGACCGAGAATGAAAAACTCAACCGACAAGTTAATTAGTTGTTCCAGAGAGGTTTGATCAAAAAAAGTTTGAGTCCATGTGCAGTACCAACTGTGTTGACACCTAAGAAGAATGGAGAATGGAAAATTTGTACTGATTCAAGAGCTATTAACAAGATCACAATGAAGTATCGATTCCCTATACTGAGGATGGATGATATAATAGATTGTTTGAGAGGAGGATAATATTTTACCAAGATTGATTTGAAGAGTAGATATCATCATATCATAATCAGAGAAGGTGATGAATGGAAGAATACTTTCAATACAAAAGAAGGTTTGTATGAGTGGTTGGTTATGTCTTTTAGTTTAACTAATGCATCGAGTACTTTTATGAGATTGATGAATGAAGTTCTGAAGAAATTCTTGGGTAAGTTTTTGATTGTATATTTGGATGACATCCTAATATTTAGTAAGACTAGAGAAGAGCATGTGTTGCACATTAGACAAGTATTACAAAGATTCAAAGAGGAAAAGTTGCTGATTAATTTGAAAAAGTGTTCCTTCATGAAAGAAGAACTTGTGTGTTTGGGATTTGTGATTTCACCTTATGGTTTGAAGATGGATCCTAAGAAGGTTGAAGCTATACTTGATTGGCCTACACCTGAGAATGTCACTGAGGTAAGATAATTTCATGGATTAGTATGTTTTTACCAAAATTTTATCATAAATTTCATTTCTATTTGTAATGATATGACTAAGACAATGAGAGGAGACAAGAGAGAGTTCAAGTGTACTCATGGAGCTAATAATAGTTTTGATACTTTGAAGCAAAAGGTTGTTGAATTGCCAATGTTAGCCTTACTTGATTTCAATAAGGTATTCCAAGTTGAGTGATATGCAAGTGGAAGTGCAATAGGAGGTGTGTTGACTCAAGAAGGTAAACCTGTTGCTTTCTTTAGCGAGAAGTTAAATGATGCAAAAAGGAAATATTTTGTACATCATCAAGAATTATATGCTATTATTCAAGCCTTGAAGAAGTGGAGACATTATTTGATGTCGAGTGAATTTGTGTTGTATACTGATCATAAGGCTTTATGGTATTTGAGTAGTTAGATTAAGTTGAATCAGAGACATATGAAGTGGGTAGAGTATTTTGAGAGTTTCACATTTGTGATAAAGAAAAAGAGTGGAGTATCCAACCGAGTGGCTGATGCATTGAGTATAAGAATATTCTTGATGACTAAAATGAGAATTAGAGTTATTGGTTTTGATGATATGAAGAATTTGTATGAATCTGACCTTGATTTTTCTAAGCCATGGAGAATGTGCAGACTATTCCAGATCAACCGAGTAGGTTTGAAGACTATTTCATTCAAGAAGATATGTTGTTCAAAGGAGTTTAGTTATGTATACCGAGAGGATCAATGAGAACCAGTTTGATAAAGGAGAAACATAGTAGTAGTTTGGCAGGACATTTTGGCACTGATAAAACATTGAGTTTACTAAAGAAGGGGTATTTTTGACCTAATTTGTATAAGGATGTTCAAAAATTTGTGAAGACTTGTGGATTTTGTCAAGCTTCAAAAGGAGTAAGTCAGAATAGTGGATTCTATACACCGATTTCTATTCATGAGAAATCTTGGAGTGATATTAGCATGGATTTTGTTCTTGTCTTACCGAGGACAACAAAAGGTAATGATTCTATATTTTTTTTTGTGGATAGATTTCCAAGATGACACATTTCATACCATGTAGGAAAATATCATAAGGAGTGTATATAACAGATATTTTCTTCAAATAAATTGTCAGATTGCATGGATTACCGAAGAGTATCATCTCTGATCGAGACAGTAAGTTTGTTGACTATTTTTCGAAAACACTTTGGAAAAATTTGGACACCAAGTTGAAGTATAGTTATACATTTCATCCATAGACTGATGGACAAACAAAGGTTGTAAACCAAAGTTTGGGTAATTTTTTGACATTCTTAGTTGGATACAAACTGAGTAATTGGGATGTGTTAGCATAAGCAGAGTTTGCATACACTAATGCAGTGAATAGGAGTATTGGAAAGGCACCCTTTCAGATTGTTATTGGCACACAACCGATAGGTATATTAGATTTGAGAGATATTACTGGAGAAGAGAAGAGAAGTGGTGAAGGAGAAAAATTTGTTGAGTTTATGAAGACATTGCATGAGGATGTGAAACATAAGTTGGAAAAAAGCAATCAGAAATATAAGGATAGTAAAGATGGATGAAGAAGACATAAGTTTTTTGAGGTAGGTAATGAAGTGATGGTTCATTTGAAGATATGTAGATTTCCTATTGGAACATATGGTAAATTGAAGATGAATAAATTTGGTCCTTGCAAAATCTCGAGGAAGTTTGAAAGTGGAAATGCTTATGAAGTGGAGTTTCCTGATGACATGATATATCACATATATTCAATATTTTAGATTTGTATGAGTATCATGAACCTGATAAAGAAGTGATAGTACCAAGTGATTATCCTAAGAAACATATAGGAAAAATTGTACAGATTTTGGAACAAAGAATTGGCAAAAGCACAAGAGGAAAGGATTACATAGAATACCTAGTAAAGTGGAAGAACAGACCAATTGAGGATTCTACTTGGGTTTGTCAATCTGATTTTGATTCAGCTCAGGTTGTACCTCACTCATGATTTGTAGAATCATTTATTTTCAACCCCAAGTGTCCGATGTAGGAGCATCTTGGGTACATGGAAATCTTGTATCAAACAAAAATATGTTTTTCTTTTCGATCTCAATAGCTTGGTTGAAACATTCGGTAAACTGATTTGGAGTTCTTGGTGGAAGGATTGGTTCCTCGTCAACTTGGTTACTTTCTTTGGCTTAGTTTCACTGAACACTCGGTAGTTGTTCCTATCTACTTAGTGGTTCTTTTTGTTCCTGTCTCACCGAGAAGGTTTTGACTGTTGGTTCTTTTGGCTGACATCTGTAGTTAATTTTTAGTGTCAACATTAATTTAGGATCTCATTAGGGAATGTGTGGACCTAAATATAGGTCATTTCTTCTTCCTATCTAGATCTTTAGGATCTTTCAGGGCTGACCTTTTTGGTTGCCTCTTGTATAAATGTATTATTCTTTTCATTGATAGGGAGGCAGATCATAGGAGAGAGATTAATAGTGAACCATAAAAGAAGAAAGCTGAGAGATTTTGGATCTCACATGCATGAGGATTGTTCTTTGATGGTTTTGAATGTATATGGCCGTAATCAGGAAGGCCTCACAACCAAACATGTATGAAGTTTGATGATTAAATAAAAAGTCTGTGCATTCCTTCTCTCCCTCTTTGTGCTTTAAATATTTTGTGTTGTGTTTTGAAAGTTGGTTTGTTGTTTGGGAGTTATATTGGCCCCATCTACTAACCCTCCTTGTGTCAATACCTTCCTATTGTGAATAGCCCTTGTAGACCACTCTAGCCTTATTTCTTTCAACCATGCCTTCTTCATTCATTTTATTTCTAAAAACCCATTTAGTTTCAATTACATTCTTGTCCTTTGGTTTGGGAACCAATTCCCAAGTGTTGTTTGTCTCTAACTGATCTAATTCTTCCTACATTTCATTAATCCAAGATTCATCTTTACATGCCTCATCAGTAATCTTATATTCTACTTGCGAAATAAAACAAAGCTCATTTCTAAATTTAGACCTTGTCATCATGCTTTTATTAACATAACCAATAATATGATTCTGAGGATGATTCATCTTAACATACCTGGGTGTCTTTGGTGCTTCTATAGGCTCATCCAAGCATTCCTGAATCTCAATAATTTGTCTTGTCTCTTGATTTTTAGTATTCTTCTCACTCTCTAGGATCTTGATTTGAAACCTCTCATCAATTTTCACATTATCACTTTCAACTATTTTTATCAATCTCATATTGAAACATTTATAAGCCTTACATCTAGTAGAATAGCCATGGAAAATTCCTTCATCACTTCTAACATTAAATTTTCCAATTTCATCATCTATTTTGATATAACATTTGCTACCAAATATTCTAAAGTATTTTATAGTAGGAGCATAACCAAACCAAAGTTCATAGGGTGTCTTATCAATACCTTCTTTGATCTAAATTTTGTTTAAGGTGTAGACAACATTACTGTTTGCTTCTCTCTAATGCATATGAGATACATTACCTTCAATAAACATAGTCCTGGCCGCATTAAGTATAGTTCTATTTATTATCTTTTATCCTTAGTTAATTCAATCTTAACCTCCTTCAGTTCAGTCTCTTTTCCCTCAGTACTATCCTTTACTACTTCTTCTATCTTATTAGTTAGCTTGTTTTTCTCCTCAATCTAGTCAGAGAATTTCTTAGCAACATCCAAGGCCACAAGAGTGGTCTTCTCTTTGATCTTCACAAGTGCTTGAACGGTGCTAAAAAATGATTAAGTAATCATACTTAAAGCTTGTAGTGTACTTCTGATGCATTTCTAAAAACATTTAAAAATTTGTTTCATTTTCAGTCAACCATGAAGTTGCAGGCAATTAGATTGTGTTACGTTTCAAATCTTACGACCAAGTATGTAGCTTCCACACATATCCTTGAAGATTTATCTAACCTCGCATAATCTAAATATGTAAATCAGGGGCTAGATAATATATTGTTATATTTCTCCAAAGCTCCCCCTAAATCCATGCTTGGCCATTTAGGATGATGTGGCAATAATAACGTCAGGAAAAGATCCAATAGCATCTACTGACTCTCCTTGGTCCTTAGAATCACTCTGATTCTTTACTTTCCATACCTTATCAATGTCCTTGTTTCCTCCATTCACAAAAAGGTGGTTGAACTCACCCATGTATTCTATCATGCTCTTTCCAACATCACCCATGTTCTTCTTTATCACTATAGGTGGTTTCTTGTTGCTCGCTGGTCTATTATATATATAAAAAATTGCTATCTGTCCTTGATTATTACATTTATAACATGTAGGTGGTGGTATGTTCTGATTAATGTGCTCAAATTTTTTGCACTTATAACATGTGACCTTAGCTATTCTTTCCTCACTGATGTAATCTTTCTTCTTCAATGATTGATAAGGTTTTCTACATTATACCTTCTTGTGTCCATATTCATAGCAATTGAAACAATAACAAAAAATGAATTATAAGGAGTGTTACCTCTGCAACCCCTCTTTATGTGACCAATTTTGTTGCATCCAAAACATCTTCCTCTAAAAGGTCTAGCTTGCAGATTAGGTTCCAATTACTGATTAGGTTCCTCATCTGTTTTGCCTTTAGATTGTCTTTATTGAGATTTAGAATATTCAACTTCATTAAAACCAACTCCTATCTTATTACCTTTAGGATTTTGTTGTTTAAGTTGTTCATCAGTATTTTTGTTTCTCCCATGAAGTTTATCTAAGTGATTCTTTGCCTCAACAATTTCACCCTTAATGATGATATTGTACTTCTCCAGTTCTTGATACCTGGTTTTGACATCAGTGGTTTCTAGCTACATTTTTCCCATCTGAACATTTGTACTCTTCAAGGTCTCTTCAAGTATACTCTTTGCATCTTTCACTTGCTGAATTTCCTTAGCAAATTGCAAATTAGTGACTTCACATTCATGCTTCAGTACATCCTTTTCCTATTCAATTTTTTCAATCAGATCATATGAATCACTCTCAGGTTCCTTTATCTTCTTAATAAGTTCCCACTTTTTGTTCCTTGAAAGTTCAAGCTGCTCCTTAAGCTTCTTTATGTAATATTTATCTATTCTTAGTTTGATTTTTAATTCCACATTATTGACATTAGCCTTATCTAGGTCATCAAGTGGTGTTTCAAAATTTTCTTCCAAATTTCTTGAATCCATCAAGATCTTCCTTAAGTTGTTAGGCTTTCTCTCCAAGGGCCACAAGCTTTGATACTAATTTTTAGGATCAAGAAACACTCAGAGGGGGGGGGGGGGGAATCAGTGTTGCAACNACTCAGAGGGGGGGGGGGGTGAATCAGTGTTGCAACACTTTTAACTAATCTCAACCATTTGAAACTTAACTACACAATAATATAACTAATAAGAATATACACACAAAGACGATAACTCATAAAAACATGATTTGTTGTCGAAGAAAGCCCTGTTAAGGGAAAAAACCCTGCTGGGAATAAACACCCACAAATAATGCACTAGAAATATTGTATCCCTGTTAGAAGATCTAGCCCTTTTAGGAGATGATTATTACACCTAGTACAAAGTCCCTGTTAAAAGATAGACCATGTTAGGAGTCCTCTCAACCCTGTTAGGAGTTGAATGAAATGATAACCTCACTATACGAGCACACTACCCAAAGTGAATTTTAAATCCACTTTCTAAAGGTTAAACCACCTTATGGATCCACTATCCAAAGAGAAGTATTAAAGTATACTTATAACAGTGAACTGACTGATAGCAACTTTCTTTGCCTATAAAGTTCCAATGAAGTGCATTACAAACATATTCATTGCTCTACATCTAGCAGAACTTACATCTACATGCTCGCCACATCCAATACATCCAATCCATTCCCTTATACATCAAGACACTACTTTTCTTTATACGAGTTACAATAAGCCATTAGTTCAACCTGTTAAGACCTCCCAAATGCAAAAACAATTATTAAGATACACACGATACATTACACAAGTAATTAAAAAATACAAATTATATATTATGCACCAAGATCCATAATTTACGTTTGCTAATCATTAAGAACATTACTGAAGGCATTATATTTGGCCATTAGTATACTCAAAGAAAAACATGATCTGCACCATCGGTTTACTCCACATCGACAGACAGGGAACAACACTACCCAATGCCAAGGTTACCCGACAAACACTGTTAAGTGTTATCTGATGACAGAAAGGTAAATGGAACCCGACGAGTAAACCCGATGAAACAACAAAGAGAGGAACTTGATAGACAAAGGGAACATGAAAAATAGTTCAACAAAGGAACACCGACAGACTTCAATTTCTACCTGATGACCAAGAATTGACAGTTAGTTACATCCCACAAAAAGTGGATTTGACTTTTCACGTCAGATAAATCACTGAAGTTGTATTTATAGCTTCTTGATTTACTTTTAAATCCATTATGTGTAGAGGAAGTAATGTATTTAATATTATTTTAATTAGTTTTACTAATTTAAAACATGCAAACTAAAGATCAAGGTCAAGTTGTAAACCTTGGATCTAAGAGTTAACATTGTAATGCGTGACTCTAGAATAGGTCAAAGAATTGTATAAATATATGCTCAATCTATTGAGAAAAGAATTTGTTCAATGAAGATAGTAGCCACAGAGAGCATCTAGTGACCAGACAACAAAATTCATGCAGAAAGACAGAAATTGAATCAATAAGTTTAAAGAACAAGAATACGGGCTACCAACGAGCAGAGAAAAGGTATTCATTAATCACTTAAGGTGATATTTTTATTCTGAGAATTTTAATAGATTTGTAATCAGAAATTTTAGATTGCATATAGTCAGGTCAATATTTGTACTCATTCTAACAAGTGTAGTACACTAATGAAATCTTTTCAAGAAAGGTGGGCTTAACCGTCCTATTGTAAATCTCATAATTGAGTGCACACTTAAATCAATGTTGCTAAAGCTCTTAACAGAGTAGATCTTAATAGGTCTCCACCTCAATACTCCTAACAAGGTAGATCATCAGAAGTGATCAAATTGTAAGCCTTAACTGGCTCCCTTCCATTCTACAGATAGTGAATTTTTGTGGGTGCCATCACCACCACAACTTTTACTTCCTAACAAGAGTTTTTTGTGATACCATATCTTGTGTTATGTGTTTATCATTTCTATGAATGTTGCAAACTATTAAGGAATATGAAAGAACAATACATGCATAAGAAAGAACAACAATAATGGTCGGTAATGTAGTAATGAATAGTTACTAATGATGAATGGTGTAAGGTGTTAAAAGTTTTAGAGGTACTGATTCACCCCTCCCCTCTCAGTACTACTTCCCATTAATTCCAACAATTGGTATCAGAGCCTAGTCTCTTCTTGGAAAGCTTAAAGGCTTAAGAGAAAAGATCATACAATGGAGAAGTACAAACTTGATAAGAATATTGAGAACAAAAAGCTTGAGATATAGATGTTCTATGAACAGTATAAAGAAGCTAGAATCAAGATGAGAGAACTGTTGGATGAAAGGGAAGGTATGGCTACCCGGAACAATGAAAAAGATTATCAAGAAGAAGAGAATCCAGATTTCTTTGAATCTTCAGGACCAAATGCAAGTAATACATCAGAAACATCAAAAGAGAACATCAAAAATCTAAAAGAGATCAATCAACATCAAACATAACAAATAAAGATATTGCAAATTGGTCAAGAGAGCCAGATGGTAAGATTGATTGATGTGATGAGATCTGCTAGACAAGATGAAATAGAAAGAACACTTGATATTGATGACAGAAGGAAGATTACAGAGAAACTACAAGAAAATGAGTTAGAAATTCAAAGACATGCTGAGCATCACCATGATCTCACAAATCAGATTATTCTTATGAGTCAAGAAGAAAACAGAATAAATGTGGAACTCATTGAGAGAATACAAATTATCGGTGAACTAAGAGAAGAAAATGAAAAGCTAAAACATGAGGTTAGAATTCAGCAACAACATAATGAGATTATCAGAAAGGCTGAAGAGAACAATAAAAGAATGGATGATTTTATTGAAGGACAACGAAGAGTCAACAAAAATAATGGTGTAGGCTTTACCAAAAATGGAGAATCATCCAATCAAGAAAAGTTAAATAGTGTTTATGAAAATCCAAGACCAAGAAAACTAACATGCAAGCACTATGGAAAGCAAGGGCACACATCAAATGTATACCGAGGTAAAATGAAAGGTATTCCTAAATCTATATCTACATTCATATGATTCTATTATAAGTGTAACAAGAAAGGACATAAGGCTTATGAATGCAAGACTAAGACAGAACAGCCAAAGAAGGAAACCTTCATGGACAAATACTATACTACCTACAAGATGAATGGGTACACAACTGAAGAATGTTGGAAAAAGAAAAGGCAAGCATGGAAGCCTAAGGGACAAGAAACTCCTTATCAGCCAAAGAGAATTAGTAATCAATATGTATGGGATTATAATACTTGGACAAACTGTATAGCATGTGGTAGATATGGTCACATTGCTGCAAACTTCATGAGAGCATGGACCAAAAGGTATAGAGACTAGTCAAACCCTGGAATGGCATGCTTACACTATCATAAATTTGGTCACTGAAATAATTATTTCAAAGACCGATTGACAGAGTCAAGCACATATCCCAATGGAAACACCATTGAAGATATCCGGAGGGCAAGAGACAAAATGTGGATAAAAGCTTCAAGCAATGATGAAGCTAGGCCAAGCAATGCAAATGGTGACACCCCATCCAATGGATCTGGTGACATCACCACCCCCACTTAAGCTGAACAAGTAAGTATGGAATTGCATTACACCAATTCATATTTTGCATCAGTTCCATTATACAATTGATAGATAGTCAAAATCTGCATAACAAAGACGCATATTATGTTACTTGTTCCAATTCTGAGAAAATAGCCCCGTCGATATACACATACCAAAAATCATCGGTGAACAAAATGGATGAGTTGTCTACACTTACCAAAAATTATCGGTCAACACATAAAATGACTAAGTTACTAATGTAACCCAACACCCTTCAGTAAAGAAGGCAAAGTCACAAAGTCGTCGTGATAGAATACCGATATTCGTCGGTAAAAGAAAAATGGTCATCAACTATCCTAAGCATCATGTCAACACTGACGATGATTTGGCAAGTTTCCCGACGGACTCTTTCTTTATGACCCAATGAGTTGTTGAAGCATTTATTGCTAACTTAGGGAAAAAACCTATAAATAGACGATGGGACAACTTCATTTTGCACCCGCAATTTGAAGAGAAAATAGAGAAAAAAAAATAGAGCAATTAAAGAGCAGAAAGAAGAGCATCCTCAAATCGATTCAACATATAGAAAAAAAATCTTTCACCACTACTATGGATCAAAGTAAGTACCAAAGGCACCAAAAGATCTTTATCATTACTTTTCAAGAAAGCCCTAAAACCTGAAAAATAATGGCAACCACCTCAAGAACCGCTAAGATCAAGAATGATAAATGGAATGTGGTTAGGCTGATTAAGAATAGCACATGTGTAGAGACTAAGTATAATATCTTCTTGGAAATTGCATCAAAACCTAATGAAACTGACGCATTTTCAAAAATCCCACCTAGGGTTTTTCTCATAGAAGATGTTAGGTCTTATATTCACTGCAAAATTGTAGAGATAGGTGATCTTGAGATGGATAAAGCTTATATGAAGCTCTGTGATGCCGAAGGCAACCTGAAGGAAGAACACAAATAATTGGAAGTCAAATGGTTAACTAATGCCCTACATTTCTTGAGGGAATTCAAGACTGACTCGATCAGGTTGTTTCTTAGCAGAATGCACAACAAGCAATTGTGGTTGGATCAACCCAAACAAATCACCAAGGATGTTCTTCATGCTGTCACTAGTTATTTGATAACTAACAAGCCTAAGCCACATAAGCATCCTTCAAGGCCAGAGGTTGAAAAGTTGATAAAAGTTGAATGGGACAACAAAGGTCTCAAGGTAAACACCATCACCGATGAATAACTAAAGTTTGGGGCATGTGTGATTGGTTACAAAATCTTTCAAGAAAGTAGACTGAACAAAATATTTTCAACATCAGTTAGCACTACCTACAAGATAGTAACCAAAGGCATCCAAATGGATCTATGTGAGATTCTACTCAAACAACTTGATGAGAACATGCACACAATCAGGTCTTCAAAGACCAGCACATGTAAGTTTGGATCACTTATCATGTGTATCTTTTTCTATTTTCAAGATTAATTTCCTTCAATAGGAAAAGTAAAATGGGACACTACCAAACCGGTAACACAATATATTAGTGAACTAATTAAGTCACTAGGGGGAAATTTTGATTTTTAATGTCTGCATACTTCCTTGAGTTCAAGGAAAAGATGATGGAAATGACTAGAATCCCTGAGCAACTGATAGAACAACATAAAGATGAAATATGTTTCATGGTGGAAATAGATTTCACCCATATCAAACCAGTTGTACCAAGGACAGCTTGGTTAGCACCAATGGATTATGAGATCAATATTGATCAAGCCACAAGTGCAATTGATGCATTAATAAATGAGCTTGTTGACAACAAACAACCAAGGTTTGGAGCCTATGAAGAGGCCAAATCAAAGATAAAAAAAGGCTTAGAAATCAAGAAGACTGTAAACAAAAAGGATAAAATGGTTAAGAATCTCAAGAAGATGCTATCAGTAATAGAGGAGGAACAAGAGCAACCAGAGGCAACCAATGAACAAGGCACCATCGGTGAGGAACAAGAAGAACATAAATCAGATTCTGAGGAGACTGAGTCTGTTACACCTCCACCTCCACCTCCTGCAAAGAAGTAGAGGACAAGGAGTCAAACTGTTGCAACCGGCACAACACCTCTTAAAAAAGGTCAAGTAAGGACCTATATGAGGAAGCAGCTAGCTAAAAGAACAAGGCAACAAACTATGAAAATAAAACCTCCAAAGAAGAGGAAAAGGTTGGTTAGGACAAAGGCTGACATAGAGGATACTAAAGATGATGAGCCTGATGTGGAAAAGAAGAACTACAGGAATAAAACAATTGATGAAGCTGTAGAATCCATTGCTACATCAAGTACCATGTCTGATAAGAAAATCAGACAATGGGATACACTAAAACCAGAGGACTAGAATAAGATACAAGAGGCAGTTATAAAGTCAATGATCAAGTACAAATATGCACCTGTAGAATTTGTCAATAAAATACCTAAAGAGCTAGGTAAAGGGATATACCAACAATGGTCATATGCTCTTCAGACCAAGAGAGAAGTAAGGTAGAGGGTACTAGTAACATTAATGCCTCCCAAACCTAAAATTGAAGAAATCAAAGAGATCATGAAAAAGCATTCAGGAAAATTTGTAGCCAAGATAAGGACATAAAAAGTACTAGAATGCAAATTCATAGAGCTAGATTAAATGACTCAAACTAAATGGAGAGAGCTCCTAGATCTACTGGTAGAGTCAACAAGTGGTGCGAATCAATTACTTCTCACCAACACACCTCATAGAGAGGAGGAGATAGACAATGAAAGTCCTCGGCACATTGCTCTGGAAAATATTGAAAGTGATAATGAGCCCATAAACTTAGACATAGTCATGGATGATCTTGACATCTAAGATATCACCAACTATGATTCTGATAAAGATCCACAAAAGAAAGAAGATGTAATATTTATTACACTTAAGGATCAAGGACAACAACAACAATTGAAGACATCATATGATAAAGATATGAATTTTGTTGATGAGACAATACAAGAAAATTTAGTCATGGAATCCAAAGAACCAGACCATTTAGACCAAGTGCAAAAATATGAGGATGTCAATGCTCAAAAAGATCAAACCGACGAGCAGGACACCACTCTAGATACATCCCAAGCTACCACTCAAAGCAATATTCCTATATTAATGAAGGCAATCAATATTTTAGAGGGTAATGATGGATCTACTGCAGAAGACACAAGCACACCTGAGGACAAGGGTGGTGATGAAGCAAAAAACACCGCAGCTAATACAAAGGAAACAACTGCAGAGAAGGTTGCAACCGATGATTAGACAAATAAGTCTACTAATCAAAATAAAGTGGAAACACAAAAGGAACAAGGGGAAACACAAACAAAGAAAGGTGAAGAAGAAAAGCAAGATGAGAAGGAGAAGCAATCAGAAGAAAAATTTGTAGAGACACCCAAGGTTGAAGGAGAGACATCTTCACCACACCAACAGGTGTCACCCGAGCAGAAAACACAAGCAGCATATTCCACACAACCTTCACCAAGCACTTCAAAGAAAACAAATGAACTAGATATGGTAGTTCATACCTCTGCATCCCCACAAATCTCAAAGAAGAAGAAAGGAAAGCACAAGAATCCAGTAACTCTGGATGAAGTCATTGAGATTCCAGTTTGTGATCCAAGGACATTGGATCCAACTGCATTGACAAGGTATGCTAGACTCTTTGAGAGAAAACTCATTCAAGACAAACTAAAGAGAGAAACAAAAGAGGCCAAGGTACTAGAAGTAGCAAGAGGCATACTTTAATAGATTTTACCTGATGTATATATTGATCAAAAAGCTCCAATGCTTGATCAACTGGTAATTCTCACAGATGCAATAACATCTCAGAATATTGATGCCGAGAAGGTTATGGAAGAGAGACTTGAACAAAAATATGAGTTCAAGCTAGCTGAGAAGATAAGCCAGGAAGTGGCACTGAAAAAGGTTAAGTTATTTGAATTGGTAAGTACAATTGATCCCATCATCTCAGAAGCTATTACCGTAATACAAAAATTGTGCACCCTAGATCAACTCACTCAGGAGTATACAGACCAAATAGAAAAAAATGAAGTTGATCTTAAGTCAAGTGCACAAAGTCTCACCAATAATGGAGAAGCAATTAAATTGCACAATGAGAAAATCAAACAAGCTCGGAAACTGAGATAGGACATACAGTTTGTAGAGATGAAGTACAGAGATGAGGTAAATGAGCTCCAAGCTAAGCTCTTAACGACACTTACACTCCTGCAACAATATGTGATAGAGGCAAATACACTAATTGTCACCCCTAAATTTTTTTTCCTCGACAACATTTATGATATGCACACGATGCTAGAGATACAACACATGGCACTAGAACAACTAAAAGACAAATGGGAGAAAATGCTCGAAGATATCAAGACAACTCATTCCAATATATTTGACACATTGTAAGTTGCACATTTTTGTCACAATTTTGACATATTATAAGTTGTACATTTTTGTCATAAGTATCAAAGAAAGGGGGAACTTGATATGTTCACTCACCTCAGTTAAAAGGGGGAAATAATATGTATAGTAAAAGAAAGAGGAAATAATATGTACATACAGAGTAAAGAACAGAGAATGTATAGTATACATGTACATATACTTATACTATACCGATGCATACAATTAGGGGGATTCATACAAATGACAAGGATATAACACATGGTGTACATACTAAAAACCTTAGTATTATGCACATATCATTTTTTGATACTAATGTCAAATGGGGAGATTGAAGGCATTATATTTTTCCATTAGTATACTCAAAGAAAAACATGATTTGCACCATCAGTTTACTCCACACCGATAGACAGGGAACAACACTACCTGACAGGTTACCTGACAAACACTGTTAAGTGTTATCTGATGACAAAAAGATAAATGGAACCCGATGAGTAAACTTGATGAAATAGAAAAGAGATGAACCTGACATACAAAGGGAACCCGATGAACAGTTCAACAAAGGAACGCCGATAGACTTCAAGTTCTACCCGATGACCAAGAACCAACAGTCAGTTACATCCCGCAAAAAGTGGATATGACTTTCCACGTCAGATAAATCACTGAAGTTATATTTATAGCTTCCTGATTTACTTTTAAATCCATTATGTGTAGAGGAAGCAATGTATTTAATATTGTTTTAATTAGTTTTTCTGATTTAAAACATGCAAACTAAAGATCAAGGTCAAGTTGTAAATCTTGGATCTAAGAGTTAACATTGTAATGCGTGATTCTAGAATAGGTCAAAGAATTGTATAAATAGATGCTCAATCTATTGAGAAAAGAAGTTGTTCAATGAAGATATTAGCCACAGAGAGCATCTAGTGACCAGACAACATAATTCATGCAGAAGGACAGAAATTGAATCAATCAGTTTAAAGAACAAGAACACAGGCTACTGATGAGCAGAGAAAAGGTATTCATCAATCACTTAAGGTGATATTGTTATTCTAGGAGCTTTAATAGATCTGTAATCAGCAATAGTAGATTTCATACAGTCGGGTCAACATTTGTACTCATTCTAACAAGTGTAGTACACTAATTAAATCCTTTCAAGAAAGGTGGGCTTAACCATCCTATTGTAAATCTCATAACTGAGTGCACACTTAAATCAGTGTTGTTAAAGCTCTTAACAGAGTAGATTTTAATAGGTCTCCACCTCAATACTCCTAACAGGGTAGATCATCAGAAGTGATCAAATTGTAAGCCTTAACTGGCTCCCTTCCATTTTGTAGATAGTGAAGTTGTGGGTGCCATCCCCACCACATTTTTTACTTCCTCACAGGAGTTTTCTGCAATACCATATCTTGTTTTATGTGTTTATCATTTCTATGAATGTTACAAACTATTAAAGAATATGAATGAACAATATATGCATAAGAAAGAACAACAGTAATGGTCGGTAATGCAGTTTTGAATAGTTACTAATGATGAATGGTGTAAGGTGTTAAAAATTTTAGAGGTACTGATTCACCCCTCCCCTCTCAGTACTACTTCCCATTAATTCCAAAAATTACATGTATGTGGTCAGCCCCAAATAGGTTTTTGCTAGTCCACATGCCTCAGCTAACATCATCAAGAATCCAACGACCCAAGAATCAAAAATAATATTCTCCCATGTACCTTATATCATGCCTTCAGCTTGCATACTATGAACCATGCTTGCATACCATGACCCATGCTCACATCCAAGTTAACCCAAAAACTTAGAGATCATCTCTATCATAATCCTTTGTCACTACTTTGTAACCAATCTTCACCAAAACAAATATAACACATGCAAATAACAACATAAGATCCAATGACCTTAGACATAAGGTATACAATCATCCCTCAACACATATCCCTTCTTGCATACTCTCACATTTTGTATACTATCTATATACATCTGTTAATCTCGTCTATACTTGCGATAACCAGTCCTACTGAAACTTCTAATGCATCCAACTGAAACATATGTTGACATCAATGAAAAAACATGAATGTCAACACCTCAAACAATAACAAGTCCAGCAAGATATAGTAGCACAAGATCCATTGAATTAGGGGGTTGTCATGACACTCTTAGGGAATCCAGATTTGGAAGATGAGAGCCTTCACCTATTTGACACAAAGATGAAACTACTAGTTAGTAATCTTGTTCCTCAAAATGATAGGAGAACTACACCAGTAATGCCTATAAAAACAAGAACTACAGAAGAAAAATAAATAAAGAAGAAGTAGAGATTAAAGATTGAGACTTTGGATTTGAAGAATGTTTTGAAGGTGAACAGATGGGTCCATTTGCAAAACTAGGAATCAAACAAACATATTCAAAAGTTTAAAAAAACCCAAAATAGCATCAAAAAAGAAGAGGACAAAAATACAACAAATCCAAATTGGCAATAGCTGGTAATTCTAAAGATCAATGCAAATTGAGGAATGGGAAGGATATTTTCCTTCCCGAGGAGCAATGAGGCTCATGACATGGAATGCTAGGGGCATTAATGCCCCTAGAAAATATCGCTTAATCAAGCACCAAATAGATGAAAGAAAAAGTGATATAGTTTTAATACAGGAAACCAAATGGATCAAAGAAGAGAGAAAAATAAAAATCAGATCATAGAAGTAATGGAATTGGTTTTTCATTGAGGTAACTGGGGATTCTGGGGGGATTGGCCTATTATGGAATCCCTTAACAGTTAGATGTGAATTTCTTGTTGAAAGTCAACATTGGATCGGTACTAAATCTAAGGGACTTAGCTAGAATCATGTATTTGGAGTGGTAAACATTTATGGGCGTATTTCAACAGTATCCAAAATAATCCTCTAGATGGAAATAATACAACGGAGCAGTATGCAAGATTGTGATAAACTAATCATTGGAGGAGATTTCAATGCCACCTTGAATAACATAGAAAAGAAATGAGTGTTGGATTACTGAGAGGGGGGTGAATCAGAAAACCATGATACTTTAAATTTACAACTTAACTCTGATTCAACTCGGTAGGATAAACAACATCAGCAACCGAATCACCAAATAATTTCAATAACTCAAACAGTAACTTGCACAAATAGTAAATATCATGCACATGAAACATTCAACATATTTAGCACAAGATTTAACGAGGAAAACCAAATTGGGAAAAACCTTTGTGGGAATTATCACTTACAAATGAAAATACTCTTCTGAAGTATGCTTTATTAAAAGCCAATCATGTTAAATATTACAATACACATTGTTATATGTGACCCTATTAGGGGATTTACCTCAGACCCATTAAGATCTTCACCCTGTTAGGAGTGTCCTAGTTAGAGGGCTTTGAACACTCTTTTAGAATGTCACCTTTCTCAAGGATTTTACAATAAGACTGTTAAGTCCACTCGGTTAAGAGATTCCTCTGTTACAAATGCAAATAAGCAACAATGTATAAAATGATCTATAAAACTATAACTACCTCTTACTTGATTAGATACCTTATATGCTCTCTGACTACTGGCATCAACACTTCATCAATCTCTACTTTATATTTAGATATTCACCTCTTTTCTCTTCACTACTTCACTCGGTAGCACTTCAACACTTCAACTTGCCAGCTCTCATGTTATTCAAATTTAGGCTTTAAATAGACTTTTTTTTTGCCTCTTAATCTCCTTGATTAGGTTTTCCTTCAATCACTCTCAGCTGTCAGATCCATTTTTTGAACTGATTCAGTAAACTTGAAACTCGGTGAACCGCTTCAGTAGCACCTCGAAACTTGCACATTTCTTGGAAGTAAAACCTTCACTTTTGCCACTTAATCTATCCATAGATCTTTACCTTCAATTTTCCCATGCATAGATCTTGCAACTAACTTATTCTTCATCCTTGGAATCTTCCATATCACTGTGTATCACCATTAAATGTGTTCTTAACCTTGTTTCTAATATTTATTCTACTCAACAACTAACTCTCGATTCGGTAACTAACGTGCACTTCTTGGTGCCTCAATGTCTCGGTGTCTTGACTAACTTACATAACCCTTTATCAACAGAATTATGTTTTCTTGGTAACATAACTATTTTTTCTCACTGACTTACCCAATTTGCTTTACTGACTTGATAAAGTAGAAAAAAATTATCTCAATATGAACTTTATCATTATCTGATCTTTATAAACTTGCCCAATTAAATCAACTCTGAAAGATATGGCAATTCAATATGAACTAGAAATGAATTTCTTGACATCAATGAAAAAATAACAACGTATCTAATCCTTTCTACAATCTTGTATACCTCTGAACTTGGTCTTCATCATCATCTCCATCAGTTGAGTAACAATCTCCCTCTTTTGCATTGATGGAAATATTGTCAATTGATGAAGGCATACTCTAACATTTCTGATCTATCTTTACTACCTCTGTGTTGTTTGATCTTATTCTCCCTTTGTGTTCAGTTCTCATTCTCTCTTAACATCTTTCACTCATTCTCCCTCAATCTGTTCTTTATTATTCTCCCTCTTTATGTATTCATCAATTATTCATTCTCCTTCATTAACAACAATGCCAAAGGTTCATACTCCTAAAAAATTGTTCAGATAGTGGATCATACCTTGCATGTACTGATAACTCATTGCATACATAATTACTTTACACAACTTCATGCATCACCTAAAGTGTGAACACTAGCATCAAATCACAAAAAAAGATATTCTATTGAGTCCTAGAATTGATACAGAATGCATCTTTCTCTAGTGAATGTTGGATAGGGGTAGGACTCCTAATTTACCTCTGAGATGCTCAAAAGCATGCTTCGATAGTAGCTTGGTGAATATATATTCTAACTGCTCCTTTCAATTCACATACTCCAACATCATGTGCTTGTCTTGAACTTATTCTCTCACATAATGATACTTGATAGAAATGTGCTTGGTCTTAGAATGTATCACCGGATTCTTTGATATGTTTATAGAACTAATATTATTACAAAAAAAAGTAACTGGATCAGTAATCTCCTCTTGCATACCTTCAAGTAGTTGTTGATCTATATAATGTTTGCACAATTCATAACTGCAGCAACATATTCAGCCTTGATAGTAGACTGTGATATACAACTCTGTTTCTTACTTAGCCATGTCACTAATCTTTCTCCTAAAAAGAAATATCCTCCACTTGTACTTTTTCTATCATCAGTGTTTCTGGCCCAATTAGTAATAGTGTAGCCCTTCAATTCAAAAGTTTCTCCTTTCTTGTATAGTAGACCATAGTCTTCAGTTCCTTTCAGATATCTAAATATTCTTTTAACTGTAGACATGTGTGATTCCTTTGGATCGACAGAAAATATTTCAACAATACCAACTGCATGATATATATTAGGTCTTATATTTACAATATATTGTAACTTACCAATCATTGATTGGTAGAGTGTCTCATTTACTTCCTTTGACTCATCTTATTTTGATAACTTACAACTAGTAACCATCGGTGCTCCAACCGGTCTTGAGTCTTCCATCCCAAAAGTCTTTAGGATCTCCTTGATGTACTTTGATTGTGTGATGTAGATCCCATACTTGACTTTTTGTAGTCCAAGAAAGAATTTTATCCCCCTATCATGGACATCTCAAATTTGTTTCTCATCTCTTCAGCAAAGGATCTGCATAATGTGTTATTGCCTCCAAAAATAATATCATCAACAAATATTTATGCAATCAAAATCTTATTATTACTATCACATTTCAGATACACATTACTATTATCACTTGTTCTTTGAAATCCTATCTTGATTTAGATATGCATGCAATCTTTCATACCAAGCTCGGGGTTCTTATTTCAAACCATATAGTGCCTTGCACAGTTTTCATACCATGTCCTTGTTACTGTTCTCAACAAATCCTTCAAGTTTTTCTATATAAACTTCTTCTTCAAGAATATCATTAATAAATGTAGACTTACCATCCATTTGATAAACTTTAAATCCTTTGTACGTTGCATATGCTAGTAGAATTCTATCTCCTTCTAATCTAGCAATAGGTGCAAAAGTTTCACCACTAGTATTCAGTTATGTTGTGTAGCTCGACATTGCCTACTGCTTGCTATAGTCTGTCTACTCGGTAATCACTGTGCTCGATTAACTCTAGGTGTGATCAGTGCTCTCGATTAACTATGTACTTCGGTGATTATACCGACTGTCTTGTTTGTGACTTTATTACCAACTGTTCAGTATATCTACTTGATAACTAATGACAACTTCAATGTATAATTGGAGTAACATTCTCCCCCTTTGGCATTAGTATCAAAAACTTATTACTGTACATAATACTATACATATTGAATCCCCCTTTATACATGCTCTCCCCCTTTGTATACACTCAAAATATGTATATGAACTCATCATGATTATAGTATCCCCCTTTACTATGCATATGTACATATATTTCCCCCTTTTTTGAAAATAATGACAAAAGGAGTATAACTTACGATTGTCAAAAATATTAGGATGGGCATTCTTGAGTGTTTCCAATAATTTCTCTCATTTCACCTTTAAATTCTCAAGGGTGCGTAGCTCTAAATTTAGTTGAGCATGCATATCATATATTCTTTCTATCACTGAAAATTCTAGGGTGGCAATGAGATTCTTTTCCAATGTCACATGTTTTTGCATCATACCCAGATGCAGTAGTAACATTGCCTGAAGCTCGGTTACTTGTTCTCTGATTTGTTCCTCTTCTTTCTTCAAGTCTTGTCTCAACCACTGGTTTTGAAGTACCTTGTTGTAATGCATCTATAATGCATGTTGTTCGGTTGATAGACTATGTGCACTATCCTTGATATCTTGATCTATTTTCTTTATATTTTCACTAATCTTGATAGTGAAGTGATCTAGTGTGTATAACTGCTGTAGAATTGTAATGGCTTTAGATATAACAGTTTCTAAACCACTTGCAAATTCAGAAAGAGTTACCTTATGTACTGACACTGCTTGGCTGATTTTCTCAGTAACTTTATATTGGATCTTATTTTCTGCTCTTTCTTCCAATTTCTGCTTGACATCAATGTCAGGATTGTCAATCCCCTTGGTGAGTAGTTTAAGTTTTTCAATTAATGGGGCTCGCTCATCAATGTTGATATCTGGTACAAATTGCATTAAAATCTCTTTTTCTTTTTCTAGCACTTGTTCACTCTTTGCTTCTCATCTCAGCTTGTCCTGTGTTTCTTTTTAGGTGCAAATTTCACCATATTTCTTCAATATTTTCAGATCAAGTGTCCTTGGATCCCAGCTAGGAATCTCTATGATTTCATCTAAAGTAACTACATCCTTGGTTCCTTTCTTCTTCTTCTTTTTCTTTCCTGGAACACTCGATGAAAGAGATATAGCTAATTTTAACTGAGCTTTTTGCTCAGTTTCTAGATTTGCTTGCTTGGTACTTGGAGTGATGACTTGGTGAGGTGCCTCAGTAGCTAACCTTGTGTCTATAGTAAATGTATCTATTATCTTTTCAGGAGTCTTTGTGTTACCTTCACCTTTCACTTCTACAACATTAGTGGTATCTTTAGGTGCATCGCCTTGTGTTGTTCCACCACTATGCTCGGTCTCTTTACCATGATCTTCACCCTTGTCTTCATTTGTATCTATTAGTTGTTTAGGTGGCTTTTGTTGTGCTTCAGTCTCAATTTCAATTGCTTTGACCAAAATATGTAACTGGCCAGGCACATCTGCTCGGGGGACTTCTGATGTTTCTTTCTCATCAATAGTCTTGGTTGCTCTAATTGACTCATCTTCCTTGGCCTTATCATCCAAATCACCTTCAGTTACATAAGTTATTGTGATCTCCAAGTGACCTAAATTAGTCAAGAGTTTAGGAATACCATCTAATACATCATCAATTTTTGCATCATCAATTGTTATGGGTTTTGTACTCGGTCCAGTAGATGCAACATCATTTACTTCCTCGGTATCCTGGATGTCCTCGGGTGGATTCAATAGTTCATTCCAAATTTTGGTGCTCTTAATGTCCACTTCTTTCATATTTCCTTGCAAAATATTCAGTGTTCTTGCCTTCTTCAGAAATTTCTTGGCATACTTCTGCATTACATCATGTATCTCTTCAACTATGCACTCAGCTTTAATAAGAGTGAGAGCTACTTCTCTCATCTGTTTCTCAGTTTGAAGTGCATATGACTATCTTGCTGATATTTTATCATATAATTCTAATGAAATAAAAGTAACAAACTCAACTGGAACTTGTTTGAATTTGATCATCATAACTATGATTTCTTCTTCAAGTTTATCCTAGTGCTCGGTAGTCAGATCAAAATATGCTTGTATCTTTGGATGTCCCAACTATCTAGGTTTCTTGATTGCCTCTGCAAAGTCACCAATAGTCTATGATGTCTTGTTCTGTACAACCTTGAATTGCTCTGGATTGTCGTCAGAATCATCCTTGTAATATTTGTTCAGTACATATCTCCTCTTTTGTCTTGGTGTAGTAGTACCCTTCTACTTGTATGGTATGTAAACTTCAGTGAGGGTCTTGTTATTTTTGCTACACCTTTCTTCAAAGGTGGTGAATCCTTAGTCATCGATTGTGAGCTAGTCTTTGATGGAGATTAAATATTTATGTTTTTTCTCCTTTTGGTCTTAGGTGCCTTAACTGGTGTTTCATATGACTCAATGTCATCAGCATCATGTTCTGGTTATGCTTCTTGACCAACTGAGTTCTGCACCTCAGTTTCATCTTTAGATTTGCTCAATTCTTCATCTGTTATTGACATTTTTCTCTTCAAATTTTTGACAATTTTGGTCTTTTTCCTACCCAATTGTTGCACTTGCATAGTAATTGCTATTCAGGTCTTTGCTTCTTCATAGGTGCCAAATCTCATGGCAGATTTGTCAACAGGATCATTTATCAGTTTCTCAATAGCCTCTGAAGCAACATCAATATCTAATTCATAGTCCATCGGAGGTAGCCATGTTGTCCTCGGATTTGTTTCTTTGATTAAATTTGTATCTATGTCTACTACAAAACATATATCATCTTTGTATTTTTCTACTAATTGCGTTGGAATTTTGGATATCTTTTCCATGCTAGCTTTGACTTAGCAAAATATTCATTCATAACAGGTTCAAATTTTTTCTCTAGACTTGTAATCATCTCATCGATTTGGACTGTGACTGGTTTGTTTGACTTCCACTTTACTTTACCAATTAAGGGAAAGAAATTATGAAAGTAGAAGAATATGCAAAGTAGTAGTGAACCTAACTTACATGTATTTGACTTTGTTGATCTAATGGTTCTCATATTTTCTTCTAGTTGGCTCTACAACATCTCGGAAAGATCAAGTTGTAGACCTTTCTTAACAATTTTGTAGGCTATGTCAACAGCTCCGCATGGTATGTTGTTCAGTCTGCTGGACTCAAATATCTTATACCCAATGGAATAAGAACTGAACCTCAGTTCAGGATCACTGATGCAGTTAATCTTCAAACCTCTACTATCCCACTCGGCTATTGTTATCTTTTCTAACTCAGTTCTTTGTAGGTTCCTTAGGGCTTTGGTTTTTTCCGATATAAGATATCCTATTACTACGTGAATTATATCTCTGGTTATCTTTTTGGGCTCATCCATCCAGAGCTTTCCATTGTGTACTCTACTTAGAACAATGCAGATCCATTCATTGTGAAAGACCTTCGGGAAATTTAGGGCATTGGTTAACCCTTTAACCTCTTAGTGTTTGTGATCTTCCTTCAACTTCCCATCTGTGCATAATGATTGGTATATGGTCATAAGCTCAAAGTATCTGATTTCACCTATTTTGCAATGTATGTAGGCACGTACGTCTTGCACTAGAAAAACCCTAGGTGGGATAGATGAAATTGCGCCTTTATCATCTAGTTTTGCTACAACCTATGGATGGATCTTGTAGTTTGGTTCTATGCAGGTGGAGTTCTTCACCAAAACAACCTTTTTATCCTTATCTAGTTTTGCTCTCATTGTTCGAGATGAAGATGCCATGATCTCTATTTTAGGGCTTCCATAAAATATGCTCAAATAACTCGGTGAGGGAAGAATGTGTAGTGACTAACCTTTGTGTCCTTTGAAATATGCTTAAATCTTTGAAGAATGCTTGAAAAAGCTTTGCTGTAATTTAGCTCTCCTTACTCAGTTCTCTCCTTACTCAGTTCTTCTCTGTGATCGCATTGTGAAAAAATGAGTTCACGTCGACTAAATATATAGAAAATGACTTACGCCGGTTCAATAAATTCTCTTCACCAACCACTCGGTGAAAAAAAATCATGCTCGGTTAGCACTGATGATACTTCAGTTTGGTGAGTATATCATTTACTCGATTTCCATAGCAACTCGGTTGTCTCTTTACATAGTAACCAAATGACAGTTTTAACTTGATACATATTAACCAACTAACCTAGATCAAAGTGATAAAACATGTAATTCCATAGTGCATGTTCATTCATGCTAATTTGGCATATGTACAATAAATACATGAACTAATGTAAGATATATCATTGCAAAACATAGTTCCATACCTGCTTGTGTTTCTCAGGTGGAGACGGTGGAGCCACCTAATCTATTAGATGAGGTGTCACCAACTGTTGTGCTTGGTCCTGCATTATCATTTGATGCTTTCCTCCACATTTTATTTTTGATCCTTACAATTTCCTCAATTGTATTTCCATTCCCATAAGTGTTTATTCGGTCTACACAATCTCTTCTTAAGTGACCAACTTTGTGACAGTGAGAACATGTCATTCCAGAGTTTGACCAATTCCTAGACTTGGTTTGCCATTGTCTCATAATTTTATACTATATGTCCATATTTACCACATGCTTCACACCTACTCCAAGTGTTAGAATCTCATGCATAAGCATTACCTTGTCTTCTCGGTTGATTTACCATTTCTTGTCCTTTAGGCTTCCAAATTTTCTTTGTGTTCCTTCTACATGTCTGTGATGTATGACCATGCATGTTGCAGTTTTGACAGTATTTATCCATGTATGGTTTATTTTTTGGTTTTTTCAACTTGGATCTACACTCGTGTGCCTGATGTCCATGCTTATTATAGTTATAGCAAATACCATTAAATTTAGGAGGGTTTCTAGGAATGTCTTTTGCTTTACTCCTGCAAAAATTTGATGTGTGGCATGGTTTTCCACAATGATGTCAAGAGGTCTTCTTAGGCTTTGGGTTTGAGTATACATTCCTTTTTTCAACTTGATTTGATGATTCTCCTTTCTCGGTATACCCTAATTTGGTATTTTTGTTCAGTCTTTTTTGATAGTTCAAAAATTCATCCATTCTCTTAGTGCTTTCTTCAGATCTCTTAATCACTTCATTATATTGTTGTAAAATCTTCACTTCATTTCTTAGTTTTTCATTTTCTTCTTTTAGTACACCAATATCATCTATTCTTTTTGAAAATTCAGTATTCACTTGGTTAGCCTCATGATTCATAGTAACCACTTGATTCGTGATCTAAAATTAATGTTCAGTAAGTCTTGATGTCTCAATTTCTTTCTCTTGTAACTTTTTAGTCATATGTCTTCTATCATCAACAACCATGTTTCTGTCTTGTTCATCTTTCTTTTCATCATAAAAGACTTCAACCATTCTAACCATTTGTGTTTCTTGATCAATCTGCAGTGCTTTCACTTGTTCAGTAAGTTGTTGATTTCTTTCAGATAGCTTTGATATGATTCCTTCAGATGCATAAGATATGCTACCAGATTAAGATCCAGATGTGTCAAATTGGTCATGAATCTCTTCTTCGTGATAATCAATCTCACAATAGTGAAGTGCCATGTCCTTTCTCTTAATTAACATCTCCCTGAGTTTCTCTTTGGATTCCTTGTATTGTTCCAGATAGATCTGCAGCTGTAACTTATGATTTTCAATAGTTTTGTCAAGTGTATACCTTTCCATTGTAAGATATTTTTTCTATTAAACCTTGAAAATAAGAGAACTAGCTCTAATACCAATTTTTGGGATAATGGAGAGGTGTGTGTACTGAGAGGGGAGGGGTGAATCAGTACCCTTTCAAAATTTTAATCAATTCTTTGTAACCACTATTTTGTATTAACCGACTGAGTAGATTGCATACACTAAACATATAGTATCACTGTTGAAATTTAAATGCATGTAAATTAAACAATACACATACATAAAATTAAGTACTCATGACACTAGTATTTTGGTATCACAGAAAACCCCTTTTAGAGGGTAAAAACTATGGTGGGGATGAGACCTAAAAAACTTCACTACTGCAGAAATAAAGTTATCATGTTAAAGCTTTACAAAGAGTGATCACTTCTAATGATCTTAACCTGTTAGGAGTAACAATGAGATTGATTAGATCTACCTTGTGTGAGGATTTTTCAACACAATCTATGTGTGCACTCGGTTAAGAGATTTATAATAAGACAGTTAAGTCTACTCTGTTAAGAGATTTTGGGGTCTATTACAATTGTTAGAGTGTAACATAAATTTGATCTGAAACATATAAATTCTCAATATTGTTGATACAGATCTATTAAGTACGTACAAATATCACCTCTATGTGAATGATAATACCTTCTACTTTGTTATGCTCGGTAGCCTTGCCTTAGTTCTATAAACTAATTTCTGCAATGTAGTCTATGTCCTTAAAATCCATTGTCTAATCTCTGATGTCTCTAGTATGGCAACTACTTGATCATTTCTTGATCAACAAACATTACAAAATGAAATCTATACATTTATATTTCAAATGATATGACCTAATTAGGGCTTAATAATTACATCCATACCCAAAGATCAACGGTGTACAAAATTTACCTTGATCATCTACACATAGGAGACATAAACAATTAATGTTGTATATTTGTAATTAATGTCCTCCTCGATCGTGTAAACTATTATCTAGGTTGACTGAAAAGTTGTTACATAGAATGATGCACCATAACAAACTTTTAGGTGGTCTCTGTTCCACTCAGTTATTGTTGTCGCTCGGTGCTTGGTGTTGTCTATGTATCTTGGTTATACTGGTGTTCAGTTATGCTATGTAGCTTGGTGTTGTCTACTGCTTGGTATAGTCTATCTACTCGGTAATCAATGTGCTCAGTTAACTCTGGGCATGATCAGTTCTCTCGGTTAACTCTATACTTTGGTGATTATACTGACTGTCTTATTTGTGACTCTACTACTGAATGTTCATTATGTCTGCTTGATAACTAATGAAAAATTCAATGCATAATTGGAGTAACACATTCAATTTATTTCTAAAAATCCACTTTGTACCAATAACTTTTTTGATCTTTAGGTCTTGGTACTAAATTCCATGTGTTTTTGTTTACAATCTGATCTATCTCTTCTTTCATAGATTTAACCCAATCTTCATTCTCCAATGCATCCTTTACTCTTCTTGGCTCTAATTCAGAAATTAAACATTTATTGTCTCTTTCTTCTTGTCATAATTCTAGCATTCTTCTCTCTAATTATCTTTCTTGGTGAGTGGTGTCTCCTCACATACTTGTATATAACATGCTCGGTAGTCAGTGGAATTTCATTTCCATCATTCAGTTGTACTTCTCTCTATTTAGTTTCATCCTCGGTTTGTGCTTTTTATAAGGTATCAAGAACATCAGGTTGAACATTTACAAATATTTGATAGTCCTTAGGTTCCTTCTTGATGTCCTCATCATTCTTCTTTGCAAATTCATCAATTCTCATATTTGCACTTTCCACAATTTTGTTAGTAGATTTGTTCAAACATTTGTAGGCTTTGATCTTTGTATAATATCATATGAATATTCCTTCATCTCCTTTAGAATCAAACTTACCATCTCTAGCATCTTTTAGAAAACATCTACTTCCAAATACTTTGAAATAACTTACATTTGGTTTGTGATCATACCAAATATCATATGGAGTCTTGTTTGTACCTTTCTTCAATTATACTCGCTTAAGTGTATAAGCAGCAATGTTGACTACTTCTCTCCAATACGTTTGAGAAATACCCTTCTCAATCATCAGTCTTCTTACACAATCCATAATGGATCTATTTCTCCTTTCAACTATACCATTCTATTATGGTGTCCTCAGTCCAGACATTTGTCTCTTTATTCCATGTTCATTACATAAGAGTGTAAAATCATCAAAAGTAAACTCTCTTCCTCTATCAGATCTCAGACACTTCAGTTTTCTTCTAGTTTCCTTTTCAAGTCTTTCCTTGTACCACTTAAAATTTTGGAAAGCTTCGTATTTTTCTTTTAAAAATATGACATACATCATTCTAGAATAATCATCAACAAACAAAATGAAATATCTATCACCATAGCAGCTTTGTGTTCTCATCGGTCCACATAGGTCAGTGTGCACTAAGTCCAAAATAACGTAAGACTTACTTTTAAAACTTGACTTAGTATTTTTTCCAACTTGATATTCCTTGCACATGGCACTCTCAGGTTTATCCAATCTTGGTATCCCTCTAACTCTATTCATTTTGCTCACTTTAATTAGATTCTAAAAATTCACATGAGATAACCTCATGTGCCATAACCTTGCATCCTCAACTTTAGCATATAAACAACTCTTAGTAGATGTATTAAGGTAAAATAAGTTACCTTTAGATTTTTCTCTAGTGGCAATCATACTTCCTTTATGATCAAGTACTTTTACCTTACCATTCTGAAATTCTAGTCGGTGTCCTGTATTGTTTAGTTGTGCCACACTCAACATATTATACTTTAGTCCTTCAACCCAATAGATATCATCACATCTGGTATTATTCAACATAATTATAGTACCTTTACCTTTCACAGGATATGGAGCATCATTACCTAATCGAACATATCCTCCATCATGTTCTTCTATAGTAGTGAACTTAAGTGTATCACTAGGCATATGGTGTGAACACCCGCTGTCTATAATCCAGGTACCGTTCTTGCTTACATGTGATATTAGGGTTTTTTCTTCTTGCTTTTCATCATCAAAATTATCCTTGATAGAAACATATACAACTTCTTCACCATCATCAGCATCTGTATCATCATCAGTTAGTCCTTCATTAACAATATGACATGAATTCTTACCTTTATTCTTGAAATCTCAAAATCTCCTGAATCTATTTTCTCTTTTGTTATCATCTCGATTGTCTTTCTTCTCATCACTGTCAGTTTCAAGGCATCTAGCAGCAATGTGATCAATCTTGTTACATTTAAAACATTTAAAAGGTAGCTTACCTCATTACTTTTTGTTACCTCTGTGTAGTCTTCTAGCTATTAGAGCTTCAAACTCTTTTTCATTTTCTTCATCTTCAACATACAGTTCTTCTAAATCACTCTTGCAACTATAAAATCTTTCACTACCACTACTTGCATAACTATCACTAGGTCTAAACTCCCTAAAACTTCCAATATTTAGAGATGATTTAAATGTAGACTCAATCCTAGTAGTAGCAGGTAAACTATTATCAAAATCATTAATCTCAAAATAAATCAACTTACCAATAGTAGCATCCAGTGAGATAGTCATCTCAGAAATGGATCTTAGTTCTTGTATTGTAGATACTCAGATGACATACATAGGTAACATTGTTCTCAATAGTTTTCTTGTTACATCTTCTTCATTTATCTATCCTTCAGCACCTCTGATAGCATTCACTATCTCCTTCAGTCTTGCACTGTATAGTGTAACACTTTCACCTTCTTTCATTCTCATAGAATCAAATTTGCCTCTTAAGCTTTTAGATTTTGCCTTCTAAACATTCTGACCTTCACCATGTACCAATTCAATCTCATCCCACATCTACTTTACTGTATCACATCCTTTTAGATCATTGAACTCTAGGTCAGTGAGATTAGATGATATCTCAATCATAACTTGTGTGTGATCTTGTTTTTCTCTTAATATCTCAAGTGTCAAAGGCCCAAATGGCAGTGGTGAATACACATTGTCAAGATAGTATAGTGCATACTCTCCTATGCTAGATAAGTGCAACCTCATTATATTTTTCCATGTAGAGAACTTATCCTTATTCAACTTTGGTGCCTCCCTCTTATACTATTGGAATTATATTGAGATGATGTACTGAGAGGGGAGGGGTGAATCAGTACCTCTAAAACTTTTCTTTGTTAGCTCATTAACCCTTAATCATCAGTTTGTAAATTATCTTATCTAACTGTTCATCTTTCTTTATATATATGAAATCATATCATAAATTCTTTAGTATGTAACCATAACAGAAACATTCATGAAAATAGATAACACATGACACAAGATATGATATCGCAAAAGGCTCTTGTTTAGGAAGTAAAAATTACGATGGGGATTGTTACCCATAAGACTTCACTATCTACAGATAAGAAGGGGCCGGTTAAGGCTTACAATTGGTCACTTCTGATGACCTACCTTGTTAGGAGTATTACAGTGGAGACCTGTCAAGATCTACTTCGTTTGAAGCTTTAGAAACATTGTTAAGTGTGCACTCTGTTAAGAGATTTGTAAAGAATTGTTAAGTCCACCTTCTACAAAAGGATTTTAAATGTGATGCACTTGTTAGAATGCAACTACATAAGTCTTTGATCTGATGATGTATGCAATCTTCAACTGCTGATAACAGATCCAATTAAGCTTCATA
>MU224777.1:313499-328640 GCA_018584345.1 Thuja plicata | reverse complement strand
ACAACCCACGAAGCATGAATCAGACCCAGTCACAATTCACTACTCCACAGATGCAAGCGTTTGGAGAAAAGATATGTTTTACTCGTACGAGATATTCAAAATCTATCAAATCGTGAAGCCACCAAGATGTGCACACCCACGAGATAGATTTATCGTTAAGCCCAAAGATAGCATCCTCCACACATTCATCACAGCAAGGTAGATAAACAACAACAAACTCCAACTAAAGGTAGCATGAATTCGAAACACAACAATACAAAGAGCTCTCTAAAAATAAAGAATTATGCAAGCATACATTCAATAAATTTGCATAGATAGGAGTAATTCACATACCATGAATGAATCACCCAATGTAGATCTTTATTGTATTAAGAAGTCAGCCCTTTACATTTCTTTTTTATTATAATTATAGAGTTTTGATCTACAACTCTGATTTTCAGAGTTAGGGCATCAGAGAGTTTAAACTAGAGAACAAAGGTTAAAACTAGAACTTTACTGAAGGGAAACTACTGCTAACTAATACTATATAACTTGCATGGATTCTTAAATCCATTTACAATCCATTTTCTCATGCAAAGAGGGTACAATCTGCCAAAGAAGAGAGAGAGAGAAGGTGAGTTCCTCCTGTGAACTGGGAGTCTTCTTCTTGATTTTGGTGGTCCTTCTTGGATTCTTCATCTGGAACTGCCTCTGGTGGTGGGAACTGATAGGAAACCTTGAGTCTTCCCAAAACGAGCTCAAGTTGTCCATTAATCTGATCTGGAGTCTAATTGGTGTCTAAAAAAGTGACCTCGCTGAAAACCCCCAGTTTTTTGGAGCCCGACCTCTAGCCCAAAACTTTAATGCCTTTAAAATTCCCCAAGTGTTTCTCAAAACCTAAATTCGGAGGTCCCAAAACTTCAGACTTGTCATGGGCTGAAAGGCCAAAAAACCTTGAAGAGGCTGAAAGGCCAAAATATTTGAAGGCTGAAAGGCTGAAAAATACTCCTTGCTTTCGAGGCCAAAAGGCCAAAAAATCAGAGGCCGAAAGGCCGAAAACTCTTCCTTAGCAGAATTTTAGCCAAGTGTTGAAAATCTTGCCCCGTCTGCCTGGTAATTGAACCTTGGAGCCTTATCCAGTGAATACCTCTAGGTGATCTGCCCACAGCCTCTACACTATCCCCTGGACTTCTTCAAAATTGATCTCTTTCCTTCTTATCTTAGTGACCCTTCGTTCTTGCTTCTTTCTGAAGATAGTCAATTTAGAAGCGAAGAACGTGATCTCTTCTTCGTGCTGTAACATTCTTTGTATTTCTTCTTTCATGTAAAACATTTGTTGTAGGGCCTCCTTGGTACTAACTCTAGCTAGAACATCCTTGAACTGTTGGACCACCTCTTTGGAAGGACATAGAGCCTGTTTGTTCTCATCCCGATAGACATTGAGGCCGACCCTTGTGAAGAAGGTATCTATATCTTTGATCCATTTTATTACCTCCTCTCGCTTTTCAATGTAGAAGTCATAGAACTTGTCTATGCCTTTGTAGAGGTGAAAGATGTCCTCAATGACATCTAGCCTAATGTCCAATACCACCTGATCCTCTGAGTTTACTACCACCCTCTTGTTTGAATCATAGTGATGAGCTAGGGTGATGATCAATTCTGAAGACGAAACAGCCACTGGGTGTGCGGCGACATTCACTAGCCCAGATAGGACTAATGAAGTGCAATCCTCAGATTTGTTTGTTGGCTGGGAGCACTGAGTCAGGAATTCATTCTAATCCACATTCTTGATGTTGGTGTCGGTTATCTCACTGTGCTTGTTTCCCACCTTTGAGCTAGGGGGATTCCCCTTGTATTGATATTTCATTGGGGAGGCTGTCTTTGGTTAAGTCATTCTTGCAAGAAAAGACAAATATCAGTAGCCTATTGAACAAGAAAAAAAAAATATTTAAACTATGAAAGCAAGTAAGGAGAGATGAATAAATAGCTAAGTGTGAGTTTTCACACTTTTGGACCTTTCGCGGTTTCGGTCACCAATAATTATTTCGGAGGCCGAAAAGTCTAAAAGTCCGAAAAGGTCTGTTGGAAGGACAAAGTTCGTCGGGACTTTCGGGGTCCAAATTTGAGAGGTGTTTGCTTAGGAACGCTGAACGTCTGAAAGAGATGAGGACCTCTAAAATTCTGAATGAAGGTTTCGCTTTTGGCCTTTTCGGACCTTTTGGTTTTTTGGACCTTTCGAATGTCCAAAAGGCCAAAAAGTCTGAAATGACACTTGGCGAGGGCGAGAAGATCCATTTTCGGCCTTTCAGAGGCTGAAAACCTATGGCAAGGGCCGTGACTGATGAAACACAAAACCCTAAACCTAACACCAAAATGAAACTAGGAAGCCCTAGGGCTGGCAGGGAGGGACATCCCTGTCGACACACGAAGGCACAAAGGCCTGACAAAACAAAGAAACGAAGGGCCCTAGGCTGGAGAGGCACTAGGTGCATCGATGAAACCCTAGACACACACCTGAAAACACAAAGCGAGGAAGAGGGAGGAGAGCCTACCTCGGCGAATGAGCAAAGGGAGGACAACCAGGTGGCTCGGAAGTGGAAGCGGTTGGCGAGGAGAAGCAGACAAAATCGTGGGTAAAGTGACTTAGAAGTGAAGGCCCTTCCTATTTATAACCCGCGGGCTGATGTCAGTGGTTTCAAAACTTTCGAACCCCGAAAGGCCAAAAATGTCGAAAGAGAACCAAGCCTTTGGCCTTTCAGTGTTTTCAGAGTTTGAAAACACCAAAAGGTTGAGTCTTCAGCCTTTCGGCCATTTTGGCATTTCGGAGGACCTAAGTCCCTTGAAAGGCCGAAAGGTCGGGTCTTTGGCATTTTGGCCATTTTGGCATTTTGGAGGACCTAAGTCCTCCGAAATGCTGAAAGGGCCAAAAGGCTGGAAAAGAGTTCTTCCTTCCTCTAACTTGGTTTCAACAATTATCTATGGTGGCTGACTAGATTTCTCTGAGGGGCGGACACAAAAAAAGGAAAAAAGACAAAAAGAAGGGGGGTCCCCATGGTCAGAGGACCTAAAATGGGGTGTGTGTTTTGGACCCACAACAAATAGCCCCGACAAAAGGAGGAATGACCAAGGCATTTCTTTATCATCAACACTCTTCCGAAAAGTAGCTTTGCAGTAGAACAGAACCAAGAGGCGGTGGAGTCAACGATTCTTCAATGACCTCCAATCTGAGGTTCTTCCATTAGTTTCCCTGTGTGTGTTCATTTCTTGACCTTTGGTAGTGATAACCAAGGCACTTGTCGGCTATACCCAACCTTTGCCAAACAAACCAGGGCTTCCCAAAAAGAGCTTTGCTGCCAGTCAGGAATTCATAGCCCCAACAAAGTTTTCCCCAAGTCCCAAGTATAACCTTGCTCTACTGCCAGTCGGGTATTCATAGCCCTAGTAGAGGTTGTCATCATTACCCAAGTCCATTCTGCCTGCTAGGATATAACTTTATTTGTGAGAGCTCCGTCTTTTGACAAATCATTTTGTTTCTTCTGTTTGCTTGGAGATGTATCAACCCTTGGACGCTAGTGTGTTCCATGCATTCAGGTCTGTAACCTCTTTTTCTTCTTCTTATTTTCTCCGGTCCAAGCAACAATTAGGTGGTGTTGCCTGGACTTTTTACTCATGACCTCTTTGGGGCACTTTTCTTTTGAGTGTTTCTTTTGCTTTCCCTTTTGGATCTTCTTTCTTTCATTATTACCTTCGCATTCAGTTCAGACTTGGGTTCTGGGATCGGTGGGTACCCGAACCTATGCACTCAGGTTGACTACAATTGACAAACACCTTAGAAACCAACACCCTCTGGTGTTGTAAGTTAATGTGTCTTGTGATTAGGATGACCAAACTTCGAACTCCTTGTCCATCAATGATAATCATCACTACTTTGTCTTTTGGGAAGGTTCTCTTACGCTGCATGCATGTATCCTTGGAGAAATTTTACTAAGAAATACCTCTTCTCCTCTTGCGGAACACCTTGGACTGGATCCAAAACACACTGACCTGAAATGACAATAACAAAAGCCCCGACAAAAGAAAAGAACAAACACGAGTGGAAGAAAGGACTGACAGCGAGGACAACAAAGAAAAAAGGAAAAAATGCAAAAGTGACTACGGTACAAGGGATGGAAGATAGTCCTGCTTAGGATCCAAAGTAATGTTTGAGGAATTTCCCATTGACTGGCAATGGGGTCAACTCTTCGTCCAATGTGCTAACCCTAAAAGTGTTCTCCCCCAGGATCTTTGATACTTGGTAAGGGCCTGTCCACAATCTTTGGAACTTGGTGTGGCTACCTGGCTTTTCTTTTGCCTTATCCCATAGGAGGACAAGGTCAGAGATCCTGAAGGTTTTGATGGTAGCTCTCTTGTTGAACCACTTTTTGACTACAGCCTAATTCTTTGATACATGTTCCAGGGCCAAAGTTTGTTTCTCCTCTAGTTTTAGGAGATTCATGAGTCTAACCTGTACCCGATCTTCCTCCCCTATGTATTGGTCCACGAATCTCAGAATTGGGATCTTTAGGTTCATAGGAAAGACCGATTGTAAGCCGTAGACTAGTTTGTATGGAGATGTCCCATGGGCATTCTTGATCCTTACGCGATCAGTCCATAAATAATATTTTAGCTGCGTGTGCCAGTCCCTGGGGTTGTCATCCAGGAGGTGTTTGATCACAGTAGTCAGATTTTTGTTTGTAGACTATGCTACGCCATTGCCTTACGGATAGTAATTTGAAGATAATTTGAGGATTACCTAGTTTTTGAAGGCCCATTGTGTGAGTGAGGCTGAGGAGAAAGAGGGATCATTATCACATACCAAATAGAATGGCATCCCAAACCTAGTTATGATCCGGTCCTCCATGAATTTGGTCACGACCTCAGTGGTACAATTCTTTAATGCTTGCGCCTCCGTCCAGCGTGTGCAATAGTCGGTAGCTGTTAAGATAAACTTATGTCTTGTAGATGAAGGGGGGTTAATCACTCTAACAAAATCCAAACCCCATTGGGAAAATGGGCATACCTCATAGACTGATTGTAAGGGTGTTGCTGGATTTCTCTCTCGAGTCGCGCTAGTTTGGCAAGTGTGGTAGGATCTCATGTGCTCGCTGGTATCTTTAAATATCGTAGGCCAAAAATACCCTACCCTTAGGATTTGGTGAGCTGTGGCCTCTGCCAATCCATGTCCCATTCCATATTTGTCATGAAAGTCCACTAGTATCTATTTTGCCTCCATTCTATCCAAACACCTTAGGTATAAACCCTCATAATTGCGTTTGTAGAGTTGTCCACTCTTTAGCATGTAAGAGCTGCTTTTGATCTTTAAAGCTCTTCTCTAGGAACTGTTCATTTCTTCAAGACAATGATTCTGCAATAGATAATACACTATAATGCATGAACTTCTTCACCGCCTTGAAAAGAGCAAATGATTGTTTATCTAGGTTTGGGTATCTGAGCTCAGCATCTTTGAAAGGGCCACTCATAAAGGTGATGGGTCTTTCATCTTCACTATTCTTCTTGTGTGAGAATGCATGAGCATGAGTGTTCTGACGTGAAAGAGTAGACCTTGAAAGGGATGGTGTAGTCAAGACTGGCTAGGACTGGTGCCATGGAAATGGCAGTCTTAATCTATTTGAAAGACTTCTTGGCTAGGAGGGCCCATTCAATCTTGGCGTCTTTCTTGAGCATGTCGTTCAATGGTTTCACTATTTTTGCGAAGCCACTGATGAATTTTCTGACGAAGTTGATCTTTCCAAAGAAAGATTTTAGTTCCTTGCGACTATGAGGTGGTGTCAATTTTAGGATCACCTCCACCCTTTCGGGGTCAATGGATATCAAAAATGATATGCCCCAAGAGCTTTCCTTCAGTTACCCCGAACATGCATTTCTTGGGGTTGAGGGAGATCCCAAATTCTCTACACCTTTGGAGGCATTTTCTGAGGTCGCTTATGTTGTCAGCTCTTAGTTTTGAGTAGACTGTGAGATCATCCATGTAGATGATAATGCACCTTCCAACCAATCCTTTGAATGCTATGTTCATTTCTCTCTAGAAGGTGGCTCCAGCATTAATTAGCCTGAAAGGCATCCGTCGATAGGCGAAAGTCCCCCATTTAGTGGTGAATGTCATTTTCAGCTTGTCCTCTTTTTGTACCATCACCTGATTGTACCCATAGTAGCCATCCAAGAATGACATCATTTGAGATCCATTAACCTTCTACAACACTTCATCTAGAGATTGGAGTGGATAATTATCCTTTTGAGAGGACTTGTTGAGGTTCTAGAAGTCTACGCACAGCCTGATTTCTCTAGTCTTCTTCCTTACAGGTACTAGGTTTGCAACCCATGTAGAATGTCAAATCGGGAAGATGATCCTAGCATTGAGAAGCTTTTGGAATTCCTTCTAGATTAAGGGCTCCATAGTGGGATTCACGGGTCTTTGTCATTGTCGGAAAGGCTTAGAGTCTGGTTTCAAAGGGATGTTGTGCACTATGACTGAGGTGTCATACGTCTTTAATTCTTCATAACTCCATGCTATGACATCTCAATATTCAGTGAGAAGCTAGACCATTTTCTCCTTCTCTTCCTTGGTTCCTATTTTTCTGATGTGGACTTCTCTTGGTTCTTCTTCCGTGCCCAGGTTGTAGATGTCACATTCTTTACCATTAGGTGTTACGTCAGGGTGTCTTCATATAGCAATCTTATCGCTATCAAAAATCCTCTCTAGTTCTACCATTCCCTTGGGTATGAAATTTGTTTTTAGGTTTATGACACCATAATCATTAGGCTCTTCAGGTTCAACTATTTCCTCCTCGTTCTTCTCCTCGTTGATGATTTTCTTTTCGAACATGCCAGTGCACATGATAAACTCTAAGATATGTTGATCATCTTGGAAGACTTGAAAGTTAGTGATATTGTCCGGAATGGTCGGTGCTATGACAAGTTCAACCGAGAATTTCTTTAGTTTGGATTTCTCCATTGGATGTAATGAGCTAGCTAAAATAGCCAATGCGTCAGCAACAATGTTCTTTCTTCTCGGGATGGTTTTGATGTTGAAAGCGTCAAAGTCATTGATCAGATCCCATGCCCTATTTTGGTAGGCTGAGAGCCTCTTATCATTGCAAGTATGCTGGCTATGGATCTGCTTGACAACCAATTGGGAATCTCCTTCCACCGTCAAGATTTTGATTCCTTTCTCGTGAGCTAGGAGGAGTCCGCAAACTAGCGCTTCATATTCTGCAACATTATTAGTACAAAGAAATTGTAATCTATAAGAAGCATAAAAAGAAATACCCCTTGGATTTATCAATTCGATTCCCGCACCTCCATCTTGTTTACATTTGGAACCGTCAAATCGCAGTTTCCATATCTGAGGTAGTTTAGTAGGGTTGGGTCTAGTTGAGCTCTTCTTAGAAAACCCCTTGGTCCTTGGTTTTTGGCCCCTCTCTCCATCGCTGTCAGAAGAAGTTAACTCTCTTGTATGCTGAGTATGTCTGTGTTTGGGGAGTTTTTCATCCTTTTCGCCTTTATCTTCCAGTATTCCCTTGTAAGGGGGACACGCTCTGTCATCCAAAGTACTCAAGTCACTGAGCATATTCGGGGCACAGCTTCTATCTTCAGAATCTGACCCACTGTCTTGATTTTGAGGTGAACTGTTTGAAAGGACTAGGCTATCCATATTTGGTGTGGCGTTGTTCCTGCCTTCTATCCCAAGTTCATCTTATTTTATCATCAGTGCCTCTAGTGGCTCATTTGGTCGGGCAATTTGAGCCAACACTTGTGACAGTGCCTCTTGAGAACCGGGGCATGTAAACTCAGAATGACTATCCTGATGTAATTGGTAGTATCTAGGTAGTAATAAGATGTTGGGATCTGTGTCTTGGCCTAGATTCCATAGGCTAGCTATTGTGCTATTGATGAAACTTTGGAAGATGTCATCACCTATCTTAAGCTCTAGAAGACCTTGGATGGGACTATGGTCTGATTCTTTGCCTTCTCGGATTTGAAACATGAAAACGTTGTCTAATCAATAAGTGCCCAAATCGGTTAGAGTGAACAAGACTTCATTCGTGGCATTGTATTAGGTAATCATCCTCTTTAGCTTCGGTTCTGCATCTATCTTGATCTGGTTGTTCAAACCTCTCTAGGGTAGCCAGAGTTGGGTGAAATCTGTAGAGAGCCATCCTCTTAAGAATTTAGTCCATTCTCAACTTAGCAACATCCCATAAGTCTTGGGGATGTCCACTATGTGTATATCAATGCGTTCTTGCATCCAAGGATCTGCGACTAGTTGAATGTGTACGTCTTTGAGCATACCAATTACTCTGACCTCAGTTTTGTCAAATTGTATGACCACCCGGTTCATTACTTGGGGCACCATCCCCAAATTTTGGCAAATTGATAGGGGCATAACATTGCATGAGGCTCCTAAATCGATTAGGCAGTTATGTAGGTTCTTTCTGAACATTCAAAGGTTGAGTAAGAACGGCGGGACCTCTGTCCTATCCGTGAATACTACTGGGAATGCCTCAGATGTGTTAACATTGGATGTGGGCACCCTGGTGTTGTTGGTCGACGGGCCAGTTTTTGAATGATCCAAGGATCTTAAAAGGGCTTCCTTTTGAGATGGGCAGCCCTGCAATAGTTTGAACATAGAGATTTTTGCCTTAGTTTTCTTGAGTTCATCTACTGCACTATACTTGTCATTTGACCAGGTCATTCCTTGATAGCCAACATATGTACTTGTTGTAGGAGGTATGGGAGTATTTGGGCCCTTTGGAGGTATGGGATTGTTACTAGCCCAAGGATCTAGTGGAGTTGGTTGCTTTCCTAGAGGTATGTCATCGGTGAGGGGTTCCTTTCTACTCCAGAGGTTATATGAGTTTTGTTGATCATTTTGGAAGGCATGCACCTTGGAGTATTCAGGCTCACTCTCTCTGAAAAAGGAACACGAATTCATCTTCTCTCGTATAGGTTTCTGGGCCTCCCTCTTTTCCAGACTCATAGGAATCAAACACCATAGCATTGAATTGCATCAGGGGACCCTCTGGGTTCTGGGTGTAGTGGTCTTGGGAGTTGTTCACATATCCATTACCATCTTGATGCTTAATTGGAGCCCCGAAAAAATTGGCCTCTGAAGCCTCATAAGTATTGGCATTGTCTCTTGGGATGCTGTCATTATTTGGTCTAGTGTTCCATGGCCGATTTGGCCTTTGCTGCCCAAATGGTTTCTCCTACGGGATGTTGTTGTTGTAGGCATTAAAATCCCTGTTCAGATTCTAAGGGTATGTATTTGGACCAGCAGACATTTGTTGGTATACACCTTGGTTTTGGGGTGGGTTCAACTTCATTCTGGTAACTTTGCTAGTGAGTTGTGATAAAGTCTTCTTTACGACATCTAACTCAGAAGCCATGAGAGCATCAGGCTCATTTTGGTGTACAACCCTCTATTCTACGAATGTTGTCTTATGAGTTTCATAGCCTGGATAAGTAATAGACAGAGGCACGATTGTGCATGGTTGTGCCGGTATGGGAGTCAACATAGGTAGGTGACTGGCCAAGGCTGGGTTTTTCACGGCAAATGGGTGTGGGATAGCAAGATTACTCATGATGGGCGCAGCCATATAGCTTCCTTCTTGTGGGTCCATTTGCTAAGTGAACGTGATGGCTTCATTGTACACCTTTTCAATTGTGTCTCTATCCCCCGGGGGAAGCCTTCTTAGAAAGATCGAGGTAAATGGATCTAAAGCCTTTAAGTAAACTTGTATGACAGCCTCATCTGGTATAGTGTAAGGAGCTTCTAGCTTTTGATGCATTTTTTGAAAATGATGATTAAACATAGCAATGGGCTCCTTAGGATCTTTCCTCGTGGTTATGAACTGGTGATGTGTCACCGCCAGATCGACATATAATTTGAATTGATTTAGTAATTTGGTTTCGAAGTCATTCCATATTGAGATAAACCCTCGTGGAAAATTTAGATACTAGTTGTATGCAAACTCTCCCAAAGTGTATGGGAATAGACGATAGATGACGTCTTGGTGGGCAATTTCTTTGCGGTTGCAAATTTCTATGAAGGCATGGATGTGTTCGTCCACTGTCCTAGATTCGCCATATATAAATTGCGTACAAAACTTCTCTGGATTTTTGGGTAACTCATGGAGCTGCCCAACAAAGTTCAAAGGTGAGCTTGTTGCGTTAGCAAAAAAGGACATTGGATGAGGTTGCTACATATGTTGATTTGGCAAGTTCATATTTTGATTGATGGCAGTGGTAGTAGTTGGGGCAGTGATGTGTGATTGTTGTCCAAAATGATCCTGAGGTGCGGCAAGGTGATGAGAAGATTCACCTTTTGCTTTTCCTTTGTCACTGCGAGCCCTTCGATGGTGAGTGAGTTCGAGGAACTTGCCTCTTTTTGGAGATGATCTAAGCACATGCTCGAATCTCTCTAGAGAGAAAGATCCAATATTATCCAGCTTTTGGGTCTTGAGGCCCTCCTTCTAGCGCCACTTTTGTTGAGCATTATTTTAACACAAGCCAACTTGCTAGGATCTCGAGATTCGATCTCCTCTCTTGAAAGAATAATTGAGTTATTCCCAAGGTTCTCCAGGGTCAGGCCACAACCTTCTTGGTTACTAAGTTGAAGATAAATCTGATTGTTCACGAGGAGGCCTTTGCTGGTACGTTCAAGATAGCAAACTGTAAAATATTGTCAGTTCTCTTTTTTTTTGGTATTTTCCATTTTAACAAGTATGGGTATGGTAAATAACATGCAACTTTATATTTTTTGAGATAGTAGTTTTCAGAATATAAAACATAATTTAAAGAGATGAGGGTAACAAGAAATATAGTGAATTGTAAAAAAGGGTGAAATCCTAAGGACATAAACCACTCTAAACTCTTCCTTGTGAATTCAATGCTGGAGAGATTCAGAACAACCCACGAAGCATGAATCAGACCCAGTCACAATTCACTACTCCATAGATGCAAGCGTTTGGAGAAAAGATATGTTTTACTCGTACGAGATATTCAAAATCTATCAAATCATGAAGCCACCAAGACGTGCGCACCCATGAGATAGATTTATCATTAAGCCCAAAGATAGCATCCTCCACACATTTGTCACAGCAAGGTAGATAAACAACAACAAACTCCAACTAAAGCTAGCACGAATTCGAAACACAACAATACAAAGAGCTCTCTGAAAATAAAGAATTATGCAAGCATACATTCAATAAATTTGCATAGATAGCAGTAATTCACACACCATGAATGAAGCACCCACTGTAGATCTTTATTGTATTAATAAATCAGCCCTTTACATTTCTTTTTGATTACAATATATAGAGTTTTGATCTACAACTCTGATTTTCGGAGTTAGGGCATCAGAGAGTTTAAACTAGAGAACAAAGGTTAAAACTAGAACTTTACTAAAGGGAAACTACTGCTAACTGATACTATATAACTTGCATGGATTCTTAAATCCATTTTCTCATGCAAAGAGGGCACAATTTTCCAAAGAAGAGAGAGAGAGAGAGAGAGAGAGAGAGAGAGAGAGAGAGAGAGAGAGAGAGAGAGAGAGAAGGTGAGTTCCTCCTGTGAACTGGAAGTCTTCTTCTTGATTCTGGTGGTCCTTCTTGGATTCTTCATCTGGAACTATTTCTGGCGGTGGGAACTAATAGGAAACCTTGAGTCTTCCCAAAATGAGCTCAATTTGTCCATTAATCTGATCTAGAGTCTAACTGGTGTCTGAAAAAGTGACCTCGCTGAAAATCCCAAATTTTTTGGACCCTGACCTCTACCCCGAAACTTTAATGCCTTTAAAATTCCCCAAGTGTTACTCAAAACCTTAAAACTCGGAGGTCTCAAAAATTTAGACTTGTCGTGGCTTGAAAGGCTGAAAAACCTTGAAGAGGTCGAAAGGCCAAAAGGCCAAAAAATAATCCTTTCTTTTGGGGCCGAAAGGCCGAAAACTCTTCCTTGGCAGAATTTTGGCCAAGTGTTGAAAATCTTTCCCCGTCTACCCGGTAATTGAACCTTGGAGCCTTATCTAGTGAAGACCTCTGGGTGAGCTGCCCGGAGCCTCTACACTATCTCCTGGACTTCTTCAAAATTGATTTCTTTCCTTCTTATCTTAGTGACCCTTTGTTCTTGCTTCTTTTCGAAGATAGTCAATTCAGAAGCGAAGAACGTGATCTCCTCTTCATGCTGTAACATTCTTTGTATTTCTTCTTTCATGTAAAACAGTTGTTGCAGGGCCTCCTTGATACTAACTCTAGCTAGAACATCCTTGAACTATTGGACCACCTCTTTGGAAGGACGTAGAGCCTATATTTTCTCATCCCGATAGACGTTGAGGCCGACCCCTGTGAAGAAGGTATCTATATATTCGATCCATTTTATTACCTCCTCCCGCTTTTCAATGTAGAAGTCATAGAACTTGTCTATGCCTTTGTGGAGGTGAAAGACGTCCTCAATGACATCCAGCCTAATTTCCAATACCACCTGATCCTCTAATTTTACTACCACCCTATTGTCTGAATCATAGTGATGAGCTAGGGTGATGATAAATTTCAAAGACAAAATAGCCACTGGGTGTGCGGTGGCATTCACTAGCTCAGATAGGACTAATGAAGTGAAATCCTCAAATTTGTTTGCTAGGTGGGAGCACTGAGTCAGGAATTCATTCCAATCCACATTTCCAATGTTGGTGTTGGTTATCTCACTATGCTTGTTTCCCACCTTTGAGCTAGGGGGATTCCCCTTGTATTGATACTTCATTGGGGAGGCTATCTTTGGTTCACTCATTCTTGCAAGAAAAGACAAATATCAGTAGCCTATTGAACAAGAAAAAAAAAGATTTAAACTATGAAAGCAAGTAAGGAGAGATGAATAAACAACTAAGTGTGAGTTTTCACACTTTCGGACCTTTCAGGGTTTCGGTCACAGACAATTATTTCAGAGGCCAAAAAGTCTGAAAGTCCGAAAAGGTCTATTGGAAGGACAAAGTTTGTCGGGACTTTCGGGGTCTGAATCTGAGAGGTGTTTGCTTAGGAACGCCGAACGTCTGAAAGAGATAAGGACCTCTAAAAGTCTGAACGAAAGTTTTGCTTTCGGCCTTTTCGGACCTTTCGAATGTCTGAAAGGCTGAAAAGTCTAAAACAACACTTAGAGAGGGCGAGAAGATCCATTTTCGACCTTTCGGAGGCCAAAAACCTGCGGCGAGGGCCGCGATCGATGAAACACAAAACCCTAAACCTAAGACCAAAACAAAACTAGGAAGCCCTAGGGCCAATAGGGAGGGGTGTCCCTGTCGACACACAAAGGCACAAAGGCCCGAAGAAGAAAAGAAATGAAGGGCCCTAGGCTAGACAGGCACTAGGTGCACCGATGAAACCCTAGACACAGACCCAAAAACACAAAGTGAGGAAGAGGGAGGAGAGCCTACCTCGGTGAATGAGGAAAGGCAGGACAACCAGGCGGCTCGGAAGTGGAAGCAGTTGGTGAGGAGAAGCAGAAAAAATCGTGAGCGAGAGCACAAAAGAAACACAAAGTTACTTAGAAGTGAAGGCCCTTCATATTTATAACCCACGGGCTGACGTCAGCGGTTTTAGAACTTTCAGACCCTGAAAGGCTGAAAATGTCAAAAGAGAACCAAGCCTTCGACCTTTCAATTTTTTCAGAGTCTGAAAACACCGAAAGGTCAGGTCTTCAGCCTTTCGGCCATTTCAGCATTTCGGAGGACCTAAGTCCTCTGAAAGGCCGAAAGGACCGAAAGGTTGGGTCTTCGGCCTTTCGGCCATTTTGGCATTTCAAAGGACCTAAGTCCTCTAAAAGGATGAAAAGACTGAAAGGTTGGATCTTTGGCCTTTCATCCATTTTGGCATTTCGGAGGAACTAAGTCCTCCGAAAGGTCGAAAGGGCTGAAAGGCCGAAAAAGAGTTCTTCCTTCCTCTGACTTGGTTTCAACAATTATCTGTGGTGGCTGACTGGATTTCTCTGAGGGGCAGACACAAAAAAAGGAAAAAAGACAAAAAGAAGGGGGGTCCCCATGGTCAGAGGACCTAAAATGGGGTGTGTGTTATGGACCCACAATAGTGCCTTTATACTGTCGGCATGAGAGGTTAGGCTTTGTGCACTTGTTGTGACATTTGAATCTATCTCTGCTAGTTTGTCACTATTTTCTTTTGAGAATTTCTCAAGTGTGCACATCTTTTAAACTAAGGTGATTGATTCAGCAATCATTGGCTCTAATTCATCAGTGAGTTCAGAGAGCTTTACCTTGTTCAATGCTACTTCTTGGCTGATTTTGTCAATTAACTTGTATTGGTACTTCTTTTCTGCTTGTTCTTCCATCCCTTGCTTTGCATCTATGCCTTGCTTTGTGATGACGTCGGTAAGAACATCAATTTGTTCCTTTACTGTAGCATTTTCTTCAAGTTTAACTTCAGGAACAAGTTGTTGGAGTATCTCTTTTGCTTTGTCAAGTGCCAATGTTTCCCTATGCTCTTATATCATTTTCTTTTGTATGGATTTTCTTTGACATAGCACTCCAAACTCTTGAAGTTTGTCACTGTCCAAAGTGGTAATATCCTAGTTTGGAACTTCAATTATTTCATCTAGTGTGATAGCCAAGATGTCTTTCTTTACTATTTTCTTCTTCTTCTTCTTTGGCTAGGTGGAAGATTGATGTAACACCATCTGCAAAGCGTGAGATTGGGTTGACTTGGTGGGTGAGTGTCAAGAAGATAAGGCATCCTTTTGTATCTTCTCTTTGTTCATTAGCCAGTTTGGTGAAGACATCTCCTCATGTGCCTTGGGTGTATCAATAGATGAATCTTCTTTTAGTTTTATACCTTCATTTTTCTTGACTCCCTCACTCTTATCTTGTTCTTTAACATTTCTCAATGTATCATCAGTTTTTTCATCTGCCCCTTTGTTTTGATATTTTCTCTCAAGTCTTTAAGATTTTCCAGAGAGAGACTTAGCTTTGATACCAATTTTTGGAATTATATTGAGATGATGTACTGAGAGGGGAGGGGTGAATCAGTACCTCTAAAACTTTTCTTTGTTAGCCCATTAACCCTTAATCATCAGTTTGTAAATTATCTTATCTAACTGTTCATCTTT
>MU224777.1:249495-280930 GCA_018584345.1 Thuja plicata | reverse complement strand
GTATGCTTCATTCATGTTCTCTCTGTTCTTTTTCTTCACACCTCTCTATAATGAATGATTGCATCATCTATTTATAAGATGGATTAACATCATCAAGTTTTGAGAAAAACAATGTTAACTCTAAGACCAGGTTTACAACTTGTACCTAGATCTCCTAGTCTACGTGTTTTAAATCAGTTAGACTGATTAAAACACTTACATTCATGTTTCTTGTCCCTAAAGAAATGGATTTAAAAACAAATCAATATCCTATAAATAGAATAAGCTTGCTTTACCTGACGTGGAAGTCAGATCCACTTTTTTCGGGCTGCAACTGACTTTCGGTTTCTGTCTGTCGGTTATGCTCTAACTGTCCTTCAGTTTTGTTTTGTTGGTTGCTCTTTAACTGTCTCGTCAGCCTGCACTGTATCCTGCACGTCGGGTTCCTCTATTTCTTTCTGCTTTGTAATTTCGATGTACACACTAAGTTGTTTCGTTGCTTCTCTTTTCACTTAGTCATCTTCGGTGATCTCTTTCTATCTGATCTTTGGTTTGCTCTTGTCCCGTCTTTCGGTGTATGCTTACCAAAAGTGTTGTTTGCATACTAATGGCAAATTAATGTCATCAATCTCCCCCCTTTAACATTAGTATCAAAAACTGATATGTGCAAAATACTAATAAAATGTTAAGTATATACAACATATATAATCCTTAGTCATTTCATGACTCAATGCCGATATATCTGTACATATGATATCTTTGTCCATCTAAGTATATGTCATTTTCCCCTTTGTATATTATAGTACTCATATCATTTTCCCAATAATTTTTTTTATAAGAATATACCATATACATAATATATAACATATCATTTTCCCCCTTTTCGATATTGAGGGAAAAGGTCTATACCTTATAGTTTATCAAAAATGTGGGAGTGTGAAGACATCATGTCTTCCATCATTTTATCCCATTGTTCCTTTAAGTTCTCAAGAGCCATGTGCTCGAGTGTGATCTTGTAGTGCATGTCATAGATGTTGTCTGCTACAGACATCTCGAGGGTTGCTACCAGTTGCCTTGTTGAACTAATATGTTGTTGGAGCAGTGTAAGGTTTGGTAGAAGTTGAGCTTGGAGCTCGATTACTTCTTCCCTAAAGTGCGTCTCTGCTTCCCACAGTTCCTGCCTTAACCTTTTGATCTCTATGATCTTCTCATAATGAAATTTAACTGCATTGTCTCAATGAGTGGTTAGGCTACTAGCACTGTTTGCTAGATATGTATCCAGCTTTGCTATATTGTCACTATTTTCTTTAGTAAACTTTTCTATTGTGCTTAGTTGTTGAATTAAGGTTATAGCTTCAGATATTATTGGATTTAATTCAGTGATGAATTCTGATAGCTTTACCTTATTGACCGCCACTTCTTGGCTGATGTTCTCAATAAGCTTTTGTTGGTACTTCAGCTCTGCTCTCTCCTCAATTGCCTTTTTTGCATCTATATTCTGAGTTGTTATTGCATCGTAAGAGTTTCTAATTGATCTAGTATTGGCTTGGTTTGATCAATATTAACATCGGGTACAATCTGGTGGAAGATGTCCCTAGTTGTCTCCAGTGCCATGGAGTCTCTGTGTTGTTTCTTCAGCTTCTCCTGTAATGCTTTTCGTTGGCATATTTCTCCGTATTCTTGTAATGCTTCAAAATCAAGTGTAGATGGGTCACACTTTGGTATTTCAATAAGTTCATCCAAGGTGACTTCCAACTTATTCTTAGATTTCTTCTTCTTCTTTTGTGAATCACTTGAGTGTAACACCATTGCCAATTTCTTGGCCTTCTCAGTTGTGCTTGATGAAGTGACCTATTGTGCTTCTTTTTGTTGCTTTGTGTCAGCTTCAGCTTGTCGGGTGTATGTAGACATCTCCACATTCACCTTTACATCGTCAGTAGCACGTTTGTCGGTTTCCTCAGGATTACCATCTTTAGGTTTCCCTCCTTCATCGGTGTCCTTAGCTTCATCATTCTTTGTGTCTGCATTCTTCTATGTGGTGTATGCATCCTTTTCTGTATCTCCTGCAATAACCTTATCAATATCGGTTACATTTTGAGTATCTTCGATGTCTTTCTGACCATCGGTGTTGTCTTTCTTTTCTTCTCCCCTTGCATCGTCAGGAGTATCCTTTTCAGGTGACTTGTTTGATTCTTGCATAATATTGATAGCTTGTATCAATATTGGCATGTTGCCTGGAATGTTTACTTGTGCAGTATCAACTGTTGTGTCCTGCTCATCGGTTGTGTCCTTTGCAACAGTGACATCTTCATCTTTATTAACTTCCTCTGCTGGGTCATCGGTAATATCAATGACATTAGTATCCACAATGTTGTCATTTGTGGTGTCTGGCCATGATTCATCTGCAGCATCTAAATTCTTGTTGCCGGTTGTATCATCTTCTTCCTTGTCTAATTCAACAGATGTGTTATCTTGAGTTGCCTTATCAACATCTTGCTATTGTAGATCTTTGTCGGGGCTTTCCTCCTTAGTAGGTCTATTCATAATTTTACACCATTTCTTATGGCTATCCCGTTTAAGCTCTATAAGCTTTCCTTCGAGAAATTTATATGCTCTCATCTTTGGTGAGAGCTCCTTTTTGTATTTCTCCATCATCTCATCTATTTCTACCTTCTTGGATTCCGGTGGCATGAGAGTAACAAGTACTCTTTCTCTTATTTCCTTTTCATTTTTCAAAGCAAATGTCCATCTGAAGTATAGTATGTCTAATAGTTCCCTTGGTACATTATTGCCTTCAAACTAAATCGGTACATATCTAAACTTATAAATTTTTGCTATTATGGCGTCTTCAACTTTGTTCTGATCTTCTGGATCTAGTTTTAGCCATCTTCTTATCTTTGAATCTATAATAGATCCAGAATTTGCAATAGATTTGCATATGTCATCAATAGATTTAGGAGCTTTTATCTTGATACTTTCTACCTCTATAGCTCCATCTTGCTCGGTGTCTTCAATATCCTCTCGGGTTCTGATGAATTTCCTTCCTCTTTTGTTTTGCCCTATCTTCAGTGTGGCAGCTTTCCTCTTGTATGTCTTGACCTTTCCTTTCTTTAAAGGTGAAGGATTTGAATCCTTTGATGTTTGACTTCTTGTTCTAGAAGCAGCTGTTGTCCTTGGCTTCTTAGTTGGTGGAGGAGGTGGTGAATCTGACTCTGTTTCCTCAGAGTCATCTTTTTCCTCAGTTTTACCGACAGGTAACTTTTCTTCAGTTTCTTCTTCCTGTTCAACTTCTTCGTCCTATTCAGTTTCTTCTTCAGTTACCGACAGTATTTTCTTGAGATTCTTTACCATCTTGTCATTCTTCCTGACAATTTTCTTAACAATTAGGCCAGATTTTATTCTTGTCTTGGCCTCCTCATATGTTCCAAACTTGGGTTGTTTCTTATCTAGTGGTTCATTTAATAAGGCATCAATTGCCTTAGTTGCAAGATCAATGTTTATCTCATATTCCAGTGGTTGAAGCCAAGCTGTCCTCTGTACATCAGGCTTAATATAAGTATGATTTGTGTCAACCATAAAACATATCTCATCTTTATATTTTTCAATGAGTTGCTCGGGGATCCTTACCCTCTTTTGCATTCGGTCTTCGAATACATTGTAGTATTCATCCATGACTGTATCAAAGTTATTTCCCAGTGTGGCTATGTGTTCACTGATTTGCATGGTGACCGGTTTGGTGCTGTCCCATTTCACATCACCTACTGATGGGAATGTTTCTTGAAAATAGAAGAAAATACACATTATGAGTGAGCCAAACTTGCATGTGTTTGACTTTGCATTCATGATAGTCTTTAAGTTATCTTTCAATTGATTTAGCAGAAGTTCAGATAAGTCTAATTGTGTTCCCTTCTTCACAATTTTGTAGGCTATGTCTACTACACCTGATGCTATGTTGTTTAATCTACTTGCTTGGAAGAATTTGTAGCCTAGAACACATGCACCGAATTTGATCTCATCATCGGTTATGGTGGTAACTTTTAGTCCTCTGCCATCCCATTTGGCTCTTGTCATCTTCTCGGTCTCGGCCTTGGGTGGATGCTTGAGTGCTTTCACCTTTTCTGTTATAGGGTAACCGGTGACCGCATGGATGAAATCTCGGGTTATCACCTTCGGTTCATCAAGCCATAGCTTGTGGTTATGCATTCGGCTTAGCACTAACCGAATCCATTCGACTTTGAAAACCTTCAGGAACATTAGGGCATTGGTGAGCCCTTTTACTTCTATATGCTTGTGTTCATCTTTTAGTGTTCCATCTCCGTTGCATAGCTTCTTATAAGCTTCTTCAACTTCTGAAGTTCCTATCTCTGCAATCTTGCAGTGTATGAAAGATCGAACATCTTCCACGAGAAAAACCCTAGCTGGTATGCGTGAAAATGCTCCAGCATCGTCAGGTTGTGAGGCAACCTCAGGATGGATCTTGTATTTAGGTTCGTCACATGCCGAATTCTTGATGAGCTTGAACTCATCCTTCTTTGTGTTTTTGGATTTCACAGTTCTTGATGTCGAGGCCATTTTCAGAAATTTAGGGCTTCCTGTGAAATGCGCAAAAATAGAGTTGTCAGTTTTGTAGAACTTACTGTTTACTCTTGCAAAGATTTCTGAAGTGCTTTGGAGTGTTGTGTGTTGAGTTGTGGTCACTCTGTGATTCAGTCACTTTCTGCTCAAAAATCACCATGGTTGCTCTGCTCTGGTCGTCGTGAACAATGAGTTGTTTTGTTGCCCTATTTATAGTTGTTGCCCTAAAACGCATGTCATAAATGCTTACCAACTCCTCAGTGTATACAGACGGAGTTCGTCAGTGAAGACTTCCTTTTCCTTCGGTGTCAATCATAACGTTTCGGAGTAGTCGTTATTCCTTTTGCCTTTTACCGACGGGTTTCGGTGTCACAGACAACTTGTTCACTTTGCTTGTTTACCGACGAGGCTCGATTTACACTTACCAACTTTGCTTTTAACCGACGCTTCTCGATAAGTGTAGGTAGTCTTAGCTTTGAGTGTATACCGACGGGTTTCAGTATGCATACCCGATAGCATAGTTTATCACAGATTTTAACAAGTAATACCATGATGCATCTTTACTTATGCTAATTTGGCATTATATCAGCATATATATTATGGAACTTATGTAAAATAATAGCTTGGGGTAATGCAGTTCCATACTTGTTCTGCTTAGGTGGGGGTGGTGATGTCACCGGATCCATTGGATGGGGTGTCACCATTTGCATTGCTTGGTCCAGCTTCATCATTGTTTGAAGCTCTTCTCCACATTTTGTCTCTAGCTCTCCAGATGTCTTCAATGGTGTTTCCATTGGGATATGTGCTGATCTCTGTCATTCGGTCTCTGTAGTTTTTCTTGAGATGACCAACTTTATGACAGTGTAAGCATGCCATTCTGGGGTTAGTCCAGCCTCTAGACTTTCTAGTCCACTGTCTCATACAGTTTGCAGCAATGTGACCATATCTTCCACATGCTATACAATTTGTCCAAGTGCTGTAATCCCATACATACTGGTTACCGACTCTTTTCGGTTGATAGGGAGTTTCTTGACCTTTAGGCTTCCATGCTTGTCTTTTCTTTTTCCAGCATTCAAGAGTTGTGTGCCCATTCATTTTGCATGTAGGACAATATTTGTCCATGTAGGTTTCCTTCTTTGGTTGTTTCATCTCAGACTTGCATTCATATGATTTATGTCCTTTCTTGTTACATTTATAACAAAATCCTATGAATGAAGATGTAGATTTAGGAATACCTTTCATTTTGCCTCTGCATACATTTGATGTATGGCCTTGCTTTCCATAGTGATTGCATGTCAGCCTTCTTGGTCTTGGATTTTCATAGACATTCTTTGGATTAGTTTGATTTGATGATTCTCTATTTTCGGTAAAACCTAGACCGATATTGTTGTGGACTCTTCGTTGTCCTTCAAGAAAATCATCCATTCTTTTATTGTTTTCTTCAGCTTTCTTGATAATTTCATTATGCTGTTGCTGAATTCTTATTTCATGTTTCAACTTTTCATTCCCATCCCTTGGTTCACTGATAGTTTCTATTCTTTCAATGAGTTCAACATTTATTTTGTTTGCTTCTTGACTCATAAGAATAATCTGATTTATAATCTCATGGTGATGCTATGTAAGTCTTTGTATTTCAAACTCTTTTTCTTGTAGCTTTTCTGTGATCTTTCTTCTATCATCAATAGCTAGCATTCTTTCTTGCTCAACTTGTCTAGCATTGTTCATGACATCAATCATCCTTACCATCCATGTCTCTTGACCAATTTGCAGAGATTTGACTTGTCCAGTCAGATGTAGATTGATTTCAGTTAGGCTTGTGATGTTTTTTTCTGATGTATCTGATGCTTTGCTTGTAGTTGATCCTGAAGACTCAAAGAAATCTGGTATCTCTTCCTCATGATAATTTGTCTCATTACAGCGAGATGCAATATTCTTTCTTTCATCCAACAACTGTCTCATGTTGATTCTAGCTTCTTTATACTGTTCATAGAACATCTGAATTTCAAGCTTCCTATTTTCAATAATTTTATCAAGTCTGTACTTCTCCATTGTATGATCTTTTCTCTTATGCCTTTAAGCTTTTCAAGAAGAGACTTAGCTCTGATACCAATTGTTGGGATTAATGGAAAGTATGTACTGAGAGGGGAGGGGTGAATCAGTAAACTTGATCATTTTCAAAGAGACACCTAATTACATATAGCCATGCCATTCAAAATGACGATCATATAAAAATTTCTTTATGCAAATTTTAAATTGATTCATTAGATTTGAAAATCTCACATGAATGCCATACAATAAACTATAATAATTATTTTGAGAATTCTCCTCACCATAGAATGAAATAATTTAAAATACAATATAAATAAAAAAACTTGTACAAGTTTAGAACTGCCATGTAGACAAAATAGAATGGTAGAAAAAAATACATTATATCAAAGAATTCAATCCCACATGGAAGCATGATGAAAAAACATATTTGAGGGGTGTACAATAAAGGGGATGACTAAAATTTTAATACTATAGAGGACAAACTCTCATCGCCATAGATATGAAACACATAGATGGACTACCCCCAAAGAAAAGTGGGAGGACATAACCTGTGCCTTTTTTAGCAAAGACGTGGTTGAACCAAATGACATGTCATCAGAGAGTGTGCAACATATGAGGATATTCGTAAGTAGTTTGAAAGTACTTTGAAGGTGGACAATCTAAACGAGTTCTTTGAGGAGACAATGCTTCACAAGTTAGCAAACTTCTTGGCCAAGATTCATAATGGAAGAGTTGACATAGAAAGGAATATGAAAATGTGTTAATGTTGTGGCTTTTGGTCCATTAGATCGCTTGGTCTTGTGGACATCATTAAAATTCCTTCATTCATGTATTCATAAATTGTGCAACATATGATGATATTTGTAAGAAACTTGAAAATACTTTGAAGGTGCATATTTTAAATGAGTTCTTTGAAGAGGCAAGGCTTCACAAATTAGCAAACTTCTTGGTCAAGATTCATAGATTCATATTAGAAGAGCTGAAATAAAAAGAAATATGAAAATGTGTTAATGTTATGGCTTTTAGTCCTTTACACGATTTGTTTTCATAGACATCATTAAAATTCCTTCATAATCATAAAATTACTATGTTACATGGAAATGTGTTTCCTGTCCCTAGGGGACTCGTTTCTGTCCCCGAAACGGGGACAACGGGACAAAAAGGAAACGTCCCCTAGCCATCCCCGATTTCAAAAAAATAGGAAATCGTAGGAAACATCCACTGACATTTGGGGACAATGACCTGTCCCCGAAACACCTAGGGGACGCGCGAAACGTCCTCGATCCATCCTCAAAACAAAAAAGCATCCCCAAAATACTCGAATGATTTTTGACATTAAAATTAAATAAAAACATTTTTTAAAAACTCTTTTTGCCAAATCAATAATGTGGGGGGCCCACAAGGTTCGAATTCGTGCCCACACGATAAAATTCATGATTAAATATTATGCAATGAAATTTGTGATTAAATATGTTTAAAATTTTATCTTTTGAATCATAAATATTAAAATATATTAAAATTATAAATCTAATATTTAATTTAAGTTTTTTAATATTCATCAAAATAAACATATGTTAAAAAATTTATATTAAATACAAATATATTAAATAATTATAAATTTAATATGACATCTTTAAATATTTAATTATTAGAATAAAAAACAATTCAAGTTATATGTATATATAGACACACACACACACTTTCTAAGGCCATTGAATTTAAAATTTAAACATTCATTAGATGATCCATTTCTATCAGAGGGAGGGAGATAGTGACTCGGATGATTCTGAGCCTTTGAATATTTGATAGTTAGCACGAGGTTTAGTTTCATAGGCTCTGCCTGAGCCTGTTATGTTTTAATGTTTGAGACTTTTGGATACATGTTTGAGACATTTTGATTTGGATATTTATATTGATAGACCATGGTTTTGATGTTTGAGACTATTGTTATAATGTTGTTGTACTGATTTATACTGCTACTATTATCATTTATGTTGTTATACTACTATTGTAACTCGTAAATAAGTGATTTATTTACATATTATCTTGTTAGTAATCAATTATTGACATATCTCTCTTTCCCTCTCTATTTGTAATATCTTAGTATATTTTGAAAAATTCACACACATTATAAAAATTAGCGAGATGCTTGGCAATTGAAAAGTAATATTGTATAGCTAAATTTGACTAGTAGGGTGATCAAGAACAATTTTGAATTTGCGGTCAAACGGAAAAGTTTTACAAATTCTCCACGAACGGCTAGGTAGTTCGGCTGAGCACGCGTAGGAAGGATTTTTTTTGTTTTCCCAAGGCGCGCCTCACTAGCTTTATAGTTGGTTTGATTTTTATTGTTTTTCCCAAAGCGCGCCCTGAGGTGGAATGGTACCTGTGAGTACATTCTGGGAGAGATCGATGGATTAAAGAGAGGAGAGGTTGCCTAGGACAGGTGAGATGATGCCTTCTAAATTGATTTGGGATGAGAGGGGGAGTGAGAAGAGGGATGAGGCCTATCCAATTTCAGAGCGGGTCACTTCAGGAATTTGTTGCTCCAGAGCGAGGTGTACCCGCAGGATAATTGCAGATACCTCAGGAATTTTGTGCTTCAGAGCAGAAAATCTCCATAGGCTACAATAGCATTGAAAATATTGGAACGAGCTCATGGCGTGTGGACATGGATGGGGTAAAAAAATTTGATAGAACTGCATATCGTAAGCGGGAAATTGGCTCTGGTGAATTACGCTCAGGTCACCATCGAGCAGTATCCCATGTCCATTGCGAGAATAGGTGTGTTCTGCCTGGAGCGTAACGATTCACGGCCAGTGTAAAGGTAAATTGGGAGAACTCCTCTTTTTTGGTTAGGGTGAGGGATTTCCTTTTTGGGGATATGTGAACATTTTTTCTTGCAGTAGACCTGCCTAATTGAATATTACTTTGCTTTAGGTGATTGGATTAGATTTTCTGTGATTCTGCTTTGTGTCGATGTGAATTGAACTTGGGGAAAACATGGGTTCTTGGATTTCCATAGACAACTTTTGTTTTACTATGTTATGGTAGTGCGTGTGATGGCTCTGCAATCAGCCCGTCTCTGATTTTCCAGTCTGACAACATTAAGAGTGACGAACATGAGGTTTTCACAATCCATTATATAGAGCAGGAGTTTTTCAAGGCACTTGTACAGGAAACTTACGAGAACATTTTTTCTTGCAGTAGACCTGCCTAATTGAATATTACTTTGCGTTAGGTGGTTGCATTAGATTTTGTGCGACTCTGCTTTGTGTCGATGTGAATTGAACTTGGGAAAAACATGGGTTCTTGGATTTTCATAGACAAATTTTGTTTTACTGTGTTATGCTAGTGGGTTTGATGGTTCTGCCCCAGTCTGACAACATTAAGAGTGACGAACGTGAGGTTTTCAGTCCATTTTATAGAGCAGGAGCTATGTGAATGTAGTGGGCAGGAACTCTTCAGAAAATTGTGAAAGGAGTTAATATCAAGGAGCTTTCAAACATGAGGTTCACAATAGAGTAGGAGCTTTGGGAACTGTGAATTAAGTTGCATATCTTACGTTCTTCTTAATTATGGATTACACCAACCTGAAATGTCTATGTTTAGTAAATTCACCCAATTTTTCCAGAAATCTAGAGTGTTTTTGTTCACAAGGAAGTAGATTGCAATGCTATTATGTAGGTAGATGGAGTAACTTGAGTCATTATAAAAGTCCGATGCTATGGCTCACCTGTAGCAGTTGGCTTGTAAAACATTAGGCAACCCCATGATCTAGTAAGGCTTCTGAATATCATGGAAATCCTGCAATCTACTTTTATTTATTTATGTTCTGTTTGGGATTGCTAACCTGGGCCTAATAACCTGATAGGAATCAAAACTTCTAATACTGAATTTCAGGGTCTTTCGTCTGGGAAATTGACAGAACTGCATATCATAAGTGAGAAATTGGCTCTGGTGAATTATGCTTACAATTGGTGGGAAATTGGCTCTGGTGAAGCAGTGTGAGCGGGGTGCCAAGGATTTTAATTTTCTGATCATGCATGGTATTGGTTAAGCTATTGTTGGCATTTTATTTGTCTTCAGACGAAGGTAGTCTTGCATTTATTTCCCTTTCCTCTTTTAAGTATATTTTCTGACCAAAGTCTTTCACATTCCATTTATACCCACATAATGAAGCCTTTTCTGTGCCTCTTTCTGTGTATGTTTGCTTGTATTGCAAAGGGTCACAGAAAACAAAATTCAGGTTACAGTAAAGGTCTTGAAAGACAACTGTGGCTGCATCAAAGCGCGGCTTACCGTTGAGGTAATTTTTTTCTTTGCTCCTTTTTAAGTAGAGCATATTTTTCATGCATATTTATTTTGTTTATGGTTTTTTAACACACTTGCATTATAATAATCAGCTCAATGTGAGGTTGTTTCCTTTGTTTGTACATATTGAAATTGTTTGTTAAATATTGGTTGCATCTTGATAGAGCTTTTCTTGTTTAATGTGGGTTGAAATTGTTGAAATTTTGGAAATAAGGATTTTTTATTATATTAAAAGAAAATTATATTATATTCAGATCTATATTTTGTTGTCATTGTTAGTTCACAATGAATGAGATGGTTTCCTTAAATTGATGTGGTTAACTTTCCCAAATATATTTTGGATTCTATAATCTACATGCTAAAAGCCTAAACCAATTATAATGGAGGCATTTTAGTATTTTACTATAGCTATAATAACTCTACTGTTAAAATATTGACTACTTTCAACTACTAACATTTAATATTCAACAAGGAATTACATAAGGTGACTCATAACATAAAAAACTCATAGTATCTAGTGGCTCTCAGTGATCAAACTTTCAAAAGTATGCCCTGAATCCATGCTTTGGTCTTACAACCACATATGTCTTCCTCTTTAGGTTTTGCAACAATACATTCAAGATAGCCATCTGCAAGTCTTCTTATGTAGCCACTACATCTCATTGAGTTGTGTTGGTAACCAGCCCCTGCGATCTCCAAGTAGCCTAGCTAATGATACTTGTTATTGAGTTGAATCTTTTTTATGATTAATATGGGTTTCGGCATAGAGCTTGGTTAGGTAACCATTTACAATTATGTAAGATCGCCACCCTTTTTTTGTGTCTTTTAGCATCTTACTGTAAGATTCTCAAGGTTATCTTGTCCAAAATTTCACTTTTCCTCCTTAGACATTTTGTCAAACAGTTTGTTTTGAATGCGCAGTCCCAGCTTAAGGATATTTGTATGAAGATCAACATTACGCAGTATTATATGCAACTCGAACACTAATAACAATAATCAGGAAGGTGATGTGCTGTTTTTAATAAGCCAGAGATTGCTAATGTTTACAAGCCCAGAATGTACTCAATGCTTTAATATGCATTTATTACTCAGCAATGCTTCAATTGGCAATACATTTTTCAGAATAGGAAATAACAGGGGAAGTCTGACCTGATTATTGCCAGTTCAGATTATAAAGGTGTCGTGTTCTACAGTGAATATGTTGCACAACAATCTTCAATATCACCGTTTGTTCCTTACTGGTTTCCATCCAAACATTCAGCAATACTCTTCCAATGTTCATTCCATCAAACAATTTGTTGTTTCCTTTATTTCATGAATGAAGAATACCTTTGACAATGTGATCTACATCACAGACTCATAAACTCCCGACTCCTTTCTTAAGATTCCTTGGACCTCTTTGAATTGGTGTCCACACTAGAAGCCTCCGTCCAGAAACTCAACTATTATTACTGTCGGCAAGTGTTTCTATGGTTTCCGCACATGCGTATGAATAATGGAACTCATGAATGTTTGCCAACACAATGTGCAACTCTATAAGCTCCAAGAGCCACAGTTATGAAAATACTGCTATGATATTGAATTGTATTCATACATGGATATCCTCCAACTTCTCTTCCTCAAACAACTCGAAAACTGCAAACTCTTGTCCTAATATTATCTGGCCAGCATCAGAGAATAAAGCATATATTAAGCCCCTCAACCTTATTATATATTTCTTTCACTCACAGCAAGCGAAGTGCCAAAATTTTGCAACCTCACCACTTGTATTAAAATACTCAACAAATCGTTCAATAATTCATAAGAAGGTGTAATGCCCCACTTAGAAAATAATGTTGGAGATATAGCTTCGGGAGAGATATCTTTCTCCCAATTTCTGAGATAGCCGTCTCTCTTTATAACGCTTGCCCAGATGTTTCTAGTTTATCGACTAACGGTTATTTTTAAATGGACAGACACTTCAAGTCAACGAAGAGTCATTTGCTTTGGCGTCACTTGTATTGGTGTCGCTTCATTGGTAATGACAATGAAGAGTCCACCTCTTCATGTGCGGAGACATGTTAATTACTTATTTATAGGGCGCCGTTCTTGATATTTGGTGCTGATTGTTTGACTGTAGTATTTTATTCATTGTTGTAGAGATATAGAGATTCAGAGGAGAATTTTTATTGCTTTGTAAATCAGACTTCTGTTTTTCATTAATAAAGTGATTCTTTTGTGGCTGGGTTTTTCCCCTCAAGTTGGAGGGTGTTCTCAGGGTATCTTCTGTGTTTCATGTTATCTATTTTGTGATTTATGCTGCTTATGTTCATTTCTAGGATAAAAAATCAACATGGTATTAGAGCCTCCCTTATAGTATTGGATGTTTAAACTTGTGCAGCACAGGGAATGATCATGTAGGGTTGTATGCTCATCCTACTGTTAGAAGTGTTGCTGCTCAGATGTGCTTTTGTCAATCCCTTGCGATGGTCATGGACACTTGTTCAAGAATTGAGGTCTGCACGTTGTCGGTCGTCACTTCTATCCTTATGTGTATTATTTATCAATTATTTGGGGTGAAGTCATTCTTGTTTATGCCGTCCAAAGCTACACCTATAGGTACCTTGCTGACTCGGCTTACTTTGTGGCTTGCCATGACCCCATATGACCTTGCCGAAGGGTGCCATCATTTTTTTTCTTTGGTTAGGGCACACTCTTCATCTTCGCGGCCACTTTCATGTGTATGATCATCTATTTCGTTTGACCCTCTCTATTCCCTATTCAAGTCATCTACATTCTAGTTTGTTGAGGGACAACCTGTCTTAGCGTTCATGAGATTTTTGTGCAGCGACCTCAAGGAACAAGGATAGGAATTGGTATTGCTCTAGATTGATGCAGGGGACTTGGAAGTAATTGCTTTGACTACTATTTTCTCCTGTGTATGGGATTTAGTAATAGAGTGCTACCTCTCATATATACTGCATATATGTTCTTGGTGGAAAAAGACATTTGAGAGCTTCCACATTTCTGCACACATGTCTACCAAAGCGTTTTTTTCTAGATGGGGGAGAAATGTTCTTGAACGGGGAAAAGAAAATTATTTTGTTCCATACAGAAGATGTAAGGGAGAATATGTTCAAGTCATAAATTATATTTAGAGATAGAAAGAAAAGTCATCGTGGCAGGTACTCCTATATCATCATCGTCTTTCTTAGTAACATGACACACATCATTTGGAACGGTAGACACATCATTTATAACAGAAGACAAGTTCATTCCTCTGGGATGTATCCCATTTTTTATTGTCGTTTTTATTCTTTGTTTGGTGGCGATCGTACGTATGTAGAATTCATTTTATTTGTTGCGATAAGTGTATTTGGAGCTGGAATAATATTTTGAGTCCAAATATTAATCCCGTGAACCATTGAAGACCAAAAACGACAGTTGGCATAGGAATTGGGTGCAAACAATCATTCTGCGAATACAGGGCATGTATCAAGACATCTCAGTGCCGTTATAAATGATATGGTGGTTTCATGTTTGATAAAATGATGCTTTGCATGTTGAATGATTATAGTTTTTCTTCAATGAGAAGTGGTTGGTTCTCTATGATTGGGTGGAGCATCGTGCGATGGGAAGAGTTGGTTCTCCAAGTCCACGGCATGAGTTTAGTGGCACAAATGGTTTCTCATCATGGCGTCTGAACGAGAAGAAGAAGAGGATTGTGAAGTTTAGAGAAGAGTTAATGACACATTTGAGCAATAAGTATAGGCACTCTTGAAGAATTTAGATTTGCTCTTGAATTAGTTTCCTATTTTCTCATCAACCATTAGAACTTGTTTGATTTGCACATGGATTGGATTAATTGCATGTATTTATATGAGTTGCTTTCTTCCCTCGATAATATGATTAAGCTAACAATTTTTTTTGTTCCCTGTGACCATTTTTTTTTCTTTGGTGTCTTCTTGTTCTGACGTAGTCTTCCCAAGGAGACAAGGCATTGGAATTATGATGGTTTGAGTTGATGAAGATAAGATCGGGAAGAGTCATGGGACAAATAAAAACTCCTGTGTTGGTCGCAAATTTGGAGATTAAAGGACGACACAAACTTGAGCATGGGATTTGCAAACAAGAAGAGGGGGTTGTGTGGATTGGAAAATGTGAAGCCAAAATGAAGAACTCTTTCATCATCCTCTCTGTTTCAAGAAAGCCAACGAAGATTTTATTTAGTGGAAGGCTCATATCATGGAGCAACAGTTTTTGTAGGAGAGTATGCAGAATGGGGAATCATTGAGGTAGGCTTTGGCAAAGAAGAATAATGGGCCTGTAGTGCTTAAGGATATAGTAAAGCAAGCACTAGATGTGGTAAGGGGGATAGAGTACTTGCATAGTCTGCTTTATATTCACAGGAAGGCACTCTTCTGGCAGCAAAAGATTAAACTCTGGGTTCATGGCTTGCTAGGATGCCAGTGTATCACCTGTGCATGAGTTCTGGGGTCTCTGTCTTATTGAGCAAGTAATACAGAGTTTAGTGACAACAGAGTTGAGGAACAAATTTATTGTTCTTGGTGTTGCCCTGGCTAAGAGAGAGTCTCAGCAGTTGATCCTGTTGTCATTGGGAAGCACACTGAGGGATAGGAGGCTCCTCAGGATATGGACATATCTCCTGATGATACCTCTAACATTCAGAGGGAGTCTGATGTACCACTTGGGTCTACTGATTCAGTTGATGTACCTTAAGATTTTTCTTAGTGTTGTGGAGAATGCTGCTCTTGCTGAGAGGGAGTCTCAACATCAATGATCCTTGCTATGCGCTTTAATGCATATTTCTTTAAGATGGAGAAATATAAGGTGAAAGCCCTTGAGAGATGTTGCTCTTTAATGTATATTTCTCTGAGACGGAGAAATATGAGGGGAAAGCCCTTGAGCAATGTTTCTCTTTAGTGTATATTTCTCTGAGACGAAGAAATATGAGGTGAAAGCCCTTGAGAGATGTGCCTCTTTCCACACATGGGAGTAGCCATGGTGGACGTCATGTTGAGAGATTCCATGATGACATCAAGTTTAGTGATTCTGTGATGGGCACTTGTGCATATGCTTCTTTCCACACATGGGAGTAGCCATGGTGGACGTCATATTGAGAGATTCCATGACGACATCACGTTTAGTGACTTTGTGATGTGAGCTTGTGTATATATGTTTCTTTCCACACATGGGAGTAGCCATGGTGGACGTCATGTTAAGTGATTCCATGACATTTCATGTTGAGAGATTCTGTGATAAAAATCTTTTCCACATATGGGTGTAGCCATTGTGGGTATCATGTTGAGAGATTCCATGACATGGATATCTGGAAAGATACCTCCCTAGCTAAGAGGGAGTGTTAGAGATATAGCTTCGGAGATATCTTTCTCCCAATTTCTGAGATAGTCGTCTCTCTTTATAACGCTTGCCCATATGTTTCTAGTTCATCGACAACGGTTATTTTCAAATGGACAGATGCTCATATGGACAAACATTTCAAGTCAATGAAGAGTCATTTGATTTGGCGTTACTTGTATTGGTGTCGCTTCATTGGTAACGAAAGACTCTTTATTGTCAAAGACAATGAAGAGTCCACCTCTTCATGTGCGTTGACATGTTAATTACTTATTTATAGGGGACCATTCTTGATATTTGGTGTTGATTGTTCAACTGTAGTATTTTATTCATTGTTGAAGAGATATAGAGATTCAGAGGAGAATTTATTATTGCTTTGTAAATCAGACTTTGTCTTTCATTAATAAAGTGATTCTTGTGAGGCTGGGTTTTTTCCCTCAAGTTGGAGGTTTTTCTCCTAGGGTATCTTCTCTGTGTTGTGTTATCTATTTTGTGTTTTATGCTACTTATGTTGATTTCTGGGATAAAAAATCAACAATTAAGGCATTCCATTACAAACAATATGAGGAAAATACTTCTAACCATGACGAGTATTGTAATTCCATGCATCTAAGGAAAAATGAGTTGTGAATTGTAAAGAATATTATTTGGAAGATATAGAAGCATGGCTATAGTCAGATGGTGCCAAACAACAATATGATAAAGATCATTGTTGTAGACATGGAGGTTGTTGGCTAAATATTTTGTAAGCAGTTGTAGACACACTGCTTACAAAATGGAGTAATTAGACACAATATGTGAGATATAATCTCTTTTGTCAACTTAGGGGAGGCTCCCTTCTTATTGTTGTTGAATTAACTAAAACTTAACAAGAATTTCAAACTAATCTAAGATTTGGTGTTGCACGTATCACTTCCTCTTTCTTTAGGAAGGATTTGCACTTTCATAAATATGCACTTGACAAACTTGATACCTTTGACGACTTCACTTCTAAGCACTAGTTGGAGCAATAATGCCAATCATCTTAAAATTAAGGAATGTACTGGTAAACTATAAACTAAGGAATGTACATAAGCTTAAAGACTCGTACACTATCCTGCAAGGATTTAAGGGATGAGGCAATATGTTTACCACAAAGACTTAAAACATAAAACTTCCTTTCTAATCCCTAATTCTATGAAGAATCACAACTCAAAGACTATGTATTCACTTCTACTCAACTCAAATTGAAAACTACAGCACAAAGTCTGTATGAAATCAGATTTAAAGATTCCTTTATAACAACACAAATAATTCATACACTTTCCTCAATAAATCCAAGGCAATACTACTATTGTGACGTAAGAACACAACAACAATATAACAAATTCCTCCAACACAAAGATTGAAAACACTTGCTCTTTTATTTACTTTGAAATTAGTTAGCACAAATAAAAGCAGAGTTTATATCTTGCACAATTCGAGAGTTTACTTGCAATGCATAAAGATCTTTTATTTACAATGAGCCCTCTTGTATTTATAGATGAGAGGCTGAGAGAAAAATGTGGAAAACTAACTACCTATTGTTGACTTATTCAACATTACAGTCCTATGTAATGTGATTACATGTAATGAGACTATGTGCAATTGCAATTTTTTGCTTTACACATGACATTAAATATGCAATTGCAATTTTATGCTTTACATGTAACTTGTCAAAACTAAATTACAAAATGGATGATGAAAACTAAACTAAGTGTCTAACAAGACACGGATCCTATTACATCAACCTCTGTTAAAGCGGTTTTCCTGTCGCTAGATTGACAGTACTTGAAATCTTCAAATTTGTACATGGGTGGGAACATTTGTAGAAAATAACACTTTGACCTTTGCATTTGATGGCATCAACAAATCACTGAATTTCTTTCTAACCCATGATTGAAAAATGTTCACGATCCATCTTATTGGTCTACTCCCACCTACTTTGAATCAGTCTTGAAAGCATTCTAATATTGATGAAACTTGAATTTCCTCTTTTTCTCAGGCGTGATGGTTGGCTCTTCTGACTTTGGATGAACACCTGTAGCATTGAGATGAAAAGACCAAAACAATTTCACGTCGGAATGTGTTGACGTTAGTTCCATATTGTTCTCCATGAAGCTCAAACTTTGATTTTGAAATTTGGTAGATCGTGTGTGCAAACAAGGCTTCAAGCAAGGTTGAAGTGAAAAAGTTTCTTTTTGTGGGCCATGGTTGCAATTCAGGGATTTTGGAGTGCACTACAGGTGAAGATGCAAGTGTAGTTCAACTTGTAAAAGTTTATGCAGTTGGACCAAAAAGTTCCTACTACAAGGGAGAAAATAAGTTTTAAGTGAAATCGGGGTTTTTAGACCCAATTGCACTTAGGATTGCATGTGTAGTTCGACTTGCAATCGGTCAAAAAATCCCCGATTGCACTTGTATTTGGAAAGTTTCAAAAGGGTAAACTTAGGTATTGTCGGGGTTTTTGGATGTGATTGCATGTTTGACTACATGTAACTGAACATGCAGTTGGTGTAAAAATCCCCGATTTGCAAATGATAGTTATGGAGTTTTTGTAGGTAATTCCATTTAAGATTACATGTAATGGGTACAAAAAATTCTGATTTGGGAACAAGGAAGGATTGAAACAAAACACAATCGGGGATTTTGGACATGATTGCATATTGCATTGCACAAATCATTACATGTAACGATTGTGGAAATTCCTGAAATTCAAAGTGTGGAGGCATGCAAATGGAACTTTTAGAGGGTGTTACCCATTCAACTTCATGTAAGGCTGCATGTATGCAATCAGAATTTTCAACCATGGCTACATTTCATGTTACATGGAAATGGGAAGTTCTGATTTGTAGGACCAAAAGGTACAGTTTATAAAGAAATCAGGGGTATCATGCTGCATTTGCATACCACATTGCATCTAAGGGATGTGAATAATTTTGATTTTTGGAATAGAACATAATATACATACAGTCAAAGCTATACCCTAATTGCATTTGGAAGTACACGTGTAATGTTGGGGATCAAGAGATAAAATCTCTGATCTGTATATTGTTTGAAAGCAATGAATATAATACTTGTGGCGTAGCAGATAAAGACACATCTTGCGTATGGATTGAAGTGTATTTAGCATCATTTTGGAAACAGAAGTATATATATTAGGTGTTGCAAACCCGAGCTCATTATCATCTTGTGATTGCTAATGATAAGGAATGAGTTCGATCAGATCATTTCATCAATAAAACACAACTCCCAATAGTTTCAAATAGAAAGAAAATGACCTTATGACTGAAACAAGATTTGATTGAAACAAAAATGAAGAAAACCTTAAATAGATCCACAAGAATGCACGAAAATGGAGACAAAAGCCCATTTCCTTCCAAAACGGCACCATAAAACACTAACGCAGGGGAATAAAAGAACAATATACAAAATCGTTATCATTTCTTACTAAAAGGCACAGAAACGACTAAGGAAATATAAAAACGACCATGAATATGTCAAAAACGACCTATGGAAAGTGAGAAACGACCATCAATTTGGGCAAAAATATAGAAATAAGTGAAAAATGTGGGCATACCTGGCTGAGTCAAATAAAATCAATGGAGAAAAGAGTTGAGACGAAGCCAAAATGCATGAAAGAATCACTGGTTTCGCTCAAAATGTTGAGATGAAATATCAGAGGAAACTCTTGCGATTTGAATGGAGTTCATAGGAAGCAAAAACAGATATAAATAAAGACTTGGCGATTTCATCTGAACTCGGTGTTTGAAAACTCCATAATATGGCTTTGCGTTTCTGCTAACTCCACATTCTCCTCCGAATTTGGCGTCTTAGGGCTTAGCGTATACCATGCTCTGGGGTTTTCAACCGTCTTTGTATTTCATATCTTTTACATGTAATGTCAATCAAAAGACTTGATAACTTTAAGTAGTCGGGACTTTTGATCTCCAAACATATTAGCATTCCACGCAAACAGAAAAGCAAAGTCACTTAAATGTCGGAAATATTGTATCCAGCAGGGGTTTTCATGTATTTCGCATTACATATTACATGTAACGTTATATGTAATGTGCTCCAAAAGTTCCGCTTTTAATTTATTTCAGGGCTTTCATAGTATTTGACACTATAGATTGCATGTAATATGCGATATAACATGCCAAACAATGGAAAAAACCTGATCACTTAAGATATTCGAAAGTTTGAAATCACATTACACACTAACATCACATGTAATGTAAAATGCAATTGAATTTTGAGATAAAAAATAATATATTGACAATATATTACATGTGACCTTGCAAAACGACCATGAACTTAGCAAAAACCCTAGACTCCTAAAGGAAACATTAAACGACTCAAAAATCAAACCTATTAAATAAAAATAAAAGGAATGTAAATGAAAAACAACAAATTTAAAGATAAAAAAGACTTTAAATGAAAATATTAACGAAAATAAATAATTAAAATTTATTATATTTTCGAGAACATTTACAAAAACACACTTAGAGTTTCTCCAAGCATAATTAATTGAAATTTTGATTAAATTTTTCGTGGGGTTATCATTAATGTCACTAAAACGAAATAAACGACAACAACTAGCTCTGATTGAGGAATGTTTCTTGTTCGTCCTTGGAAGCAACAAGAGATGTAGAATCTAGTTCTCTAAGTGCCTTCTTCCATTCCATTGGGGCTATAGAGTCAGGCGACCAAAATGACAAAAAGATGAAAAAGACACAAAAAGACTCAAAAACTAAAAGACTTGGACTTTTATGTACAGTAGTGCTTATCTGGAGCTCATTCAAAATTATGCTTCAGATGTTGTCCACTATAGGGCATCGCAAATGGTGTTCCATCTTGGTATGCCAACATGAAGCTGTTCTCACCAAAGATTTGATGAATTGTGAAAGGGCCACGCCAAAAAGTATCAAACTTCCTGTGCATGCCTTTTGGTTCTCTTCTTTTGTCCCAAAGTAGAACATGATCACCAACTTGGAATTCTCTCTGCTTCTCTTTCTTATCGAAGAGAGCCTTCACCTTCTTCTGATGTTCCATAATTAGGTCGACCACTTGTGTACGTTGTTCCTCCAATGCAGATTGGAACATTTTTCTTTTGTCCAAGGCACCTTCAAATGTATCGTCTTCAATGGCCTTGGATAACTTTAAAGTTGGGAGTTCCAAAGTGATGGGTATTTTAGCATTCACACCATACAACAAGTGGAAAGGTGACATACCGATTGCTTGTTTGGGTGTGATTCGATCTGCCCACAATGCATCATACAATGCCTTGTGCCAGGGCTTTTGATTTTCATTCACCAACTTCCTGATAATTGTAACTAGATTCTTGTTGTTGGATTCCGCTTGACCATTACCTTGAGGGTAATAGTCAGATGAGTGTGCCAAAGTGATCCCACAATCATAACAAAATTGTGAAAATTGTGTTATGTCATGTGACGAGAACGCAACTGCATTATCTATTACAATCTTACGAGGATCACCAAAGCATGAGATGATGTTCTCCTTTAGAAAATTGCATACTACCTCAGACATAGCACACTTTGTTGGTATTGCCTCCACCCATTTGGTGAAGTAATTCGTTGTCGTAAGGACATATGAATGCCCCTTACTTGAAGATGGATTGATTACGTCGATAAAATCAAGTCCCCACTGCTGAAATGGTTCCTCAATTACAACCGGCTTCAATGGCAGAGTAGTAATCTTTTGCTTTCCTACGAATTGTTGACATAACTCGTACTTACGCACCCAATGGTACACATCTTGAAACAAAGTGGGTTAGTAGTACTTTTCCCTCAGGATCTTATGAGCTGTGACAAGTGCAGAGAAATGACCACCACTTGCAAGGTTATGGAAAGATTCAAGAAGCCTTACTTGTTGCACTTTATCTACATAACGAAGAAATGTCCCATCCACGTCTCGCTTGTACAAACCATTATCCTAGAGGATAAAATTTGCAGCCTTCAGCTTTATGCTCCTTTTCTCTTTATATGACAGATGTGGAGGGCACTTGCCATATGTGAGAAAATGAGCGATACTTGAATACCACTCATCCGTTGTACTAACAAACAAACCTGTTGGAAGATATTACGGATTTTCTTCTTCCACTTTAGTTGGTTTATTTTCAGCCATAAGCTGACATAAACCTTTGACACGAACCAAATTCGTAGGCCTAATCTCCATGTCATATACTTGAATCTTAACGATCCAATTTCCTCTTTTGGTATCAAAATCCTACTGTGTCAAGATTGTCTTGACTGTAGCATCTGGAACCAAGGCTTATGACATGTGAATTTAGAATATAGAACCTGAAATGCTTTACTAGTTTGACCACGAAAAAAACATGCTTTTCCATTTGGGTGTACTTCATCTCATAAGCCTTCAATGGGCAACTCATAAACATAGGAGACTCAAATACCTCATCATTCTTCTGCATCAGGATCGCAGACATAGTATGCTCGGAAGCATAACTATACATGATGAAATTCTTCGTGTAGTCTGGGCAAACTAACATTGGAGCATGCGCAATTGCTTCTTTGACTCTGCAAACACTTCTTTTCCTTCTGGACTCCATAGGGAGATATTTTTACCTTTCAGCATATCCACGATATGACGAGTTTTCTCAACGAAGCCTGGAACGAACCTTTGCAAGAAATTTACCTTTTCGAAGAAAGAATGAACTGCTGTTTTGCTTGAGGGCAGCAAAAGACTTTGAATTGATTTTACCCTCTCAGGATCAATCCTCCTTGGACACGATGTGTCCCAGAAGCTTTCCCTCAGTCACACGAAAAACTGATTTCTTGGTGTTAAGAGAAACACCATGTTGCCTACACCTTTCTAGAACTTGTTGAAGATGATAGAAATGATCTTCGCTGATTCTTGGAAAATATGGTCAAGTCATCCAAATAAGCAACAATGGTGGAAGGAGAGGTAGGGTTTCTTCTGCTGAAGACTTTGCTAAGGACGAAGACAATGACGAGGATGGAGGCAAGAAGCAGTGGATGGGTATTGTTTGGGCCTGGCTGGCTCCTGCGGTACCTGGGTGCGGTTTTTTTGTACGCAGAGAGGGTCTTTTTTCTGGGCGTTTGGAGGCTTCGGGTGGACTGTTCTCTCTCTCTCTTTTGGAGGCGTCTGCAGGAGTGTTGATGGTCTTTGGCCAGTCATGGGTAGTGATAAGTGTTGGTGGCCCTTGCGTGGGTTGAATGATGCCCCTCTTGGAGCTCGACGACAGTTTTGGAGGTGCTTTTGCTTTTGGGCTCCTTTGTTCCTTGAGGTTTTTGTGGGTTGCTCTGTCATCTTAGACGGAGGCTGGCTTCTTGTGGTTTGGGCCATGCCGTCTCACTGTATTTCTTTTCAGGGTTTGGTTGTCTGTAATGCGCGATTGTTGTGGTTGGTGTTTGGGGCCTGGTTTTTTCCTTCTCTGCCATTGTTTCGCAGGCCTTGAAATTTCGAGGGGTGGGGTCTTTCCGTGGGTGACCGATGCTTGGCTGCTTTTTGGTGAGCCATGATTCTTTTCTATTTCATTCTTTGCAGTTGTAGCCTCTAGGTTGGCTCTTGTTGAAGCGTGTTTTGCATCGTTCCTCTTTAAGGAACCAACTTCCCTTGGTGGTGTCTTTTCTCTGCACTTGGGTGGATTTTCTGCCTGGAGTGGTTCTAATCTTTCTAGTGTTTTTGATCGTGCAATGGTCGGTAATGTTGCTTTCAGGTTGTCTCTTTCTTTTGCAAGCTTCTTTTTTTCTTCTGAGGTGGCACGCTTAGCGTGGATCTCATGGTGGTTGGGAGATTTTTCCTTTCTCTGCTCCTGCCCTTGCGTTAGGGCCTTGTTTGGTTTTGATGGTTGTGGCCAGTTGGATGCTGATAATTTTCAAGGGCCCAATCTGGCCTCTTGCTATTTTGGTTAAGGAGGCTGTCAGGTTTTGGGGCTGCTCTTAGCTTAGATAGAGTTTAGTGCTTCTCTTTCCCTTTGGATCGGTGGGTTCTTTTGGGCACACTTCTATCTTTGCCCTTAGAAATTTCTATTGAGGTGAAGCCTCCCCTCTTTTGTCAAAGGTGCCTTCTTGTGACTTGGTGGAGGTTTTGGCTCTTTTTGTTGTTCTCTTCCTTACCCTCATTTCCTATTGAGGTGGTACCGTCATCTATGGAGGGGGTGATGTGTTTTGAGGTTGAGGTTGGCTGTGGCATAGAATGGCTTTCTCTTTCTGCAAGTTTTCGAGAGGTGGGGTGGTTTCAGAAGCGGTTTTCTATAACGATTACTTTTTCTTCCGGCTATCCTATGGAGGTGGGATCCCTTCTATTGAGGTGGAGGGGAGTTATGTTGGGGGAAGGGTGTTTTTCTTCTGGGAAATTACTGTTGCTCTTTTTTGGATGGTTTTGGGTCCCATGTTAAAACCTATTCTTTCTGCTGGATTTTCTCTGTCTTATCTCTTGAGGTTGTTTGTGAAGTTTTGGGGAGCTAGTCTTATCCCTATTATGGTTTTGGGAGCCATTTTAAAACCCAAGGTGGTTGTGGGGGCCAAGTCAAAACCCATGGTGGTTTGAGGATCCTTTTAAAACCCCAATGTTTCTGCTGTCTTTTTGATGATTATCCTTCGGAGGCAGTTTCTGATAATGGTTTTGGGAGCCATGTTAAAACCCAATGTTAAGGTTTGGGGAGCCTTCAAAACCCCAATGATCTCCTTCCTCAGGAGACTTGTTCTTTGATGTGAGGCTTCAAGCTCTATGTTGTGTTTTTTTGGGCAGCTGGAACTTTGTATGACATTTTTTTTAGCTGATGTCTGTTTGCTGGTTTTAGGCTGCTGTTTCGTAATGTTTTATCTGTTGTAGCGTTTCTTCTTAATGGGATTCCAGATCCCCCTAAAAATCTGGTTGTATGGGGTTTTGGGGTCCCCTCAAAACCTCCTTTTTCCTTTATCAAAAATAATAAATTCATGTATGATTTCTCAAAAGGCAAGGTTCATTGCTCGCTAAAATGTTGCTCCCGCATTGATGAGACTAAATGGCATCCTTGCTAGATCTTCCATCATTACCCGTATGGTTTGTTTGTTTGTAATTTATTTATTTTGTTATTGTTTGTTTGTGGTTTGTTATTAATACATAGCGAACCTATGAAACTATTTGTTGTTTGGTTGAACCCGTCAATGCTATTTAGAGCACACAATTATTATCATCCAATCTATATATTTGTAACTCTGATTGACATTTGAGAATATAGAATTCTGAGATTTATTTCTTTGATATGGTATAAGAGCATAATAGATTTTAGGCGTAATATTTTGTGAGAAGAGAGAATGTTGGCAATAAGGAAGGAGAATATGGTGGGATGATTTTCCTATTGTATTTTATCAGAGCCTACTCCTTTGCCCACTCCTGCTATTTGTGGTTGTCAAACAAATCACCCATGATTCATTTCTCTAGAAACGGGTCGATCTTATGCTTCATGCAGTGTTTTTTGTAATCTCTTCTCACATCATCTTCCAGACAACATTTTGAATTTCCTCTAGGAAACACCTTGAGGCACAACAAAAAAGGGGTCGTGAGCTTTCTTTTCTGAAGTTATGATAGCAACTAATCATTAAAGGGAAGAGATTCTAATCTGAATACTACCAAAATAGTGTTTGGTACGCTGTCAATCATACCGCAAGCTCGGTCACACTGGCAAGAGCCTTCAAGCAATTGCGTGAATGAAAATTCCTTCGATGAAGTAAGCGGTAATTTGGTATTTGTGCTTCCAAGTCTTTCACGAAGGAAGCCATCCGGTGAAGGCATAACAGATTGAATGTCCATAGATATTGAACAAAATTAGGTAGCGCAGCTCTGTGTTTGGATAATGTCAGAATTATGTGTAGATTAGTCAAATCTGCGTGGAGATAATGTTTGTTGTTTGCTAACAAACCAGAGCTCTTTGGCCTTTAAGTTATTCAAAGACTGGAATTTATGCAGTTCATATGGACAGTGAGATCATGCGGAGTGCATCTTCATTTGACGAAGAAGAGAGTAGCATTGGAGTCCATACTCCGCGAGTTTGAAGGCCTTTTCTTGTGCATCTACACTGTCGACCCTGAGGTTTGATTTGGGAACCAGGGGAGCACTGGGTGACAAATTTTTCATTTGGTGCACCATTGTGTTGGTTGGCCGACATGGATTTCTTCACTCTCACAGGAGATCTGACTACTATTCCTTGTGAGTTTTTAAGCCAAGCTCCTCACACTCGACCTTCGATTCTCTCATTTTGTTGAGGTATCAAATTTGCTTTGAGATCGAGTATTTAGAAATCACCATTATTTATTTATTTATTTTTAATAATGGTAGATGCCATAAAAATCTTGTAGAGTGTTTTCTCTTATGGGAGTCACCTTATGATTCTGACTTTCATATTTGATTTTACTATGAGCTTATATATTTATTCAATTTCAGGGGGGTTCTTTTTGCAACTAACTTGGTCCATGTCGATGATTTTGTAAACATTATTGTAGTACATCCTATACCAATACCTGCTCCATAAAAACACCTTATTGTGCTAAAAAATGGCTAGTATTTCTCTGAAATTCCTTCTTCCGAACTCTTAACTACTGCGCGGAAATAACCATATGCCTGGAAGACCAAGCTCAAAACTCAACTCGAGTTTGAGGAAGTCTGGGATGTGGTCAATGGAACCAGACAAATGTTGATGAACAAACAAAATTTGATCAGACCGATAGAAAGGCCAAATTGATCATTTTGTTCAGTGTGTTTGATGAAGTTCAGCCCTTTATCCACGACTCGTCCATAGCCAAAGATGCATGGGACAAGCTCAAGACGGTGTATGAGGCAAAGAATCAAAATCAGATCCTGAATTTGCAGAGTTAGCTACTCATCTTGAAGATGAAGAATGGAGAACAATTGGAATCCTTTCTCAAAAGAATTGTTGAGTTGAGGGCTTCCCTACAAGCATTTGGAGAAACAATTGATGATGCATTCTTAGTGCCTATTATTCTACGAGCACTACCCTCCAGATACAAGATATCTGTGACAAATTTGAATGTCACAGAGGCTACACCCACATTTGAGAAGCTTGTAAATCTTCTTCAAAAAGAAGAGTCTCTAAGCCAAGATCATGATGAAGAGTATCATGCTATGACTACACGTTATAAAGGCAAAAAGCCTATGTAGCAGTTTATTGGATACCTGAAATTTGGTAATTCATCTAGACTGTAGAAGAAGTGTCCCATCCGTGACAGAGCCAGACATGATGTGAAAAATTGTTTGTATAACTCCAACAAAGGAGCATCCAACAAACCACCTCCAGAGAAGCCATTTCAAAGTGACAAACCACGTTGGCAGCAAAAGGACAAGTAGAAACAACAAAGTAATATTGCTGAAGCAGAAGATTCTCCAGATGAGGAATACATGCTTTCGACCCACACTTCATAAGATGGTTACAACCTACTTCTATCTGGTACATGGACTCAGATGCTACCAAGCACATGACTAGACAAAAGAAGTGGTTTCGCATATTGAGACCTCATCACGATATACTTACTCTTGGAGACGATACCACCTACGACATCACAGGTAGTGGTGACATCTCTTTGAGGTTTGGCACACATAGTTGCAAGCTTACTGATGTCTTGTATGTGCCAGGATTCACCAAAAATATTCTTTTTTTTAATCAGCTTCTTGATCATAATCTTAGAATTGAATTTGATACAAATTAGGATAAAATTGTCTATCTTATCAAAGATAAGTAAAAAAATGCAAAAATTATTGCTAGTGCTACTGAGATTGGTAGAATGTTTAGGCTTGATGCAATTGCTAATCATTAGGCCTTAGTGACTAAGGACAATGATCTTGCTATGCTTTGGCATCGTAGATTTGGTCATTGAGAAGTAGTTACTTGCTAAAACTCTGTCAAAAACACATGGTCAAAGGGCTTTCATCGTTTGAGAAATCAAGTGATGTGTGTTCTAGTTGTCTTGCTGGAAAACAACATAGAGAACCCTTTTATCCTAGTGAGCATTGTGCCAACCAACCTTTACAACTCGTACTTACTGATCTATGCGACCCTATAACACCCACTCATAGGGATTCGAGTATTTTCAGTTGTTTGTTGATGATCGCACTCGGTAAATGTGGGTATATTGTTTGCAGCATAAAGATGAGGCCTTTTCCTACTTCAAAGAGTTTCACACTCTTGTGGAGAAAGACACCAATCATTGCATTGTTGTCCTCCGCTCAGATCGAGGGGGGAATACACTAGCACAAAATTCTCCGCGTACCTGAAGGAAAATGGAATTTGGCGTTAGTTGACAGAAACATATACACCTCAACAAAATGGAGTTGCTGAACGGAGAAATCGTATCATCGTTGAGATGGTCCGAAGTATGTTGAAAGATTCTCAATTGGGACATGAATATTGGGCTGAAGTTGTACAGACTATAGTTTATCTTTTGAATCGTGCACCAACCAAAGCCCTTGATGGCATCACTCAAAAAAAAGCATGGATAGGTAAAGCCTTCTATCTCTCATCTTCGTGTGTTTGGTTGCACTGCCTATATTCATATTCCTAAACAAAAAAGAAAGAAGCTAGATGAAAAGTCAATGTAATGTATTTTTCTTGGATATAGTAATGAATCCAAGGCATATTGCCTTTTGGATCTCAACACGAAGAAAATCTACATTAGTAGAGATGTAATTATTGATGAGAAGAGTGAGCCAAGTTCTCCTCCTCCTACATCATCATCTTCTATAGATAGTGCTCCTATATTCAACATGGGTGGAAAAAAATGATGAGAATGTTGGTGGTCAATTAACACCCACCAATGTCACAAAACCTTTACCAAAGTGGCCCCCATACATCGTCTTACAACTTTGCGGAGACCTGTGTTTTTGGTAAACAGTCGCCCGGGCTTGGTCACTGCGACCTCCTTTCTACAAGGAGGCACCCCTTCTCTCGAAGTTACATAGCTATTTTGCCGAGTTGCTTAGAGAGAGTTATCTTGCGCCCCTAGGTATTCTCTACCTACCTACCTGTGTCGGTTTCAGATCTAGTACCATTCGAGAGGCAAAATTGGATGGAGTTCTAGACACTTCCACTTTAGGTCCAAGGACTCGCAACATGGCTCGTAATGAGGTAAACTTTGCACTAATGACTTCAGTTGTTGATAACTTTGAGTCATCCACTGTTCAGGAGGCACTTGAGCCAAAGCCTTGGAAAGAGGCTATGGATGCAAAATATCAATCTCTAATGAAATACAACACTTGGGAGCTTGTTGATCTACCACCTTGTAAGAAAATAATTGGCTGTAAATGGATATTTAAGACTAAGTATAAAGTAGATGGTAGTATAGATCAACATAAAGCCAGACTTGTAGCCAAGGGTTATGCCCAAAAAGAAGGAATTGACTATGAGGAAACATTTGCTCCCACTGCTAAAATTAATACCATTAGAATGATATTTGCTTTAGCTGCCCAATTTGGTTGGAAACTATACCAAATGGATGTAAAAAGTGCATTTCTAAATGGAGACCTTAAGGAAGAGGTCTATATGACTCAACCAGAGGGATATGTTGCACCTGAAAAAGAAAAAAAGGTATGCAAACTTGTCAAGTCCCTATATGGTCTCAAACAAGCTCCTAGAGCCTGGTATATAAATGTTGGAATTGGCTTATGTTGGAGTTCTTGGCATTCATGTTTTGTCATTGATGTTAACACATGTTTAGTTGAAGTCTCAGACAGACTGGTTGTCTTAGGCATAGACAAGACTGACAGTCGTGTATAGATACTGTACAGACTCTCAGAGGATGTGAACACATATATGTATTAAGGGACAAGCTGGGATCTTATATCTAAGGTCGCTTTTTTATGTTTCTGTTTGCATGAGTTACAATGGTTTTGGTGGAGACTGTTTGATGAACAGTGACAGAGAATTATGGCAATGTTAGTCTCTGAGTTTTGTGGATAACATGGATGCGAGCACGTGTCATGTTATGCGAGCTTGGGGAATGTCAGGAGACATGTTGAGGAATGCTTGTTATGATTCTTGGGTCGCAGGACTCTTGGTGACGTCAGTTGTGGCGTATGTTCTGGAGAAGACCTATTTGTGACCAACTTCAGAGATGTAGCGTGTATTGTGGATGGCGAGCATGGATTGCGGATCTTGGATTATATCTGATGATTTGTAATTGTTGTTTACTTGTTCAAGGTATCGTGTGTATCTTAGCAAGGGGTTATATAATTGTTTGTGCATTGGGGAAGTCTAATTGGCTAACCTAATTGCTTTATTTGTTATATGTATAAAGGAGAATTGTTTTCTTTTATGAAGAGTGGTGTGGAAGCTGAGAGCTTGTATTTAAGAAGTCTGCTGGATGTAGAGCAGAGATAGTGATTGTTGAACTTTATTGGAACTGTTTAAGCAAAGCTAGTTGCCATTAGTTAGTTCATTGGATATTATTGTTAGGATTGAGTAATACTGAGAGGGGGGTGAATCAGTATTACAACACTTTAAATTAAACTTAAACCAATTCCAAATAAACCATAAGCTTACTGAAAAGAAAGAACATAAACAAATAACACAAAACTCATAGCACCATTATTTGTTGTCGAGGAAACCTTGGCCAAGGGAAAACCCCGGTGGGGATGGTACCCACAAGCATGCACTAAAGTATAATGTCCCTGTTAGGAGACCTAGCACCGTTAGAAGCTGAATATTACATAGTAGATTTCCTTGTTAAAGGAATAACAACCCTGTTAAAGGTATACAACACCCTATTAAGGGCCAATTGAGCTTACAACTCTTACAACAAAATTTTTTGTTACAAAGTGTTCTCAGTAATGAATAAAATAAGCATCTTCAATGGCTAGATAGTTCCAGTCATAGCTCTTTAATGATCTCTGTCAACCTCTGCTCTTGCATCTGCCATTCGCATACATACATATCCTTCCTTGCATCATATCGTCATATCTTCGCTTTACAAAAAGTCTTCATATATATCTTTTTCATCATCAAGTCGGCTCTCTTAATTATTATTGTTACCAAAATTTCACTACCTATGAAATTTTTCTACAGGAGCTACAATTTTCTGTCAATTAAACTCATTTATTGATATTCAAAATACAAGGACAAAGTACATTGCATAGTGGAAAGGAAAAT
>MU224777.1:214953-238784 GCA_018584345.1 Thuja plicata | reverse complement strand
GTTCATGTATGACAGTCACGATAAGTATCGTGACTGTACATACCTTATTTTATTAATGCCGACTGTTATAATAAAATGCCGACTGTTATACTAAACAGTGAAACATGTTAATTATATCAGTTGTTATGAACAGTCGCCAATGATAATAAGATATGACTGTTAATAGCCGATACTCATTCGATTTAATATATATAGTTGATATTCGTTGTACAATCAATCAATCACAACGGCAATTGTATTCTATAGCGAATATCAACTATCTATATACATTAGTTTTATAATATTTTCTGATCCAATTTCCTTAACATAACTTTCTGTAGTCATCACTAAAACCAAATCGATCTTAGGTGGAGGTCATACATACTCCATAGTATCTTCCTCTAAGCTCGCTAGTCATAAAACATCGTACTTGATCTTCGCTATCCAATACAATACTGTTATACTCTGTATTTCTGCTTCTGTACTTAGTCATTTTGAAGACTGTATCTCCAAAACTGAACTTCATTCCAAGTGATCAATATATCAAATGTGTTGCCATAAATGACAACCCATAAGTGTCTCATACCATACCAAAAACATCACTTGCCAACAATTATATCTTTGTATATTTGTATCTCGGACAGTGAGTCTTGAAGGTGGATTTAACCTTCTTTAGGCAATGTGCTTGGGCAATGAGCCTGTTGTTTCTCTTGATTCCTAATAGGGTTTGTCCTTTAATAGGTACTGTGTACTGTATGTAATAATCAGCTCCTAACAAGGCTAAATCTCCTAACATGGATACTATACTTTTAGTGCATTATTTGTGGGTGCTAACTCCCGCCAGGGTTTTTCCCTTAACAGGGTTTCCTCGATAACAATTGGTTGTGTTATGGTGTTCAATATTGCATTTATCATTTGATTTTTAAAAGTAAAAGTTTATGGCATACAACTAATTGCCCCCCCCCCCCTCAGTTGTATTGATGGTCTATTATTGCTAACAATTGGTATCAGAGCTTCTGATCCTTTGAGAGAAAGCTTAACAACTTGAGGTGATCCTGAAGATGGTGTTCTATAGGAAGGAAAGTCCGAAGTTTGATCCTGAAAAATTTGACATTTGGAAGAACAAGATGAGAAGTCATTTGTTGTGTTTTGGAATTGACTACTGGATGATTACAAAAGGAAGATGATCAGGTCAAGCCTAAAGATGAATTAGAAAACGCTACTGAAGATGAAAACAAGTTGTTTTCTTGTAACATGGTTGCGAGAGAAGCACTGATTAGTGCACTCTTTGAAGGTGAATTCAAAGAGGTTAAAGATTTGGATTCTGCACATAAAATTTGGTCAAGATTAGAGGCACTATATGTAGGACATAAGTTTACTATGCAGGCGAAGTTGCAGAATTGGAAGACAAAGGTGGAAATCTTGAGAATGAGAGATGATGAGAATGTTAGAGCATATGTACAGAGGATTACTGAGGTTGTTATAGGTATTAGAAACTTAGGAGGCACTTACAGTGAAGAAGAAGTGATCGCAAAGGTTCTTACATCTTTAACACTTGTTTACAAAACTAAAGTACAAGTGATAGAAGAGATCATACCTTTGATGACGAAATTGAACAGAGAGATGTTGATTGCGAAGTTAACTACCTTTGAGGCCGCAGAGCTGAGAGATTCATTATCTAAGGCATAATCAACATTCAAGGTGATTGTGCATAATGACAAAAAGACTTTATCAGGTCTTGCGAGCACCAGCATCAGTGACTTGCGTGAAGAGCTTGGTGATTATACTGATGATTGGGAAAAGATACATGAAGAAGAGAGAATGTTAGATGAAATTTTGGCCCTGATCGCAAGAAGAGAAAAGAGAGGTAAGGATAAGTTTGAAGGAAAGTTACCTCTGAAATGTTTTTCATGCAATAAGATAGGTCATTTTGCATTTAGATGTCCTACAAGGGTTAAGCTAACTAAATATGATGGTGGGTCGTCAGATTTGGTGACAACACTCCTAAGTTTATCATTGGAGTGGGATCGATTTCTCTTGGTGGTAATACTAATATTGATGATGCTTTGTTTGTTGATGGACTTAAGCATAACTTGTTGAGTGTTGGACAACTTGTAGAGAAGGGTTATCGTTTGAAGTTTAATGATGGGAAATGTTCTATCTGAAGTCAGACATGAGATTTGATCGCATCAGGTACTAAGTCAAGAGGTAATGTATTTGAGCTGAATACTGCAGAGGCTTCTTGTTTTGTTGCGAAGGTTGATGACAGTTGGTTATGGCATAGAAGATTCTGTCATATAAATTTTGATAACATAGTGAAAGCAAGTATGACAAATGTTGTTAGAGATCTACCAAAGATTGTGAAACCTTCTATCACTATGTGTAGAGAATGTGTGATGGGGAAACAAACTAGAAGCAGTTTTCAAAGCAAATCTTACTCAGTAAAAGGGAAGTTGGATCTGGTACATACAAATCTTTGTGGTCCTACAAGAAGACGATCTTACTATTGTGAAAGGTATTTCATACTTTTTGTTGATGACTTTTCTAGGATGATGTGGGTTGCATTTCTTAAAGAGAAATCTGAGGCTTTTGATAAATTTAAGATTTTCAAAGCAAAAGTTGAGAATGAATCTGGTTTCAAGATAAAATGTTTAAGGTCAAATAGAGGTGGAGAGTGTACTCCAGATATGTTCAATACCTACTGCGAAGAGCATGGAATATACAGACAAACATTAGCTCCTAGGACACCACAACAGAATGGGATTGCAGAGCGAAGAAATAGGATTGTATAAGATGCTGCCAGAACCAAGTATCTTAAGCAAATGTTGAAAAAGTTTGGAATGGAAGTGTAAAGTTGTTGGAACACCTATGGTTACTGGTTAGAAGCTTACTACTACTGATGAATCTCAGAGTGTTTTTCAGACAAAGTACAAATCCATGATTGCAGGCTTACAATATCTAACTCACACTAGACCAGATATTGCTAATGCAGTTGGAATTGTGGCAAGATAACAAGAAAATCCTAAACAGACTAATCTTGCTGCAGTAAAGAGAATATTCAGATATCTGAAAGGGACACTAGAAAATGGTTTATGGTATGAAAAATCTGATGATTTTGTTTTGCATGCTTTACTGATGCTGATTGGGCAAGAAGTGTTGACGACAGAAAGAGCACAAGTGGTGGTGCATTTTTTCTTGGGAAAAGGCTGGTTTCCTGGTTAAGTAAGACGCAAGATTGTATAGCTCAGTCTACTACTGAATCAGAGTATGTTGTTGCTGCTATAAATTGCACATAGATTGTTTGGATGAAGTAGATGCTGGAGGACATTGGGATAACTTTTGAAGAGCCAGTGGTTATTCATTGTGATAACTATTATCAAAATTTCACTACTCTAGCATTTTGCTGTAAAAGATACATTTTGAATCAATCGACCTTATGGATACACAAACAGAAAGATAAAATGCATCATTGTGAAATTTCTAGAAGAATCATTTCATTTGCATTGAACAATGATAAAATTACATTTTTGAGTTCACTCATTTGGAAAAAAACATGAATGCATGTATTTATTCAGACCAGTTCAAATTGAAAAACCTCACACAAGCCGTGAGTATAGCCTATTATTTCTCCTACAGATTTAAAACAGAATTAAAAGACAGAATAAGAAAGAGATAGGTCAAGGTTAACCAGTCATTGCCTGTTGCTTTGACTGGTAATAACTGGTGAGGTTGTCTGGTTTTGAGGTTGTTCCGTCTTTTCGAGTCTTCCAGCAAGCTCCTGTATCCTGCAAAATTGAGAACAATGATGTTAGATCCCAATATGGATCTAAGCAATGACTGGATACCTTTAATTTGCTCTATGCCTATGCTGTAGTTTAAATGCTGTCCTAAATCGGGAAAAGAAAGCATTAGAGTACTAAAACTGCTTGTGAGAAAGGAAATTTATGCTAATGTTTTTGTTCCATGTGCAGGAAGAGAGTTATTTCAATGTATATGTGCCCCTAACCGAGGCTCCTTTCGGGTATGAGCCCGACATATGCATTAGAATAATTACTTTAACATGTGTCAAGATCAGGAAAGAAATATATAATGTTAAAGGGACATTAATTCTGATATGAAACCTTTCGTTATAATCAATTGATAAGCTAAGTCTATTTAAGGGACAACAATCTCAAGTTGAAACCTTGTAGACTAGAACAACAACAGAAGAACAAACAAGATCAAATACAAAGACATAGCAAGCACCAATGCTGGAGTACAAGATAGAAATGAAATCACAATACGGAGCTAATGAAGGAATCAACAATGATGTGGTCGCTATTTGGATCAGATATTATAATAAAAGAATGCCAGAATCTCTTGAGGAGCATTAGTTCAGTAAAGTGACAGGAATAGAATGAAATAGTGCATGAAACTTTTTATCTCATCCAATCAGCAACAAGAGAAAAGAAGTACAATCTATGAAAAAGAGCAGCGTCATGTAAATGAAAGTGCAATGAGAGTTCAAATTTTAATGAAATGACAACTCAAGAAAAATCAATATTCATAGACAAGGCAGAAGTAGAACACTGTAACAGCAGGGGCCTTCCTAGACTATTTAATAGTGCAGCTTTAACAAATTTTGGGCAGCGCAATTATGTTGCTGTGGTAAAGAGCTCTTGACTTCAACAAGCCGCAGGCCGACATGTGGAAGACAGGAAGGGGTCTGTCCAGAGAGAACAGCAGTCTCAAAAAATAAAAAATAAAACTAAAAAAATCAAATGGTTTGAGTTTCTGTATAGTTCAAATATGCAAAGATTTTCATGAAAGGAGCTCGAATATAAGGGAAAAGTTCAGAAAAATGTTTATAAAAACACATTTTAATGTCGTGGCAGCCAGTGATAACAAAGAAATTTCTATTCAAACCGGCCCCAATCAGAATAGCATTTGCAAATAATCTACAGCAGATGAAGTCAACTTTTTCCAGAATAATATTGCAAATAATCTACAGTAGATGGAGCTGCGTTTTTTAGAAGAAAGGCTACGCATATAGTGCTAGCAGATATTAAAGGAAAAAGAAAACAGTAAAACATTTTTATGGCGGCCATGCATTCACGGTTTTTCTTTTGAAAAGTAACTTTTCCTTTTCAACTCCGAAAATGCAGCAAAAACTTGAAGATATGCAATAGAAAGTGAGAAAGAGCTCTGCAGGGTGAGGCACGTGTTTGGAGGTTCTGAGGTCTAGTATCGATAAATTTAGTTGGTGCAAGGGAGTCTCTGTTGGCCTCTGAGAAGCGAATCCAAGAGAGGGAGCCATATTTTCAAAGGAACGATTCAGAGCTTCCAATATGCATAAACACCAAAGGGTTTTAACAGTCCGATTGTGCACAAAGATGAAATTCTCAAGTATTAAAATGTTACAGGAAGGGTAATCGATTATGCAAACACCCAGATGCTAGATCTAAACCCACGGCCAAGTGAACAGATGCAAAGAAAAAGGTCACATTTTATGGGAAAAGCAGCCATAATCTCACCAGAATGGCGGACTTAATACTACAACAATAAAGAAAAACACTTGAAGCGAAGTAGAAAATAATCCTTTAACGACGTCCAAGTGTCAAGCAAGAGTATTTTAAAGGAAAATGCGGGTTCAACATGACATAAGAAACCAGGAGCTTCTTACCCGCGTTATTGAAGTTTTCTCGCAGTTAATCCAAAGATTCCTCCATAGTGGCCGCGTGGAACGGAAGGAGCCTTTTTTGGCGGAAGACATTAAGTAAAGAGATGCAGATTTTCCATGGCGGCAGCTTGGGTTTTACAAACCCTCGCTCTCAAGCTCAGCAGAAAGCGATGTGAAAAAATAAATGATATCTTTGCTTTAGGGTTGTTACTTTGTTGACCCTTAAGGCATTTTGTATAATGGTTGTAGTCCCTAGCCATGCCCTTTCAATGGCATTTTTTTTAGGTATTGAAAATGTTGCTTATCATTATAATCATATGCTTTTTTTAACATATGGTTATAATGTTAAATGACATTTTTTGATTTAGTGTCAGTTATTTCTTTCTTAAGAACATTATTGATTTAATATTTATTAATTGATTTGTAAAATATATCAATTAATAATTATTAAAATATTCTGAGATATAAATTGTAATTTAATACTTATTAATTGATATATCTTATAAATCAATTAGTAAATATTAAAATCTCTAAAAAGAAAGCAATAATGATGTAAAATGGAGAGATAAGGGTGTATTTAATGACTTGTAAGACTTCTTCTTGGGAGTTATGGCGGTTTGGAGACATAAGGAGAGCATATAGGGCTGGTAGAGCAGATTTAGGAGCTTCTTGAGTTCTTATAGGACTTATGGGTCGGATTTGACTTTGTCTTGACAGTTGGGAGGTCTTTGTGGCCTTTTACAGCCTTTTAAGGGTAGTTTTGGTGAGTCACTAGGGTGGTTTATGACTTAGTGGAGCTTTTTCAGAGGTGGGACTTTGTTTCAAGAGTTAATAGGTCCTGTTTTCTAGGCTATTTTCTGGCATTTGACCCAAGGATTGGGTATTGTACTTAGTGAGTTTTTTGACTCACTTTTGATCAGTTCTTATTATTGCAGAGGAAGACTTTTGTGACATTCTCTTGTCCTTAGTTTTTTTTATGCAGAGGTTTGTAACTCTTTTGGACTGAATTTATAGTGACAGCATTTTGGAGCAGCAGTATTCTATTGAAGTTCAAGCCTTCTTTCTTTCTATGACTTTGTGTCAAGTGCATGATTGATAAGAAAAGTAAGTGAGTTGATTACTCCTTGATATTTTCTGTCTCAGCTATTACCTTGTTGCAGGAATGTATTTTGTTTGCAGGTTGTAATTTGTGTCCTAAGAATTAGTAGGGTTTTCTTGTGAAGATTTTCCTTCCTTGTTAATTCTATTAAGGACCTCTTTATGAAATATTTATGCAGACCTATATAGAATAGAAGTGTTTTATTCATTAAGGTAGAGCTCATTGTTTTCAGAATCCATCATTATCAACGTAGTTCTGTTTATCATTTTGGTGTATCACCTGGTTCAGTAGTTTAGTTTCAGCCTTAGTTTTCTTTTCAGTATCTCTTCCCCTTTCCCTCAAGTGTTGGTTAAGTTTTAGGAGCTATAAGTGATCATCAAATAGGAACCGGCCTAGAATCTTGAGGTTTCATTTCCACATATCATTTCCCACATGCAGAAATGAATCCCATGTTAGGCAGAATTGTTGAACTTGTGTAGTTTAACAGGGTGCAAATTCTAAGCCTTAACAGTTTTGGCACGACCGGTGGAACAAGAATTTCATGTTTTTTGTTTCATGCTGGTTTGATATACTACCAGTGTGAAAAATTTGACCTGTTTGAGGTTATTATTAAGTGTATCTAGCGACTCCATGGTGAAAGAGCAGTGATTGCAGTGCTGCAATAAATTTTTATGAGAAAAATTGAGACAAGAAGTTCAAGTACATTTTAATATCTGCAGTTGGAAACACCCAAAAGGAAGGGCAGAACTCTCAAACGAACACATAGAAAGAGGGTTCAATCTTCTCCTCCAAGAGTTTATGTAAGAAGAGGAAGGCCAAAGGAGAGAAAATGTTGCACGACATTCAACATCACCAACTATAAGAACAAAATTTTATGATACTTTTGAATCATTGGCTTTACAGACGAATTCAAGGATTGTTTTTGCCTTAGCAGCAAGTACTTTTCAGGCAAGTTCTAGTGGTGTTTCAGCAAATATTTCATCCTCTGCTCTAGCAAATTCTAGTGCTGGTTTAGCAAGTGCATCAGCACAAGTTAGCAATATGGCCAGAGCTTTTGCTTTCATACCCTTTGATCAAGGCAGCCCTTTAAATCTTGCTGCGCACAATGACATACCTTTAGCAGCCTTGAAAGGGCTACCAGACTTCACAGGGGAAAGTCAAACGACTGCTTTTGAGCACATTAGAGATGTGGCTTCCATCTGCAATGTTCACCATGTGACACATGATAATGTTGCAGTCAGGTTATTAGTGGCTTCATTCAAAGGCAAAGCATTGGAGTGGTTTAGGAATCTACCTGTAGCTTCCATTTCCACATGGGATGAATTGGGTGATGCTTTCACCAAATTCTTTGAAGACAAGTCAGATCATTTGTCACTTGTAGAGCAGTTAACAACTATTAAAAGAGCCCCACAAGAGCAGATGACAGATTTCAATTCCCATTTTCAGAAAACGTGGAATAGAATACCATTGGCGGTGAGGCCAAGTGCAGATTATGCTTTTCTATACTACCTGAAGAGCTTGAACAGTGATATTTCAGTGATGATTCAGTCTATGCGAGGTACTTCGCTGCCACAAGCTTTTGACATTGCTGTTAAAGATGAAAATAGCCTTATTCAGGTAGGTAGAATTTCCCCTAGGCCTCCTATGCCTTACTTTCCTAATATACAGTCAAATATGCCCCTTAGTATACCACCAATGGCCCCTTTACCTACTATTTCAGTTGGTTCTACTACTGGAGGTCATGAAAATATATCAGCTGGTCCATCAAATGAGCTGCAGGAAATTAAAAGCAGCCAGCAAAAAATAGAAAGTATATTGCAGACCTTGGGAAATGAGCTCACAAGCATGAAAAAATAGTATCAAGGTCCTAGGCCAGCATTTCAACAGCAAAATCAGGGCTTTAATCAACAAAATCAGAATCAAGGTCAACAATATCAGCAGAATAGGCAAGCATATCAGAGCAATTTCCAATGTGGGAGGCAGAACATTAATCAAAGGCCTTATCAACCTTACAATCCAGCTCCTTTAAGTGCTGCTAATCCAGTAAGAGACTTGACACCAGTGCAAAATAACCTAATAGCAGAAGTAGATTGGTGTTATTCGTGCAATCAAGCACATAATCAGTCTATGTGTTCAAATGGGGTCATTAAACAAGCTCTCATGGTTCAAAATGCTGCAAGCTCACAGCCGGATGCATCTTCCAGTGGATCCGAGCACTCGCATGATATACACACCATGGATACTACTTTCCTTAACTGGCAAGGAGGAGAGTTCTGTGGTTTGAATGGTGATCCATCTATTGCGACATATTCTAGAGCAGAGAAAAGAGCTTTTGAAATGGACCAAGCAACAGATAAAGATAAAGGACCTGCAACTGCAGACTCATCATCTGCACAAATTCCAAGTTTTATAAAGAAACCTCCTGCTGTACCAGCCAAGGAACAACTACAACGGGATGCAGACTCAAATGCTGTCAAGTCACAAACTAAAGCATATTCACCTGTACCTTTCAACATTGTAGACAACATGAAGAAAATGAATGTTTCCATGAGTATGTGGGATTCTTTGGCTATTCCAGGCCAAGAAGATAGTTTGAAGAGAGCACTAAAAGAGGAGATCAACCCCAAGGTGACTTTTGTTGGTCCTAATACAGTGGCTGTCTTAACTAATGTTGCGGTTCAAAGTGATGAAAAGAAGACTAGCAATAAGGAAACACCTGCAGTTCAATGTAAGAATGTAAAACCTCCACCGTTTTATGTTTCCCTTATCATTGGTGACAATTTGGTGCATAACTGCATAGTGGACAGCGGAGCTACATGCTCTGTTATGCCTAAGAAAATAGCTGACCAGCTAGGTTTAAAGTATGAACAGTTGGAGAAAGGTGTAGTACAACTTGATGGTTCAGCTATCAAAACAATAGGTCTTATCAAAGATGTCAGTTTGACTTTGCATGCATGCCCCGATTTCTCTATATTCCAAGATATCTATATTATAGATTTACCTCCGTATTTTGCCTTGTGCTTATCAAGAGAATTTATTGCCAAAATAGGAGGGTACCTATCATCCGATTGGTCCCATATGCTTTTCCGTACTAGGTACAGTACCAAAGTTACCATCCAATATGGATTATTGTCCAAAGACCATATTGAGCCATACATGCCCAATGTCATTAATGCTAATTGTGTCATTTTTGAGCATGATGAACATGCTGCAGCTACAAAATCCAGGACTCAAGTTAGTGAAACTCCGGATATCCTACTAGATGAATGGGCAGCAGAAAACATCTTAAGTGATGAAGCTAGTCTTCTGGTGGATGCTGGTTTAGGAAACTATATGTTTCATGAAGCTGGCTTAGTGATACCGAATCTGGTCAAAAGAGAGGAAGTTACTGGTGAGCAACAGAATAGTGTTTGGGAGATGTTTTTTGATGGCTCCCAAAGCAAGAATGGTGCTGGTGGTGGTGCAATGCTGGTTTCACCTAAAGGTGAGAGATATTATTCAGCTTTCCGTTTTAGTTTCTCTTGTACCAATAATGCAGCAGAATATGAAGGTTTGATTCATGGCCTAGATTGGGCTAGAAAGCGTGGGATTAAGCATTTAAAGGTACATGGGGATAGTGAACTGATAGTTAATCGGGTTAGAGGCCTGAATGCAGTTAAAAATGATACATTGAAGGCATATAAAAATAGGGTGTGGGATGCTATAGAAGACTTTGATGCTTTTAACCTTATTGCCATACCAAGGGTTAAAAATCAGCATGCTAATCGCTTGGCTGCTGTTTGAGCTTAGTTTGACATACCAGATAATATTAAAAAGGGGTGTGATCAGCAACATGTCAAGGTCATTGTTAGACCTTCTGTACTTGACAATAACATAAATTGGCAGGTGTTCGAAAGTGATGAACAAATCTTACAATTTTTGCTGGAGGAAGATATGTTTGTTGCCTCAAATCATGGTAGAATTGAGCAGCAATATGAAAACCAGATCATTCAGTTAAAGTCAAACAAGCTGCCAAAGGGACTTGTTACCTTGGAGTCTATTTTCAATTCTGATGATCAAGCTAAAAGGGACAAGACAAGCTTGCTGGTTCCACAAGAACATTACGAGAATGTGGAGGTTGCACCCAGGAAGAGGTTAAAATTTGGTAAGGTAAACACTTCTTCTGAAAAAGAGTCTTATGTTCAGCTTTTTCAAGAATTTGCAGATGTATTTGCTTGGGAGTATGGTGATTTCAAAGGATTTAATCCTAAATTAGCACAACATACCATAGAGCTAGAGCCTAGTGCCAAGCCCGTGAGGCAGAGACAAAGACCAGTCAACCCAAAATTAGAGCCATTGATGCAAAAGGAGGTATTTAGGTTGATAGAAAGTGGCATTATCTTTCCTATCAAACATACTAGCTTGGTGTCCAATCTAGTACCTGTGAGAAAGAAAAATGGAGAACTGCGATTGTGTGTTGACTTCAGGGATTTAAATAGGGCATCTTTAAAAGATAGGCATCCCCTTCCCTCTATGGAACAAATACTTCAGTATGTGGCTGGTTCAAAACGTTTCTCATTATTGGATAGGTATTTGGGCTATAATCAAATTCTGGTTAGAAATGAAGACCAATATAAAACAACATTTACCACTAAGTGGGGTACTATGGCGTACAAAAGAATGTCCTTTGGCTTGTCAAATGCAGGAGCAACGTTCCAAAAAGATATGGACATGGCTTTTAACAATTTAATGTACAAGTTTGTCTTGGTGTATCTTAATGATATTACAGTTTACTCCAAGGAGGCAGTAGACCGTATTCGCCATCTCAGGCAGATTTTTGAGCGCTGTAGAGAGTTTGGTATTTCACTGAACCCTAAAAAATGTGTCTTTGATGTTCATGAAGGTGTGTTATTGGGTTATGTTGTTTCTAAGCAAGGACTTACAGTGGATCCGGAAAGGATAGAAACAATTTTAGAGTTTCCACTACTGCATCATAAGAAAGGTTTGCAGTCTTTCATTGGGAGGATTAATTTTGTTAGACGTTTCTTGCCTAACATTGCTGATTTATTGAAACCGCTAATTGCTATGCTCAAAAAGAATGTTGTTTTTAGTTGGACAAAAGAAGCCAAAGGTAGTTTTCAGATTATCAAAGAGTCTCTAGCAAAAGCTCCTGCTTTAGTAAACCTTGATTTTAGCAAGGACTTTATCCTTTATGCATATGGCGGTTATGAAACTATCTCTGCAATGTTGGTACAGCAAAGTGCAGAAGGATTGGAGCAGCCAATTGCATTTTTAAGCAAGGGCTTAGAAGATTATGAGCAGAGGTACAACTTTGTTGAAAAGCATGTCCTTGTTGTAGTAAAGAGCCTCAAAAGGTTCAGGTACTTGTCCCATAATAAGATTCATCTAAGAATTGCGCACCCTAGTATCAAAGAATTTTTACTCAGTAAGGACTTGAACGAGAAAAGAGCTGGTTGGATAACACGGGTCATGAAGTATGACGTATATATTCAGGTGACCAAGTTAGTTAGAGGCAAAGGCCTATGTGAGAAGATTGCAAACAATGAGATTTCAGAGCTCCAGGGACAAGTAGAAACAATGTTATTGCTTGATGAGACAACTGATGATGATAGGGCAGCAAGCTGGTTACATGACATGGTTCATTTTTTGAGAACTAGTGAGTGCCCGACAAATTTGGACAAGGCAAAAAGAAGGTATTATCGGTTACAATCAGTTCCTTTTGTCTTGATTAATGATGTATTATACATAAAGGATCACAATGGTGTCTTTCTTAGATGTATTGATTCAGATCAGATTGCAGACATTTTGCATGAGTTTCATGATGGTCATTCAGGAGGCCATTTCTCTCCTTGAACTACTGCATACAAGATTTTGAGGGTTGGTTATTATTGGCCAGATATTTTTAAAGACAGCCATGCATATGTGAGGAAGTGCATGAAGTGCGCTATGTTTGCAGGAAAAGAAAGGCTGCCAGCTTTGCCTTTGCAGCCAATTAAAACAGAACAGCGTTTTCAAAAGTGGGATGTTGACTTTATAGGTCTTATCAACCCTCCGTCAAGTGCAGGACATAAGTGGATAATCACTGCCACTGATTATTTCACGCGCTGGACAGAGGCAGCAGTTCTAAAGGATGCAAATGAGACAACCGTCCTTAATTTTTATGATGATATTGTGAATAGGTTCAGAGTTCCTAATTCTATAATTTCAGACAATGCACTGGCATTTGTTGGTTTAAGAGTGACTGATTGGGCAATTAGGCATGGTATTTACCTTAGTACCAGTTCTAATTATTACCCTCAGGGCAATGGACTAGCAGAGTCCACGAACAAGAACTTAATCAGAATTATCAAGAGAACTCTGTAGGAGAATCAGCGTGATTGGCATTCCAAGTTGAAGGCTGCCCTATGGGTAGATAGAATTACTCCAAAGAAAGTAATTGGGAACTCACCTTATCGGTTAGTATATGGGAAGGAAGCTCGTTTGTCTATTGAAACAGAGATGCCAACACTTGATCTTGCTAGCCAACTTGTTCTATTCGAAGAAGAGGATCCTATGCAGGTGTGTTACACAGAGTTGATGGAGTTGGAAGAAAGCAGGAAAAAGGCAATGCAAACAATGGACTTTCAGCAGTTGCAAGTCAAAAGGAGCTTTGACAAGAAGGCAAGATTGAGGGATTTCCATGTGGGAGATGTTGTCCTCAAGTGGGATGAACTAAAGAGCAAACTGGGTAAGCACACTAAATTCGATTCGTTTTGTGGAGGCCCGGTTGTGATAGTTGAGCGCAAGGGACAGAATGCTTTCCAGCTGTCTACACTTGAAGGAAAGGACTTGCCAATACCAGTCAATGGTATTCACCTCAAAATCTGTTTTGAGGTATGTCCTACTTTGTAAACTCTAGTAGAGTTTCTGAATAAGGTGTTGCTGCACCATTTTTGATTTGAGGTTTTCCTTTACTAGATTTAGTTTCCCTTGTTAGTTGTTAGTCTCAGCAAAACACTCTTAACAACACATTCATACATATTAGGGTGTCTACCTATCAAAATTGTATATCATACATGCAGGAGATTTTCTCAAACTGTCACATGTGTTATACAACATCCATACGTAGGCATCCTAATACATACCAACATGCTGTTAAGAATGTTTCTGCTGTGGGTTAGTTAGTATTCCAGTTTTCCCTAAGTGTTTTCAGAACACAGGCTGCCTCGTGTTTTCAGAACTGACAGATGGCTGGTAATAATCAATATTTTACAACATTTTGAGTGCACACCTATTCCTTGGGATAGGGGAGCTGTTCTACCACAAGCAATAAATTTGCAATCAAAATCCTATCCTACACTGATAATTACCAGCCAACTATCCTACAAATTTGAGTATTGTACCTAATTGACTCGCTGTCTAATGGATGATTAAGGCTACTGATTTAGTGTATAACAGGCATACATACAACAATGGTCGCCAAAATGTTATCAACATTTCACTACTCTAGCATTTTGCTGTAAAAGATACATTTTGAATCAATCGACCTTATGAATACGCAAACAGAAAGATAAAATGCATCATTGTGCAATTTCTAGAAGAATCATTCATTTGCATTGAACAATGATAAAATTACATTTTTGAGTTCACTCATTTGGAAAAAAAAATGAATGCATGTATTTATTCAGACCAATTCAAATTGAAAAACCTCACACAAGCCGTGAGTATAGCCTATGATTTCTCCTACAGATTTAAAACAGAATTAAAAGACATAATAGGAAAGAGATAGGTCAAGGTTAACCAGTCATTGCATGTTGCTTTGACTGGTTATAACTGGTGAGGTTGGCTGGTCCTGAGGTTGTTCTGTCTTTTCGAGTCTTCCAGCAAGCTCCTGTATCCTACACAATTGAGAACAATGATGTTAGATCCCAATATGGATCTAAGCAATGACTGGATACCTTAAATTTGCTCTATGCCTATGTTGTAGTTTAAATGCTGTCCTAAATCGGGAAAAGAAAGCATCAGAGTACTAAAAGTTCTTGTGAGAAAGGAAATTTATGCTAATGTTTTTGTTCCATGTGCAGGAAGAGAGTTATTTCAATGTATATGTGCCCCTAACCGAGGCTCCCTTCAGGTATGAGCCCGACATATGCATTAGGATAATTACTTTAACAGGTGTCAAGATCAGGAAAGAAATATATAATGTTAAAGGGACATATTAATTCTGATATGAAACCTTTCGTTATAATCAATTGATAAGCTAAGTCTATTTAAGGGACACCAATCTCAAGTTGAAACCTTGTAGACTAGAACAACAACAGAAGAACATACAAGATCAAATACAAAGACATAGCAAGCACCAATGCTGGAGTACAAGATAGAAATGAAATCACAATACGGAGCTAATGAAGGAATCAACAATGATGTGGTCGCTATTTGGATCAGATATTCTAATAAAAGAATGCCAGAATCTCTTGAGGAACATTAGTTTAGTAAAGTGATAGGAATAGAATGAAATAGTGCATGAAACTTTTTATCTCATCCAATCAGCAACAAGAGAAAAGAAGTACAATCAATCTATGAAAAAGAGCAGCGTCATGTAAATGAAAGTGCAATGAGAGTTCAAATTTTAATCAAATGACAACTCTGGAAAAATCAATATTCATAGACAAGGCAGAAGCAAAACACCGTAACAGCAGGGGCCTTCCTAGACTGTTTAATAGTGCAGCTTTAACAAATTTTGGACAGCGCAATTATGTTGCTGTGGTAAAGAGCTCTTGACTTCAACAAGCCGTAGGCCCGCATGTGGAAGACAGGAAGGGGTCTGTCCAGAGAGAACAGCAGTCTCAAAAAATAAAAATAAAAAAACAAAATGGTTTGAGTTTCTGTATAGTTCAAATATGCAAAGATTTTCATGAAAGGAGCTCGAATATAAGGGAAAAGTTCAGAAAAATGTTTATAAAAACACATTTTAATGTCGTGGCAGCCAGTGATAACAAAGAAATTTCTATTCAAACCGGCCCCAATCAGAATAGCATTTGCAAATAATCTACAGCAGATGAAGTCAACTTTTTCCAGAATAATATTGCAAATAATCTACAGTAGATGGAGCTGCGTTTTTTAGAAGAAAGGCTACGCATATAGTGCTAGCAGATATTAAAGGAAAAAGAAAACAGTAAAACATTTTTATGGCGGCCATGCATTCACGGTTTTTCTTTTGAAAAGTAACTTTTCCTTTTCAACTCCGAAAATGCAGCAAAAACTTGAAGATATGCAATAGAAAGTGAGAAAGAGCTCTGCAGGGTGAGGCACGTGTTTGGAGGTTCTGAGGTCTAGTATCGATAAATTTAGTTGGTGCAAGGGAGTCTCTGTTGGCCTCTGAGAAGCGAATCCAAGAGAGGGAGCCATATTTTCAAAGGAACGATGCAGAGCTTCCAATATGCATAAACACCAAAGGGTTTTAACAGTCCGATTGTGCACAAAGATGAAATTCTCAAGTATTAATATGTTACAGGAAGGGTAATCGATTATGCAAACACCCAGATGCTAGATCTAAACCCACAGCCAAGTGAACAGATGCAAAGAAAAAGGTCACATTTTATGGGAAAAGCAGCCATAATCTCACCAGAATGGCGGACTTAATACTACAACAGCAAAGAAAAACGCTTGAAGGGAAGCAAAAAATAATCCTTTAACGGCGTCCAAGCGTCAAGCAAGAGTTTTTTAAAGGAAAGTGCGGGTTCAACATGACATAAGAAACCAGGAGCTTCTTACCCGTGTTATTGAAGTTTTCTCACAGTTAATCCAGAGATTCCTCCATAGTGGCCGCGTGGAACGGAAGGAGCCTTTTTTGGCGGAAGACATTAAGTAAAGAGATGCAGATTTTCCATGGTGGCAGCTTGGGTTTTACAAACCCTCACTCTCAAGCTCAGCAAAAAGCAATGCAAAAAAACCAAGGTTACCTCGAGTTTTCGGGACGGGGACGGCAGGGGACGGCGGGACGGGTTTCCGGGACAGCAAATTTTTTTGTCGATTTTGGGGACGGCAAGGGACGGCAAAGGGGACGACTATGTAAATATAGGGAATTTTCAAATATATAAGGAAATTTGCAAGTATACATTACATTCATATGAAAATATGGACAATGCATGCCATTTAAACATCATATAACCTTAACATTTCAATGCCATTTAGTAAATACTCAAAATAAATAGTAACATTTCAATGCCATTTAGTAAATACTCAAAATAAATAGTAACATTTCAATGCCATTTCGATTCATTATCGGATTGTCAATATGCATATGCTAACAAAAATATATGTTTAACATAGAAACTAAGAAAAGTAAAACTAAAAATGCCCAAAGGCTTAGGCACTGCCATAAAGTTTCATCATCATGTTCATAGTTCAACATTAAAATCAAATTATAGAAAGTGAAAATGAACCACACTGCTGCTCTATTCTTCTGTTGCCAACATGGCATCAATATCCGAGTCCTTTGCTGCTACAAAACAAAAAAATCAGACTGCTGCTTAAACCTAAAAGTAAATTATTAAATGGGGGTTTGCGGGCGAAGCCCCCAAGACGGGGTCAAGGGGCAGCGCCCCTTGTGCGTTCCCTGTCGCAGTATAGGGCGGGGTTGAGGGGCAGCGCCCCCGCAGGGGTTTTCGGGGGCAGCGTCCCCTTAAGCTCAACCGACTTTAATTATTTTATAAAGGCTCCGAGAGTTTTTTTTCAAGGCAAAAAAGACGTCTTAGTTTTACCACTTTACATCTTGGCTGGCCGCGGGTCCCTGTGGATTTGCGCGGATCCGCGTGGGATCCTCGAGGATCCTCGTTTTTTCCTCCCGGTCCCAAAACGACCCCACATATGGAAGCCTTTTTGGCTTTTTAATTTTTTTTTTTTTGGGCCTTTTTGATTGGGGACGGCTGGAAGTCCCCGGGACGCGCGGGGGACGTCTACGGCGTCCCCAGCCATCTCCAGGTTTTTGGGTAGCCATCCCCAAGTCCTGGGGACATTTCTAGCCTTTTCTTGGAATTTGGGGACGGCGTGGGGACGTACCCAAGCCGTCACCAAGTCTCGGGGACGTCCCCATTCCGGAAACTTGGGGATTTAGGCCAGGGACACGTCCTTAGGTAACCCTGGAAAAAACAAATGATATCTTTGCTTTAGGGTTGTTACTTTGTTGACCCTTAAGGCATTTTGTATAATGCTTGGAGTCCGCAGCCATGCCCTTTCAATGGCATTTTTTTTAGGGATTGAAAATGTCGCTTATCATTATAATCATATTTTTTTTTAACATATGGTTATAATGTTAAATGACATTTTTTGATTTAGTGTCATTTATTTCTTTCTTAAAAACATTATTGATTTAATATTTATTAATTGATTTGTAAAATATATCAATTAATAATTATTAAAATATTCTGAGATATAAATTGTAATTTAATACTTATTAATTGATATATCTTATAAATCAATTAGTAAATATTAAAATCTCTAAAAAGAAAGCAATAATGATGTAAAATGGAGAGATAAGGGTGTATTTAATGACTTGTAAGACTTCTTCTTGGGAGTTATGGCGGTTTGGAGACATAAGGAGAGCATATAGGGCTGGTAAAGCAGATTTAGGAGCTTCTTGAGTTCTTATAGGACTTATGGGTCGGATTTGACTTTGTCTTGACAGTTGGGAGGTCTTTATGGCCTTTTAAAGCCTTTTGAGGGCAGTTTTGGTGAGTCACTAGGGTGGTTTATGACTTAGTGGAGCTTTTTCAGAGGTGGGACTTTGTTTCAAGAGTTAATAGGTCCTCTTTTCTAGGCTATTTTCTGGTATCCGACCCAAGGATTGGGTATTGTACTTAGTGAGTTTTCTGACTCACTTTTGATCAGTTCTGATTATTGCAAAGGAAGACTTTTGTGACATTCTCTTGTCCTTAGTTTTTTTTATGCAGAGGTTTGTAACTCTTTTGGACTGAATTTATAGTGACAACATTTTGGAGCAGCAGTATTCTATTGAAGTTCAAGCCTTCTTTCTTTCTATGAATTTGTGTCAAGTGCATGATTGATAAGAAAAGTAAGTGAGTTAATTACTCCTTGTTATTTTCTGTCTCAGCTATTACCTTGTTGCAGGAATGTATTTTGTTTGTAGGTTGTAATTTGTGTCCTAAGAATTTGTAGGGTTTTCTTGTGAAGATTTTCCTTCCTTGTTAATTCTATTAAGGACCTCTTTATGAAATATTTATGCAGACCTATATAGAATAGAAGTGTTTTATTCATTAAGGTAGAGCTCACTGTTTTCAGAATCCATCATTATTAACCTAGTTCTGTTTATCATTTTGGTGTATCACCTAGTTCAGTAGTTTAGTTTCAGCCTTAGTTTTCTTTTCAGTATCTCTTCCCCTTTCCCTCAATTTTTGGTTAAGTTTTAGGAGCTATAAGTGATCATCAAATAGGAACTGGCCTAGAATCCGGAGGTTTCATTTCCATGTATGCATTTCCCACATGCAGAAATAAATCCCATGTTAGGCAGAATTGTTGAACTTGTGTAGTTTAACAAGGTGCAAATTCTAAGCCTTAACAATAACACTAGCATAGTGAATATTTCAAAGAATCCAGTTATGTATTCAGAGAATAAACATATTTCAATCAAGTATCATTTCTTGAGTGACAAGGTTGCAGGGAAGGAGACTAGATAGAGTATATCAACACAAAGGAACAAATACAAGATATATTTACAAAACCTTTGCCAAAGGATGCCTTTGAGTATCTCAGAGGTATGCTTGGGGTAAGAGCCCTTCCTTGCGAGAACTAATTGATGCAGGAATGCATCAGTCCAGTGGATTTCAAAGCTATATCATTTCCTGGACTTGATGTTTGGATCCACTCCTCAGGGGGAGTGATCACAGGAACAAAATAGAACACATGTGGCTGTTTAAGCACCTGGTTGTTGCAGACATGAAGATTTGAAAAAGCTACACTTTGCAGAGGTGAGATGGTCAGAGATAGAGTAATGGCACCCTTTTCCATTGATGTCAAAGGGGGAGAGATTCAGTGGAAAATTCCTGCTTTTTTAGGGAGAGCTATTGAGAAAGTTGTATTGAGATGGGTACTTTTTGATTGATGGATTTTCTCATATGTTGCCATAAATGCCAAATGGGGAGATTGTTGGAATTGGCTTCTGTTGGAGTTGTTGGCATTCATGTTTTGTCATTGATGTTAACACATGTTCAGTTGAAGTCTTAGTTAGACTGGTTGTCTCGGGCACTGGCAAAACTGATAGTTGTGTACAGATACTGTACAGACTCTCAGAGGATGCGAACACAAATATATATTAAGGGACAAGCTAGGATATTATATCTAAGGTCGCTTGAATTTATGTTTATGTTTGTATGAGTTGCAACGGTTTTGGTTAAGACGGTTTGCAGAACAGTGATAGAGAATTATGGCAGTGTTAGTCTCTGAGGTTTGTGGATAACATGGATGTGAGCACGTGTCATGTTATGCGAGCTTGGGGAATGTCAGGAGACATGTTGAGGAATGTTTGTTATGATTCTTGGGTCGCAGGACTCTTGGTGATGTTAGCTGTGGCGTATGTTTTGGAGAAGACCTATTTGTGCCCGATTTCAGAGATGTAGCATGTACTATGGATGACGAGCGTGGATTGTGGATCTTGGATTATATTTGATGATTTTTAATTGTTGTTTACTTGTTCAAGGTACTGTGTGTATCTTAGCAAGGGGTTATATAATTGTTTGTGCATTGGGGAAGTCTTAATTGACCGACCTAATTGCTTTATTTGTTATATGTATAAAGGAGAATTGTTTTCTTTTGTGGAGAATGGTGTGGAAGCTGAGAGCTTGTATTTGAGAAGTCTGCTGGATGTAAAGCAGAGATAGTGATTGTTAAACTTCATTGGAACTGTTTAAGCAAAACTAGTCGCTATCAGTCAGTTCACTGGATATTATATCTTTGTATATCTGTATCTCGAACAATGAGTCCTAAAGGTGGATTTAACCTTCTTTAGGCAGTGTGCTTGGACAGTGAGCCTGTTGTTTCTCTTGACTCCTAACAGGGTTTTTCCTTTAACATGGACTGTGTACTGTATGTAATAATCAGCTCGTAACAGGGCTAAATCTTGTAACAGGGATACTATACTTTCAAGGCATTATTTGTGGGTGCTAACTCCCACCGAGATTTTTCCCTTGATAGGGTTTCCTCGACAACAATTGGTTGTGTTATGGTGTTCTTGTTATTGTCTTCAATATTGCATTTATCATTTGGTTTTTAAAAGTAAAAGTTTATGGCATACAACTGATTCCCCCCCCCCCCCTTCAGTTCTATTGATGGTCTGTTATTACTAACAATAAAAATTCATGAATTGCTATGACATGGTTTTACTAGGCATACATATTATCACAATCTCTACCTCAAGGATCAAGGGGGGATATTGTGATTATTAATGTATATGTTGATGACTTGGTTATCACAAGCAGTTCAAAAGAAATGGTTGAAACAACGAAAAATGTTCTCAAGAAATCTTTTGATATGATATATCTTGGGCTACTGCACTATTGTCTAGGCTTAGAGGTATGGCGAACAAAACACCATATCTTTGTGTCATAAATAAAAAATGCCAAGACATTGCTCGAGAAGTTTAGAATGATGAATTTCAAACCTATGTCTACTCCTATGGAATCAGGTCTGCATTTATCTACAACTGATACATCTCCTCAAGTGAATGCAACTCTCTATCGACAGATGATTGGAGGTTTGATTTACTTGACTTACACGACCAAATATTAGTTTTGCTACTAATTATCTATCAAAATTCATGCAAGATCCAAAAATGTGTCATTGGAAAGCAACAAAACGGGTACTAAGATATATCCAAGGTACAATGAATCATGGTTTGGAATATAAAAGGAGTAATCAATTCTTCTTGATAGGGTATACTGGTGCAGATTATGCAGGTTCAGTTGATGATAGGAAATCCGCATCTAGTTTTGTTTTCTTCCTCGGTTCAGGACCTATTTCGGGGTAGTAAGAAGTAAGCCACAGTTGCTCGTTCCTCAACAGAGGCAGAATATAGTGCAACAAGTGCAACAGTGTATGAAACAATTTGGTTGCGTTGCATATTAGAAGGATTGGGGGTACCTAAAAACCATCCTACTATACTCTATTGTGACAATTAGAGTGTTCTCAAGCTTGTTTGTAATCCAGTGTTTCATGAATGCACAAACCATATTGAAGTTGACTATCACTTCATACGAGAACATGTTCAACAAAACAACATTCAGCTTCAATTCCGCTCCACACATGATCAATGTGCTAATATCTTCACCAAGCCTATTGCACGTGTGAAGTTTGAAGCATTTTAGGGTTCTCTTATTAGTACTTTAAAATAATGATGTAATAAGGGGGGAATGTTGGATATTCCATCATTACCCATATGTTGTGTTTGTTTGTAGTTTGTTATTAATACATAGCAAACCTATGAGTCTATTTGTTGTTTGGTTGAATTTGTGAATGTTATTTAGAGCACACGGTTATTATCATCCAATCTATATATTTGTAACTCTAATTGTCATTTGAGAATATAGAATTCTGAGTTTTATTTCTCTGATAATCCGTTGATATGCAAAGGTACTCCATGGTGTCGTGAATGCAGTCTTGTGTTGATCATCTTCACTGACTTCAATCTAATTGTAGCTAGAGAATTCATCAAGCATGGACAACATTTAAAAACCCATCACTGTCTGCAAAACTTGGTTCATTACCAACAATCGGTAATTGTCTTTCAGTGACAACTGGTTGAGGTTCCTGAAATCTACACAAATGCAGATTTCTCCATTGTTTCAAGGTTAATGTTCTAGGGTGCCCTATCATGCTCTCCTCTTCAACCTTTTCTTTGGTTGATTATTGAAAAGAGAACTATAAGATAGATTCACATATAAGATGTTATTTAATTTGATTACTTATTTACTTTAAAGATTCAATTGCTATCATATGTTTAATCGTAGAACTATATGTAACCAAATATTGTTGTGGAATTGTTACCTTGGGGCAAAAATCAGGTATACCCCAATTCGGGTAAATTACAATTGGTATCAGAGCATTAATCATACCAACTTGCAGGACAAACCCATTGAATTGCCATACAATTAGGGTTAACTATTCAACCCCTTCTTAAGTGAATCAAAGACGAAAATAAAACTGGCCTATATTGCGCTTCTAAATATGAGTGCCTTTTAAATGTATACGTCATGCCTTATGTATATTCATGTTTATGCTTCTTGCCTTGCATGTATTTATGTGTATTGCTTCCTTACTTGCATGTTTTCGTTCTTCATGCCTTACATGTATGCTTCTTGCCTTCTAGTATTCATGTGTATTGCTTCATGCCTTACATGTATTTATGCTTTACCCCTCATGTGTATTTATGTGTAGTGCTTCATGCCTTAATGTCTTACGTGTATGCTCATGGCTTACACATATTTATGTACTATATGTGTATCCTTCATGCCTTACGAGTATTTATGTACATTCTTCATGTCTCCGTATTTATATGTATACTTCATATTTATTTGTACGTTTTGTGTCTTACGTGTATTTATGTGTACGCTTCATATCTTAGGTATGCTTCTTACTGTACATGCATTTATGTTTCATGTATTTATGCATATGCTTTATACATTACATATATTTATGCTTTGTGTATTTATGTGTATGCTTCGTACCTTACATTTTTTTTATGCTTTGTATCTTATGTGTATTTGTATGGTTGCTTCATGGCTGATGTGTTTTCAGCATGTCTAATCCATGAGTACCTTTCTCTTGTATGCCTTGTATCTTTCATTATGCTTTATGACTTATGTGTATTTATGAGTTTGCTACAAGTTGGATATGTTTTCAATATGTATACTCCATCTGTGGTTTATTATTACTTCATGCTTGTAGAACAAAGTAGTCAAATCTATCTCTAAACTTATTGTTAAGGCTTAAAATTTGCACCCTGTTAAACTATACAAGTTTAACAATTCTGCCTAACATGGGATTCATCTCTGCATGTGGGGAATGCGTAACTAAGACTGAACCCTCTGGATTCCAGGCCGGTTC
>MU224777.1:203218-214853 GCA_018584345.1 Thuja plicata | reverse complement strand
TTTAGAACTTGCAATGTATTTATGTTGTTGCTGCACCTCGACTGATTGCATGACATTCAATAAGATGAACCTCCTAGTCAAAACTGCCCTTGTAGCAAAAATGCTAAAATATGAAGTTTTGATAACACTTATAATGTAGAATATACCCAAATATGTCTTGAATATTAGCAAAATTTGTATCTGATAGGTCACAATGAAAATACTCCTGCAAAGCTCCATGATATATAACCCAATGTTATGTATCCACAAACTGATTAAATTTATTCTTGTCCTAATAAAATCAATTCCTTAAGATCTAGGAACACTCTATAGAATCAAAAAGACTGAACTGAACATCAAATTCCGAGGGGTGTCAACTTGAAATCTTACTCCTAAAATTCCTCTTATAGTCAAAAGAGATATTCATGACATCATGCAAACATAGGGGAAATTGAATCAATTTCTTGCAAATACGATTGATGACATTTTCAAGATGACCTTGTTCCTTCTCTCAAAAGATGAGAGAAAACTTGGTCTTAAAATCACAAACCTTGCGAATTTGGAATTCTTGGTCATGTTGTAAAGATATTTTTCTGGGAATTAATGACAATTTCTCAACTGAGTTGATATCAGAATAGCACAATGGAAGTAGATTTTTGAAATACATCCTCATAAAAGAAAAGTCGAAGTTGCATCGATCAAGCCTCTTACTGTTGAGGGCCATCTTGAACACTCTCTCCATAATCATTACATTTTAGAATTGCTTGAGGGCAAGTAATCTTGGGAAGGGTGGATTGTAATGCCTCACTTAGAAATTAAGGTATTCCATTACAAACAATATGAGGAAAATATTTGTAACCATGGTGAGTATTGTAATTTCATGCATCTAAGAAAAAATGAGTCGTGAGTTGTAAAGAATATTATTTGGTAGATATAGAAGCATAGCTCTGTTCGGATGGTGCCAAACATCTTTATGATAAATATCATCATCATAGACATGAAGGTCGGTATAACTGATGGAATGATGATTGCAGTGGTTTTGGCTATCTTGAAGATACGAATGATTGGAAAGAAATGTTCGACTTGTATGAAAATGTATGATACAAGGTTTCGAGTGAGGTCACAACGGTAGCATGATCTGCATTCACCGATCATTGTTTTGGAGTGAAATTGTGGACGTTAGGAATGAATGATCATTCAATCTAGGATTTAAGTGGTTTTTTATTGTTACTGGTAATTGAATATACAGTAGAATTAAGAGTTCCCAATATAACAAATGTTAACCAGATAGATGTGATGTCCATTGATGCAGTCTACAAGCGATTTCCTTTAGGAAGTCAATTAAGATTATTTATGAAATGATTACCAAGAGTTCTGAAATAATAATTAAAACCAACGTAAGACAGCTATTAGTTATGAAGGGTTATATCCTTTGCAAGAGCAATGAACTTAATGAAAGGTTGTGACTCTCGCATCATGAAAGTATAAATAGGAGGGGAAGTCATTTGTTGAAGGAACAGAGGGGATCATCATAAGAAAAGAAACATTGGATCTATGATCAGAAAATGAGACTTGACTGAATTAATAAGGCGGCAAAGGTTCTGTAGAAGAGGTACCTCTTTTGAGAAGGGTTATCCTTGGCAAAGGTTGTGACAATTCATCCCCTCTTGAGGACTATATAAGGCAAATCTCTTCTTGCATCGAAGTATGAAGATAGCAGATCAGATATTAAAATCTGCAATCAGTAATCAATAGAGTGGTAATCTATCAAGGAATTGGATCAGGGCAGTTTTGGATTTTAAAATATAGCATTCTTGTGTTCTAGCATGTACCGTGGTATGCATTGTGATGGCATTGTTTAGCATATATTCCCTTGTGTGTTTTTGAATAGTTATTAATGTGAAATGTTAATCAATCTAGACTCTTAATATATTAAAGTTACTTATTTTCCTAGAAATGAACATGTATAGGTTAGGGAGGAATTACAAGTAGAGAGGGCAGAGTTGGGTTCCCCTTCTAAGTAGGCCGCTCCATGTTGGATAGATGAGGTTCCTACCACTTGTGTACCAAGGGATATTGTATTACGCCCTTGGGCTTAGTCGTGACAAATGTTCTAGGACACACTATTATGCTTTTATCTCCAATCTCTACGATGGTTGGTTGTTAGGACTTAGGTGTGAACTAAAGAATGAAAGTAATCATATATGGGTTACGAAGGGGACACGAGTAGGGAGGGCAAAGATGGTTTCCCCTTCTAAGTAGGTCACCGCATGTTGGATGAATGAGGTTCCTGCCACTTGTGGGCCAAGGGGTGTTGTATCACGCCCTTGGTCTTAGTCAAGGTGAATGTTCTAGGGCACCCTATCGTGTTCTCTTCTTCAACCCTTACTATGGTTGATTATTGAAAAGAGAACTATAAGCTAGATTCACATATAAGATGGTATTTAATTTGATTACTTATTTACTTTAAAGATTAAATAATATCATATGTTTAGTCATAGAACTATTTGTAAACAAATTTTGTTGTGGAATTGTTACCTTGGTGCAAAAATCAGGTATACCTTAATTCGGGGAAATTACAATTGGTATCTAAGCATTAATCCTACCAACCTGTGGGACAAACCCATTGAACAGCCATACAATTAGGGTTAACTATTCAACCCCTTCTTAAGTGAATCCAAGAAGAAAAATCAAAGAGGGCAATATTGCACTTCTAAATGTGTGTGCCTTTCAAATGTACACTTCATGCCTTGTGTATATTTGTGTGTATGGTTCCTGCCTTGCATGTATTTATGTGTATTGCTTCCTACCTTACATGTATTTATGCTTCATGCCTTACATGTATGCTTCTTGCCTTGCGTGTATTCATGTGTATTGCTTCATGCCTTACATGTATTGATGCTTCATCCCTCGCGTATTTATGTGTATTGCTTCATTCCTTACATTCCTTATGTGTATACTACATGGCTTATGCATATTTATGTACCCTATGTGTATGCTTCATGTTTATTTGTACGCTTTGTGTTTTACGTGTATTTATGTGTACGCTTCATATCATACATATGCTTCTTATTGTACATGCATTTATGCTTCATGTATTTATGTATATGCTTCATACATTACATGTATATATGCTTTGTGTATTTAAATGAATGCTTCATACCTTTACATATATTTATGCTTTGTATCATATGTGTATTTATGTGTTTGCTTCATGGCTGATGTGTTTCAGCATGTTTACTCCATGAGTACCTTTCTCATGTATGCCTTGTATCTTCCATTAGGCTTAGTGTCTTATGTGCAGTTATGAGTTTGCTTCATGTTGGATACATTTTCAGCATATATACTCCATTTGTGTTTTATTATTAATTCATGCTTGTAGAACAAAGTATTTAAATCTATCTCTAAACTTATAATGTAGAATATACCCAAATATATCTTGAATATTAGCAAAATTTGTATCTGATAGGTCACAACGAGAAATACTCCTACAAAACTCCATGATATGTAACGCATTGTTATGCATCTACAAACTTATTAGATTTACTCATGTCCTCATAAAATCAATTCCTTAAGATCTAGGAACGCTCTATCCAAGCAATATGACTGAATTGAACCTCAAATTCTAAGGGGTGTCAACTTGAAATCTTACTCGTAAAATTCCTCTTATAGTCAAAAGAGATATCCATGGCATCATGCAAACATAGGGGCACTTGAACCAATTTCTTGCTACTGGTATTGATGACATTTTCAAGATGACCATGTTCCTTCTCTCAAAAGATGAGAGAAAACTTGGTCTTAAAATCACAAACCTTGCAAATTTGTAATTCTTGATTATGTTGTTAAGATAACTTATTGGGAATCAATGGTAATTTCTCAACTGAGTAGACATCAAAATAGCACAACAGAAGTTGAATTCTGAAATACATCCTCATAAAAGAAAAGTGGAAGTTGCATGGATCAATCCTCTTTCTATTGCGGGCCATCTTGAACACTTTCTCCATAATCCTTACACTTCAGAATTGCTTGAGGGCAAGTAATCTTGGGAAGGACGGATTGTATTGCCACACTTACAAATTAAGGCATTTCGTTACAAACAATATCAGGAAAATATTTGTAACCATGGTGAGTATTGTAATTCCATGAATCTAAGGAAAAATGAGTTGTGAGTTGTAAAGAATATTATTTGGAAGATATACAAGCGTAACTTTAGTCGGATGGTGCCAAACATTATTATGATAAAAATCACCATTGTAGACATGGAGGTCGTGAGTATATTTGATGGAATGATGATTTGGGTGGTTTTTGCTATTTAGAAGATACAGATGATTGGAAAGTAATGTTTGACTCATAGTTCAAAATATCGTTATCGACAACTTATCGCCAAGGGCCAAAAAAATATATTGGGAAAATATCGTAGATAAATATGCAACTTATCGGGAACTTTAAAAATTGCTTGAGTTTAACTAGAAATGCATTTTTTTGTAAAATTCAATGAGGAGATTGAAAGATCCTTGACGGATTCTCTTACTAATCTGCTGTAAGTTTTAAAATAATAAACTATATTTTTCTAAGATTTTTGGTAATCTTATAGAATAGACAGAAGTTGCAGAATGTTTTGTTTCTTTTTGTGTTTTTTTGAGAATATTGAAGCAAGCAATGAAAGATGAATAACACATATGAAAGGATACTGAAAATATGTAAGAATATTCAATAAATCAGAATTGATACAAATCGTACCAAGCAGATTTCTGATTTATATATTCAGGTAGAAATCCTTATGCAATTTCGATGGAGCTTTACAAACAACAATGGTGCTAACTAGTGGATAGATGGAGGCCACGAACCAAGAATACCAGCTACTGCTGGATACAAGCATTTACCACAGCCAGCGTACAGTGTCCAAGTTGCAAATGGCGGCCCTATGCTGCAATAATCATGTCCCAGCTGGAGGAATCCAGCCTCTCTGTTGAAAACCTTTGTATGCACTCTGAATCCTCAACATGGAATGACACCCCTGTCTCTGACAAACAATGCACAAAGCCTGCTGAATCCACTGACAACAACTGCTGAGGGCTACGTCCCAGCCAGTCCAAAACCTGGGGTTTGCATCCCAGAAGAAGAATCGCTCTACCAGAGAAAATTTGCCAAAAACAAGTTTCAAATGTGTAAAAGATCATATAAATTAGGTTTCCATCTCCTTATATCCCCTTTCCTTTGCAATTCAAACCCTAAAAGAGAATTAAGAGTGCACTTTATAATTAAATGATATTTCTCAATTATGGCGTCCAAACTATAGAGAAAATGTCACTTTATTATAATTAAATAGCTCCAAGCACCAAAAAGACTCTGGAAGGTGAAAATCATTTAGCAAATTTCGAGACCTTTCCAACGAGCTATAACACATAGGCATATCAAGCCAGATGAAGCCAGAAAACCCCTTATTACTCCAAAATGGCTATATACATAGTCTTATTTAAAATATTAAAACGCTAACTTAGGAAAATATTTAAATATATTAAAATATATCCCAAATAGCCACAGAACACCCGAAACACCCCAAAATCCTGAAACTGAATATTTCACCTGCCTGTGACTGATGCTAGACAACCTGGGACGACTGGCACTCTCATCCCTAAAATCTAGGGATGCTCCTAGAAACTAGGAAACACACCCAAATCTCCTGAAACTGAAACCAAGGGATGACCTTATAGAAACTCAAATTTGGAAGCTGACACCACCTCCTAAAAAGTAGGAATCCCCCTCCTAAAAAGTAGGAACTGCCTCCTAAAATCAAGGAACTGCTCCCAACTGGTCTGCTACTGCCTAAGACACCAAATCCGAACACTGAATAACCTAAATGAGTCTCTAACCACCACTGCTAGCCTACGAGACCCCATAATATTCTAACTCTCATGTCTCTCTGCTAGACAAAGCTAAAATGGAGACATGACAGTCCTCCCCTCTCGGAGATGCTTGCCCACAAGCAACTGCAAAGCCGGATGCTGTAAAATAGCCTCACCTTCCCAAGTGGCGTCCTCTATAGGGAGACCTCTCCAGCGAATCAAGTACTCCCGAATCACCCTGCTTCTCAGTCGACATTCCCTCTCTTCCAAGATCTCCTCAGGAACCAGGGTCAACTTACCTTCCTCATCCAAGGGAGGTAGACCAGGAGATGCTACAATATGTTGCCCTAGTGCCTTCTTCAGACAAGACACGTGGAACACATTATGAATCCGACTGTCAGGTGGTAACTCAATCTCATAGGCAACCTCTCCAACACGCTTGAGAATCCTATATGGCCCGTAAAAATGAGGCTTGAGCTTCTCAGCTCCACCCCTTTTAAGGGTGCTCTTCCAGTAAGGCTGCAGCCGTAGGAAAACCATATCATCCACCTCAAACACCCTCTCAGCCTGTGCCAATCAGCGTAGACCTTCTGCTGATTCTGTGCCTGCTGCAAATTGTCCCTGAGAGATCTCATGATATCCTAGTTCTCCTGTAACCAATCCTGTGCCAAAGGAACCCTACTATCACTTACAGCCAGATCAACAAAAGATAATGCATCGTAACCATAGAGGGCTCGGAAAGGAGTCATAGCAATAGACATATGGTGCGTAGTATTGTAACAATACTCGCCCATATACAACGAGCTCACACATGCCTTTTGCTGCCCCGACACATAGTTACGTAGATACCCCTCAATCCACTTATTAACTATCTCCGTCTGTCCATCCGTCTGAGGGTGATAGTTAGTACTAGGTGTCAACTCTGTGCCTGTGAGCTTGAAAAGTTCCTTCCAAAAGGAACTCATGAATCTGCTGTCCCTGTCACTCACTATGGTCTTAGGGACACCATGGAGTCTAAACACCTCCTTGAAAAATAGCTCAGCTACCTGAGATGCTGTGAAATCAACTGCTATCGGAAAGAAGTGGGCATATTTAGTCAACCTGTCCACCACAAAGTAAATACAATCCTTCCCCTGCACTCGAGGGAGACCTGTAATGAAATCCATAGAGATTCCCGTTCACTTCTGTTCCAGTATAGGCAAGGGATGTAACAAACCGGCTAAAAATGTATGCTCTGACTTGTTCTGCTGACAAGTCATTCATTCATGAACATGGCGTAAGACATCATCCTTGAGACCCTTCCAAGAGAATCTCTCCCAAACTGCTCTATATGTCTTGCCATAATCGGGATGCCCTGCTGTAGGAGTATCATGGAATGCCTGCAAAATCTACCCCTTCAACTGTGATTCCGGAACAAGGTAAACTCTTTTTTTGTAGTAGATGATGTCAGCAACCACACTGTATTTATCATCCTGTAACAATCCATCCATGATCTCACAAGCATGCTGATTTCTAGAATACTCAACTAAAAGTTGAGCCCTCCAATCTGCTGAAATCTCACTCAATGAACATAGGGCAGAAAGTGACGGTTTTCTAGAAAGTGTATCAGCAATAGTATTATTCTTCCCTTTAATAAACTCTATGTCAAAATCATAGGCTTGAACCTTGCTTACCCATTTTTGTTGATGATCATTGAGCTCTTTTTGATCAAGGAAATATTTCAGACTATTGTGATCCGTTCTCCCTACAAATTTGTTGCCAACAAGATACTATCTGAATTTGGCTAATGCATGCATGATAGCCAACATTTCGTTATCATATGTAGAATACAATCTCTCATTATCACGCAACTTCCTACTCTCATAGGCAATGGGGTGTCTGTTCTGCATCAAAACTGCCCCTGTGCCCTCACTTGAAGCATCACACTCAAGTACAAAAGGCTGCGAGAAATCAGGGAGTGCCAAAACCGGACAAGTGCTCATAACCTCCTTGAGTCTGTCAAAGACTCCCTGTGCCCGCTCTATCCATCTGAAATCTCCCTTCTTCGTGAGATCTATCAAAGGTGCTGCTAATTGAGAGAATCCACTCACAAACCTCCTGTAGTAGGCACTTAAACCAAGGAATCCCCTTAACTTAGTAATGTTCCTGGGAGAGGGCCAATTACGAATCTCCTAAATTTTCTCTTCATGCACTTTCACTCCATCAACACTGATCACATGGCCCAAATATAAAATCTCCCTAAGTCCAAGCTCACATTTGGACAACTTAGCAAATAGAGACCGACTCTCCATGATGCTAAGTACCTCCTCTATATGCCTGAGATGGTCCTCCCATGTACAACTGTAAATCAATATATCATCAAAAAACACTAGAACCGATTTCTCAACTGCTTGTTGAAGATATGGTTCATACAGGACTGGAAAGTGGCAGGGGCATTTGTGAGACCAAAAGGCATCACCAAGAACTCGTGATGCCCATAGTGACAACGAAAGGCAGTCTTGTGTACGTCCTCATCCCGTACACAAATTTGATGATAGCCTGAACGAAGATCAATCTTAGAGAAGTAGAATGCTCCGTGAAGCTCATCCAACAACTCATCTATGTGTGGAATGGGATATCTATTTTTTATTGTCTTCTTGTTCAAGGCCCTGTAGTCTATACACATCCGCAGAGTCCCATCCTTCTTAACCAACACCACAGAAGAGGCAAAAGGACTAGAACTAGGGCGAATGAATCCCATGTCCAACAACTCATGAATGGTCTTCTCAATCTCATCCTTGTATGATCTAGGATGACGATATGGAGTGGTAATTACTGGCTTAGCTCCATCCTCCATCGCTATCCCACGCTCAAACCCTCTATCAGGAGGTACACCAGGGGGTATATCACAAAAAACTCGACCATGCTAATCCATCACTGACTGTATATCAACATGAAATACCCTGCCACCTTGAGGTGTAGGTGTTTTGGACTTCACAAAACAATGTGTAGCCCAAATCACATCATCATGTCTAATGATAGTCTCCATCCTACGTGAAGACACCTCTCTAGGTCCCCCATCTAAAGATGCCCTCAAAGTAGTTTTCTTTCCTCCAAAGAGGAACTCTAACTGCATATGGTGGTGATCAATAATGTATCGCCCAATACCCTGCAACCATTGCTTGCCCATAACCACATCATAATCCTCTAGTGGTAGCACATAGAAGTCATCTGTCAAAGTATAATCCCCCATTTGAATGCTAAGCTGAGGAATCCTCTTAGTACAACCCAAAACTGCACCATCTGCAACCTTCACTCCAAAACCCTCAAACTCCTCATACCGCAACCCACGCCTATCAACTAACTTCTGATCAGTGAAGTTGTGTGCGGTCCTGTGTCTACCAAGCTCATAACGCGCTGGCCCTGGAGTGTACCTTTCAGACAAAAGGCGTGAAATCTGGGATAACTGGAGAGGGTGGCCATAGTCACTTTGGCTGATGCCAAAGGCTCATGAGTGTCTAACTCCAACTGCGGACGAACCTGCTCAATCTCCTCTGGGCTATCCTCAGTATCAGTGTCAGGAATCTCCTCATCTCCCATCTCGGATGTCACCTCAATCAAATAGGACTTGCCTTTTCCAAGGCAGTGGTGTCCCGACTCCCATGATTCCTTACAAGAGAAACATAGTTTCCTCCTTCTCAAATCATTCATCGTCTCCTGATCCATCTAGGGAGGTCTAGAAGAGGGTCCACCTCCACCCTGGGAAGTGTTGGCCTTCTGTGGAGGCCGAGAATCCCTAAATGGCTTCTTATCTGTTTGATAAGAAGTAGTGGTGGTGTCCAGTCTCAAGGTCACATCAATGGCCTCCTTGAGAGTATCTGGCCTGAATGCTTGTACCAACCCCTTAAGCCTGTCCTGCAATCCCTCTATAAAAAGCATGACACTACGCCTCTGAGGCATATCAGGTACCATGACTGCAATATGTTGGGACTCATTAATATAAGTCTCCACTTGCCCTGACTGTCTAAGATGTGCCAGTTCCCTATAGTAAAGTTCTGTGTCCTTGCGATCAAATATGGTAATTAGCCGCTCAGTGAACTCTGCACAGGATTGGACCATGGCGTGATCCTGGGTGACTAATCCATGGTGCCATCAGTCATAATAAACTCCGTCTAAATGTAGGACAATGAAATGTATAGCCTCTCTCTCAGGGATAAATAAACGTCCAGCTTGTGCACCCAAGCTCGTGCACTTGCACCACTAGTGCCATCATACGTATCCAATGTGATCTTCCCGGTGGCCATATTGAGGTCATTGTTCTGTTGGGGCCTATGTCCCTTGTCACCTTTGAACCTGGTAGTATCTCTACATTGTGCACAATACTGGGGAAGAGGAAAAACATCGCTAACCTCTGGAGGTAGAACTCTCCACTCAGCTGTGGCCGCCATAACTGACTCCTGGAATCCCACCTCGGGTGGCTCTACCTGTTCCGGTTGCTCACCCGATCTAAACTGTGGAAACAAAGGCCTATCCCTAGCAGGCATATGAGGTCGCTCACGCCTATGGGAATGAAGGGAGCTCCCCACTGATGTATGGGATCTGTGACTATGTTGACCTCCTGCAACTGAAGCTGACCTGCTTCGTCCCTGTCTGCCTCTATGGCTATCCAACTTCAATCCCTCCAAGGTGTCATGTAACCTGTCTAAGGTCTGAACTATCCTAGGCTGCATAGTGATAAGAGTTCGCGTCAACTCTCTATCATCATCCTCCTCCTGGTTTCATCTGGCGCCTCTCTGTTCATCTGCCATAATGGTTTCCTGTTATGTACCAAATTCTAACTCGTACTGTGCTCTCCTGCGAGTGTAATATCTATGTATATCAGCTCTACCAAGTTGCATAGAAGTGACTTATTCCACTATCTGGTGATTACCCAATTGTTGATATAAATTATCATAATCTTTCCTGAAACCTATCAAGATCAATTCTCTCAAACCCTACAGGCTGGCGGGCTGCCAGCTCTGATACCATTGAAAGATCCCTGACGGATTGTCTTACTAATCTGCTGTAAGTTTTAAAATAATAAACTATATTTTTCTGAGATTTTTGGTAGTCTTATAGAATAGACAGAAGTTGCAGAATGTTTTGTTTCTTTTTGTGTTTTTTTGAGAATATTGAGGAAAGCAATGAAAGATGAATAACACATATGAAAGGAAACTGAAAACATGTAAGAACATTCAATAAATCAGAATTGATACAAATCGTACCAGGCAGATTTCTGATTTATATATCCAGGTAGAAACCCTTATGCAATTTCGATGGAGCTTTACAAACAACAATGGCGCCAACTGGTGGATAGATGGAGGCCACGAACCAAGAATACCAGCTACGGCTGGATACAAGCATTTACCACATCCAGCGTATAGTGTCCAAGCTGCAAATGGCGATCATATGCTGCAATAATAATGTCCTAGCTGGACGAATCCAGCCTTTCTATTGAAAACCTATGTATGCACTCTGAATCGTCAACACGGAATGGCACCCCTGTCTTTGACAAACAATGCACAAAGCCTGCTGAATCCACTGACCGCAACTGCTGAGGGCTACGTCCCAGCCAGTCCCAAACTTGGGGTTTGCGTCCCAGAAGAAGAATTGCTCTACCAGAGCAAATTCGCCAAAAACAAGTTTCAAATGTGTAAAAGATCATATCAATTAGGTTTCCATCTCCTTATATCCCCTTTCCTTTGCAATTCGAACCCTAAAAGAGAATTAAGAGTGCACTTTATAATTAAATGATATTTCTCAATTATGGCGTCCAAACTATAGAGAAAATG
>MU224777.1:181685-192583 GCA_018584345.1 Thuja plicata | reverse complement strand
GTGGACTCAGCATCCTGACTTTCAAATGCCAAACCTTGTCAAGGTTACCCCATGGGAGAAAGTCCAAGATCAAGCTGAAAAGGAGGGTCTTTTTGTTGTTTCAAAGCTGATAGAGGAGGTGGTTGAGGTACAAGAGCAGAGCCATGTGAGACAAATGGTGCCAAATCCACTTGTTGAGCTGTGTGCATGTTTGGAACAGCATGTTGAACAATGCCCTTTGGCTTCAGGAGAAGAGACTAAACAGAAAGAAGTGATGTCATTATTTGATGAGCTACCTTCTTTTGTCGAGCAGGCTGAAGAAAATTTGGTTCTAGCACCCAGTTTGCAGCAGCTGAGGAGTGATTTTTTTGATGAAGCTGCAGTTAAAGGGCGGAGGGTTCAGGAGACAAGCCCTGAGACTAACTAAAAAAAGTAATCTTACTAACAATCAATAATGTCTCACACAAGCCCTGAGACTAACCATTATCATGCACATAAAATGCATATTGTACATTTGAAAATGCAAAAAAGATGAGGCATATGAAGTGAGGGGTGACTCGTCATTGCCTGATGACGAGTCCATGCTGAGTTGCTGAGTGCTATCTCTAGTTTTCCGCTTGCCTCGTATTTAGCTTTTTCGTCCCTGCTACTCCTGAAGTCCCTGCATTTGAACGATAAAATAATGTTAGATCCAAGATCTAAGAAATGCCGCGTCATCACACACTACATATACATGCATCTGCAAATATACAATCTAAGTCTCATATGCATAATAACAGCTAGCGTCATGGATGTCTGAGAAAACTAGAACTATCAAAGCAAGATTCATACACTAGTTTTTTATCTATCGTGTTTGCTTCATGTGCAGTTACAGGTGTCTATCCTGTAGCACGTGGGATACAATGTGGCTCCCACAATTGTTGAGCCCAGCGAGCTACATGGTGACATATATGATAGTATCAATCAGAGATAACATTGCTATTGGAATCAAACAAGCTAACATAAAGATCATTCAAAGGCATATACACTTGAAGGCAGAGAACAATAAAGAACAAAGAACAATATGCATTCATATAGTAATGGAAACAGTGAAATGATGGCTACAGGGGACTATGAACATGACAGAGATTTAATGCAGCATTCAGGTACAATACCATGACGAAAGGCAAAGTATTGCTACAAAGAATTCATGGGCATTCTTTACTATGCAAAGGATAAGCTTGAATTTTTATGCTATAGATAAATACTATGCTGATTATACATATCAAGGTGGACGAGATACAAATAATGATCAGCATATACACCAGCGATACAAATCTAGATCATAACAGCTAAGAAAAATTAAGGACAGCACTCTAATCACAAACAATGCAGGAGCAGTAGGAATTGACTTATTGAGCAAAAGATATCAGCCATACAAAGTAAATTGTGCGATCATGATCTCACATAATTAATATTAATCAATATTGTGGAAGTGCCCCCATCAATGGAGCAGCATCATGAAGAAATAAAAAAAGGTGTATTAAAATAAAATGAAGGCAGTCATCTTAACAACAAGGGTTAACATTGAAGTTTAAATCATGTTGTGGTAAGGTGATTGCATTTTACAGAGCTACATGATGGGTGAAAGACAACAGTGTACAATGATACCATTCAATCCATAACCATACACAATTACACTCAAGGACACTGATACATGGATGGTAAATCAGTTATAAATCTATGCCAAGGCATTGGAGAAAATGATAGTTCCATCATATTATCAGCATGCTAAGAACATAAAATGCAAGGGAATCATTAATAAAGGAGAGAGAAGTTGTTTGTATGACTTAAGGTAAGATAAGTACAATGATTTACATTGTTGTTATAACAAAGGAAAAAGTACTGATGCTAAACATAGTGATAGTCAAATTCATAGTCCTTATTTACTGTCATGAAAAGAGAAATACCACAATCATAGATATCTCTCACTGATGAAAAGGTCAAGAGTGCAATCTCGTGGGGCTAGAGGAACAGGTTTCTCATTGTAATGTCCCCATTTTGAGTGAGCATTGGAGTTAGTGGATTTAGCCTATCATTGGGTCCTTGTAGGCTAATACTGGTGATTAGAGGACCCTGTTGTGGGTTGTGGCCCTGTTTTGAGGGGCTTACTATTTATAGTAAGTCAACAGTTGGTTCCACGGAGGTGAGATGATTTAGAGGAGTTATATGATGCTCTCAGATTTTATTTTCGGCTCCCGATTTGGGCTCCAAGATTCTTGGAGGGAGCGTATATTTTTAGTAAGTCACACCGTCAAGTTCATTCATCATATTTCATCATCAAGATCACTCCTGTGCTGTCAGATTTTGATTTTGATGCTTCCCTAGTTGTTTTTGCAAGACAAGTGAATTATGGTTATTATTTAATTAAATCGGCTAAGGTTGCTATTTTTATTGGGATTGTATTTTGGGCATCGTAGTGTTATAGCTCGTTGGAACTGGGTTGAGAAGTTTTAAATCCTGAGCTCATAAAACAGGGACCTTATGTGTCAGAATATGGTTATTTTAATAAAAGGGTCTCTTTTCATCATTAAAGTGGAAAGAAATATAATAGTTTATTATATTTCAAATGTGCACATACAACATAGCCTTTATGTAAGAGAAATTTGTGATTAAGAAGCTAGGGTTCGATTTCTTGTGGAGAGTTATAAAAGACATGGAGAAGAAATCGAATGCATTATTGATTATGCTATTCATTCATTCTTGGTGATTTTTGAATTGGGAGCTTGGAGATAAGGGTTTGTGTGAATTCTACAACAATAAATTGTAAATTTCTTGATTGTCTTATGCACTTTGAATCAGTAGCAAATGCTGGTGAATTGTGAGAGTATTAAATGATGAAAAGTTTCGAATGTTTGCTGGTTGCTTCAGCAAATGGAATTGGAAAGACATGCGTAGGGCTACGACAACTCAATTCAGGGTATGATTACATTTAGAGAAGCCACCAACTCTTTACTAAGCTGCGGCCAGTTAGTATGAAAGCATGGAGAGCATTTGCAGGTTTTTATTTTAATTTAATGATTTCTTTTATGAATGTAATTGTTACATATTGCAAAGACTTTTTAATTAGAGTGGAAAGGTGAAATATATATTTTGAATGGAATATGTATAGCTATTTGTGGTAAGTTGTTTGTGATGCATTTCAATTGTTTGGAAAACACAAGAAACTTTATATGTATTGCTGAAAAAATTAAAAGAAATCAGAATTCCAGACTTTAAGAATTTCTTGCAGTCAAATTGAGGGATAGAGCCAGGCAGGCTCTTTACAGTGTTATCAGAGCAGTTTCCTGTCATCTTGTGGGGTGGAATTTATTGGGCTTACTTGTTTGACTTGAGTGATCAACACTCTTGTTTTAATTGCAGTCATGGAAAACATGGAAACCAGTTAGACAGTTTATTTGAGTTAAGAAAGCAAACAGATGGCTTAGTTAAGGATATGGAGAAATGAAGGCAAACATTGGAAAGATTAAATGCGCCACTTTTAGATCCTACAACTGTCGATAAAGCAACAAACTACTTGGTTTCCCTGTTCAATAGGTCCTCTTCACAAGGAAGATATGAGGAGAGACATGAGTTGTTTATACGTGAGACATCCAGAAATCTCCATGTTGAGTTTTCAGCAACTGTGGATTATGATGGGGATGTTCCTGTGCTTAGTGGATTAGCCACTAGTCCTATTAGCACACCTAAGGGCGGAGGGTTTTTGCAGTGACATGTGGATGCGCCTATCGTATTGGCAGATAGTGGTACTGAGTTTTAGCATCCTAAACCTGCCAGAGTTGTGACACGAATCAAGCTGATGACATGTTCACTACCCTTGACAACAACGTTTCATCAGTTGGTGGTAGTAGTGATACAGGGTCTGATTTTCAGGACAACAGTCCCTTATGAGAGCCTATTGTTGATATCGTGGATAGTGTGAGAGTAGAGGATGTTGTTTTTACCACTTTGGATTCTGACACCTTAGATGATGGTGTTATTTTTGAGAATTGCGAAGAGTATTTGAACTTTGACAGCACTGATGTTTATGACAGTAGTCGCAGTGTGGAGTCAGTCCAGGAGAGAACAATTTTTTCCTGTACTGAGGTTGTGAGCATGCAGCTACCCAGTAATGACACTCAGGATTGGGGTGTTACAAATGAGTCAGGTGACATGGGTTCATGCCACAGTGTAGATGATTCACGTGATGACACAAAGTCATGTATGCAGCCAAAGATAGCAGAGGGGTCTCAGATAGACGATGTTGATACTAGCATTGTGGATACCTTTGATGTTGAGTGTGAGGATGATGGGTGCTGCAGTGTGTCTGGTTTTTTATACCAGACATTGGGTGTGGACTTAGCGTTGTCATCCAATGGTGGTGGGTTCCAGGATCTTTTTCTACAGGGACTCACGGATGAGGATGTGGAAGCATATGAGTGGCAGGAGTTTGTTTCAGTCAGGGCTTCCACTCCTGCAATTGAGGTGTTTGCAGAGGTACCCATTAGTGATACCTCGTTGGTGGACATGTGCGAGTTTGATAGCGCACATGAGGAGTCATGCTTGGTTTATCAGACCCTGGGGGAGGACTCTGAGTTATTAGTGAGTGAGGATGGGACCCAGGATCTGGATTGTCACATGGTTACAGAGGATGAAGTAGCTGAGGATTGTGGTGAGTCAGATTCAACAACTTCCTCAGGGGTAGATGAGGATGAGTCCAATGTCAGTACTCAGTTTGTAGATGTGTGCTTGGATGACAGTACACAGAGATACGGTGATCTTGAGGGGAGTTTGTTGGATACAAATTCCTTCCATAGTGTGGACAGTGCAGTTGAGATTGTACATAGGAGGCCCATTGTGTAGATTCATCATGTGACTAGCCAGTTGAGAGTCAGCGAGAGAGACATTACTTCTACTCTTGAGCATTTCGATGCCACTCGTCAGCAATTGACTGTTTATGGTTGGGGTGCTCCTATGGAAGATGAGCACGGTGGTGGTTACCTTTCCCTGACAGAGATTCATTCATTGAGGGAGGCTGTCAGGATTTTGAGACAAGATTATCTACAGTTGGTAGCCGACTGAGATCACCTAGTTGAGTGGCAGAGTACGACATATGAGGCTCTAATGGACAGAGAGGAAGAGTTGAGTGAGCTTACTCAAGAGCTCACAGGGACTTCTAAGGCTTTAGAGGGCACTCAGTTGGCTCTTCAGGAGTCACAGTTGCAGTTAGGAGAGGTGACTGTGGAGTTGGAGCGGAATTAAGTCTATACTAGCAATAGATCCAGTTCAGTTGCATATAGTAGTGGTTGGTGGTGAGTCAGCTTCCACAATTGGCAGTGATGAATGTGTTGGGGACACAGTTACATCCATCCTTGAGACAGATGCAGTAGATGCAGAGGAGGTGAGTGCATCAGTGGAGGACAACAAAGAGAGTTTTGTGGTATCAGGTTCTCCAGTGGTTAGCACGATGACAGATGATATAGAGTAGGTTGTTGAGAGTCCCGAGGTAGCAGGAGTGGATTCCTTAGAGAGTTGTGTGTCAGTTTAAGTCACTACTCCCTTTGATTCACAGGATATGGACAGGGTATCATCTGGTTTGGAGACTAGCTCTCATGATGATTCATTTCCTTCTATCGGAAGCAAATCTATTCCTCTTGTTCATACAGTTGATAGTGATGTGCAGTTCGTAGTGCCGCAGGTTTAGAGGGATCAGCTGTGGATTGCAGGGGAGCAGGTTGATGTTCCTTCTTATGATTTCTACTGCACGGAGTCGTTCATGGAGTACTTGCTTGAGAGTCCGGTTTTACAGGAGGGACCTTTCAGAGCTTCTGAGGGTACACTCATTCGGGGTTCTCGCAGTATTCGGCTTTTAGTGGGGAGAATTGTAGATACTTTGACTACAATACTTCCTCAGCGAGTTTGTGGTTGGGTTTGCTGAGAGAGTTACCCACGATCCTTCCTGACCAGTTTTTCAGAGCCAGAGATTTGAGCTATCTTGTGATTCGCGGTTCGATTTTGATTAGCCTCTAACGGGGATTGGAGCTTTTCACCATGATTACATAGTGAGGAGTGTTCATTTCTCTTTTGACCCACCGGTTGAGGACTTTGCGCATCGGTGTGGGTTGGCTCCAGGTTTATACCATTCTTTTTGAGATGGGTTTTCTCCATTTGCAGTTGATGTGGTTGGTTACTGCAAGTTAGCAGGAGGTGTCTTACAGGGTCAGTACATCCAGGATGGTTTTACAGAGGATGGATATCTGGGTTATGGGAGTACTTGTCCCTATTGCACAGATGGGCTTCATACATAGAGCAGATTGGCAAGGTATGCAGGGAGTTCTGATCTTTTAGATGGTATTGGATATCCATTCTTCCTTGTTATGGACAGCTGTGAGTTTCATCTCTACTGGGATCTAGGTAGTGACAAGTTTGGCATTGTAGATTGTGTGGACAACTATGGTTGGCATGATGACAGTGTGTTTTGGTTAGCTCAGTGGATGGTGATTTCATCACAGGAGTTTGTAGGTGATCGCAGGGACATTACAACATTCTATCCTTGGGATCTGGGTGGACTTCTGTGTTTTGTTTTCTGAGATTGCTTGGGGACAAGCAATTCCAGGAAGGAAGGACTGTAATGTCCCCATTTTGAGCGAGCATTGGAGTTAGTCGATTTAGCCTATCGTTGGGTCCTTGTAGGCTAATACTGGTGATTAGAGGACCCTGTTGTGGGTTGTGGCCTCGTTTTGAGGGGCTTACTATTTATAGTAAGTCAACAGTTGGTTCCACGGAGCTCAGATAATTTAGAGGAGTTATATGATGCTCTTAGATTTTATTTTCTGCTTCCTGTTTGGGCTCCAAGATTCTTGGAGGGAGCGTCTATTTTTAGTAAGTCACCCCGTCAAGTTCATTCATCATATTTCATCATCAAGATCACTCCTGTGCTGTCAGATTTTGATTCTGATGCTTCCTCAGTTGTTTTCGCAAGACAAGTGAATTATGATTATTGTTTAATTAAATCGGCTAAGGTTGCTATTGTTATTGGGATTGTATTTTAGGCATCTTAGTGTTATAGCTCGTTGGAACCGGGTTGAGAAGTTTTAAATCCCGAGCTCATAAAAAAGAGATCTTATGTGTCAAAATATGGTTATTTTAATAAAAGGGTCTCTTTTCATCATTAAAGTGGAAAGAAATATAATAGTTTATTATATTTCAAATGTGCACATAAAGCATAGTCTTTATGTAAGTGAAATGTGTGATTAGTTCGATTTCTTGTGGAGAGATTATAAAAGACATGGAAAGAAATCAAATGCATTATTGATTATGCTATTCATTCATTCTTGGTGATTTTCGAACTGGGAGCTTGGAGATAAGGGTTTTTGTGAATTCTACAGCAAGAAATTGTAAATTTCTTGATTGTCTTATGCATTTTAAATCAGCAGCAAATGTTGGTGATTTGTGAAAGTGTTAAATGATGAAGAGTTTCGAATGTTTGCTGGTTGCTTCAGCAAATGGAATTGGAAAGACATGCATAGGGCTACGACAACTTAGTTCAGGGTATGATTACATTTAGAGCATCTGCCAACTTTTTACTAAGCTACGGCTAGTTTGTATGAAAGCATGGAGAGCATTTGCAAGTTTTTATTTTAATTTAATGATTTCTTTCATGAATGTAATTGTTACATATTGCAAAGACTTTTCTATTAGAGTGGAAAGGTGAATTATAGATTTCAAATGGAATCTGTATAGCTATTTGAGTTAAGCTTTTTGTGATGCATTTCAATTGTTTGGAAAACACAAGAAACTATATATGTATTTAGACTTTAAGAATTTCTTGCAGTCAAATTGAGGAATAGAGCCAAGCACTTTACACTCATGATGGTAATTTTTTGTACTTTGGATCAAAATGATACAATGATAGTTTGGAAAGAGGAGTAAATTTGTGGTCCTAATCTACTTCCTACTAAAGTAAAGCATGGTTGTAGGATACCTTGCTACAACAACAAATGATCACTATTAGAACACAGTTTGTTTCTGATTTCACCATAAGTACAAAGAAGGGCAGATTGATGACTCATAGATGGCATTTTCACTTGTTCAAAGTTCCTCTATGAACATATCTTCATATGGGCAGCAGCTTTATGGAGCATAAACGGTAGATCAGATATATAATGTTGTTGTAGGACAGTCCATAATCAGATTGAAGATGCTATAAATATGTTCAAATTAGTGAGCATATATTCATATACAGAACAACATATTTCACGGGGCATGTTTCTATTAAAACTCCGCGAAGTCCAAACGCATGAAACTTTCAGAAAGACCTTCAAAATGCCCAGCGATCAAAAGAAGAGCTTGAGACAAAAATAGAAGACGCCACGACTTGTGAAAGAGTTGTACAATGGTAAAATTCCTTGTTATTTCTTGTTTTCAGAAGTCTGGTTTTCACGTTTTCAATAAGAAAAATATAGAGAAATGGAGCTCGAAGGAAACATTTACACTATGTAAGACTGTGGAGCACAAAGTACAGAGCAACAATGGGAGAAATCATTCGCAGTGAGGACGTAAGTATGTCCAGCACTGGATGTTGGGTTAATAGTGCCAATCAAATCAAGTCCCCATTGCTGGAAAGGTTCCTCAATCACAATTGGCTTTAATGGTAAAGCTGAGAGTTTCTGCCTACCAACAAACTGTTGACAACGGTCACACTTGCGCACCCAACTATATGCATCTTGAAACAGAGTTGGCCAATAATACCTAGCTCGCACAATTTTATGAGCGGTCACTAGTGCTGAGAAATGTCCACTGCATGCCATGTCATGAAATGACTCTAACAAACGAATCTGTTGTGCTTTATCAACGCAGAAAGTTTCCATCAAGCGAACGCTTATATAAACCACTATCCCATAAGACAAAATGTGCCGCTTGGAGTTTCAAATTCCTTCTTTCTTTGTAAGTAAGACGAGCAGGACATTCGCCATAAGTGAGAAAATAAGCGATATCTGAATACCACTCATCAGTTGTACTTACAAACAACACCTTAGGCAAAGCCTCAGGAAGCTCTTCTTTATTTGGTTCATTCTCCGCCATTAGTTGACACAAACCCTTACCGCGGACCAGCTTAGTAGGGCGAATCTCAATGTCATATTCCTGGATCTTAGCAACCCAGTTTCCTCTCTTTGTTCCGAATTCTTGTTGGGCCAGAATAGATTTCACTGTGGTATCTAGCACCAGGACCACCACATGAGAGTTTAAGATGTAAAATCTGAAAGATTTTACGGCTTTCACAACAGTATAAGCATTCTTTTCCATCAGAGAATACTTCAACTCATGTGATTTTAGCGGACAGCTCATGAACGCAATAGGAGATTCAATGTCCTCTTTATTTTTCTGTACCAGAATTGCCGACATAGTATGCTCAGAAGCATAACTATATAGGATAAAATCTTTAGTGTAATCTGGGCAGACTAACACCGGTGCATGCGCAATTGCTTCTTTTATTTCTTTAAAAGAAGCTTTTCCCTCTAGACTCCACTGGAAAACCGTCGTTCCTTTCATCATATTAGAAATATGACGAGTCTTCTCAGAAAAGTCAGGAACAAAACGCCTCAAGAAATTCACCTTCCTGAAGAAAGATTGAACTGCAGTCTTACTAGTAAGTAATGTAAGATTTTGAATTGATTTGACCCGCTCTGGATCAATTTTAATGCCTTCTTTAGACACAATGTGTCCTAAGAGCTTACCTTCTGTAACCCCAAAGATAGATTTCTTTGGATTGAGAGAAATCCCATGCCTTCGGCATCTTTCAAGTACCTACCGAAGATGAATCAGATGATTTGAACGCTGCTTTGAAAAGATTGTCAAGTCATCTAGGTATACCACAATAAACTTGTCTATGATATCTCGAAAAGCTAAATCCATAGCGCGCTGAAATGTTGCACCAACATTTATCAATCCGAAAGGCATTCGATTGTAAGCGAAAGTACCCCAAGGTGTGGTAAACGTTGTTTTATACTGGTCATCTTCTCTTACCTCAATCTGATTATAACCAGAAATTCCATCAAGCATGGACAACATTTGAGATCCGGTTATGGTTTGCAACACATGATCCATTATTGGCAATGAATAATTGTCCTTCAAGGAAGCTTGATTCAGGTTGCGGAAATCCACACAAATGCGAATCTCACCATTCTTCTTACGAACTGGAACAATATTAGCCACCCATGTTGAGTGTTGTATTGGGAAGATAATCCTTGCATCGAGCATCTTTTGAATTTCAGACAAGATAGTCCCTGAGATTTTGGGATTATATTGCCGCTGCTTCTGCCTGAAAGGAGCAACTCCAGTCTTTAAGGGAATATCATGCTGTACTACCTTGGGCCGGAAAGACTTCAGGTCATCATAAGAGTATGCTAATACATCGATGTATTCAGTCAAAAGAAGGATGAACTGATTTCTTTCTTCTGGTGTACAACATTTACCAATATTGACAAATTTAGGATCAGCTTCTGTATTCAGATTATACCTTTCATACTCCATGATAGAACTCGATCCGGCTTCTTGTTGATTCTTAACATAACGGTCATGCTTATCAAATAATCTTTCCAAGGAAACTAGTCCCTTAGGAATCTTATTTCCTTTTAACTGAATGACTTCTCCAGTCTCAGGATTCTTTCGAGATATATCCTCCCGAGAAGGAGAACTACTTCCTTCGAAAAACAATTCATCAAAATTGTCCTTCATTTCCAGGAAGTTAATGATTTGTTGATCGTCATTGAAAACTTGCCAATGATCAGAATTATCAGGAACACTGGGACGATATACTAATTGAATAGTATACCTATCTTGCTTGAATTCTTCATGTGGCACTAAGAAAGTCGCTGAAACCGCAAGTGAATCAGCTTTAT
>MU224777.1:142365-167606 GCA_018584345.1 Thuja plicata | reverse complement strand
TCAAATTAGTTGATTGAAGACTGATTCTTCTTCATCTAATCCACAATTGATTGCTGTTGTATAATCAATTGCCTGTAATCGATTGCTGTTGTATAATCGATTGTTGCTTCTTCCTTCATACTGTTTTTCCTGTGGCTGGAGGAAAGATAATAATTCTGAATTCTGAAGTATTCTGGAGCTGAGGCCTGTTCAGAGGTCGATTTGTTGAGGTATCAAAATTACATTCAAGCTGGAGAATAATATTCTGGCCGCCATTCTTGTGAGGTGGATATACTTAGTCTATTTGCTGCCGCAGAGCAAGATCATTGTTTTGCAGCCACCAGTCATAGACAAATAATGGCGTGACACTACAGTAAGTGCATTGGCTGGGAATCGTAGGCAGATTGTGTGAGTCTGTGTGAACATTGGTTGCCGGCAGTTTGTGTGGGGGCTGTGTTAATTGAGACCAGCAGTTGCCAGCCTAAACCGTGACCATTCAGCGGGAGGTGTTAGCATCCAACAGTCACCAGACATAGGCTGCGTGAAGGTTATAGCAGGCCGTGGAAGGATTAGAGGAAATCGCGTGGGAATATGGAAGGAGTGTGGGGAAGATAACAGCAGCAGAGTTGCCGCTAATTAGCATCCACGACAAGTAGTTGTGTGGAGGCTGTGGCAAGATACCAGGTTCTTTAATAATTTGATTAATTTGCAAATCAGAATTGGATGTTAGTCTAAATTGTAACATTTCTGTCAATTGAAATAAGGAATGAATATTTAGCTATTTCCAGATTCATCCAATTCATTACATGGCTGAGATAAATGGTCTTGGAGTAAGAAATTAATATTCTGAATATGATGAATAAAGAAGTACATTTTTGGAAAAGTTATTATTTGTAGTTGCAACATCTATTTGTATTCCCTCAAAAGACCATTCATAGCTTGCCTGCCAACTGTTTGACAAAATGATAATCACATGTTTTGCATAGAAATTGATGAAATTAGATGATTTAAGAATGAGGCCAAGTTAGGCTCATCACATGGTGACTAGAGATGAATTGATAAAATTGAGTGTGGCCCCACTATCAAGCATGACTAAGACTCACTGCCCCTGAAGAGTGCCACATATCCAGAATACCTTCCTTCGAGGAGTTTTGGAAAGTGTAACAATGGTATCTCTCTTCCTCATAAGTGGGGCAATCTTATCCGCATGATTGGTCTCTCCTTCTTGCTCCTGGGGTTCCTCTCATTCCTCATCACTGTCGGACACCACCTTGATTTAATGGATCTTTCCCTTGCCAAGGCAAGGGTGGACCAGTTCCCAAGGCTCCTTGCAAGAGAAACAAAGCTTCTTCCCCCTGAGCTCTTGACGAATGGCCTCATCCATTGAGAGCTTCTTCTGAAATGGTTTCTTCCCCTTGTCACTTTGTGAGAAAGGTGGCTTGGAGTGTGCGTAACTCCTGGAAGAAGACAATGAGGTAGCCATGTCATGCGCCTTCTTGAATGCCCGGGTGAGTGTGCTATCAACCCATCTATGAATAGCACTTTTAGTCTCCTCTCCAAAATGTTAATCACAAAAACTGAAAGCCTTTGGAATTCCACAATGTAGCTATATCCACAAGATTGCTTTGTCTCAACTGCGCAAACTCCTTGAAATTGAGTTCTAGATCCTTCCCATCAAAGTAATCAATGAGTCTCTCCATGAAGTCAACATATGAAGTGATTTGGTCATGGCCAAGTGTGACCATTTGATGATGCCACTATTCCGATTCGATTCCTTCCAAATGTAGGGCTGCAAATTTGATCACCTCATCCTCAAGTATAGGGGTTGAGCTGAAAGTCTGTTTCCTCTTTATGCACCCATGCTCTTGCCGATGACTTTCGAGATCCATCAAAAGTAGAGAGGCTTAGCTTGCCAATCCTTCACTTGAGGTCATTGTTGTAGCTCCCATTGCTTCTGGTGGTAGGAAATCTCATCCTCAATTTGTAATGACCCCTTTCCTATCACTTGACCTATAATCCATAAATTAGTGCAAGTCAAGAATATTGAATTAGGGAATCATTCTTACTAACCAAGTGTGTTAGCATATTACTCCACATTAACCATCATTATTCATAAATGTTAAAGAAATGCAAACCAATAATTGATAATTTAAAGAACATAATCTAGGTATTAATATTCGAAGATCTCTTCATATAGACTACATGAATCCCTTCTCTTTCTTACTAACATCGTCATAAGGTGGAAGAGATATTGTGCCAAGGGCACGTGAAACAGTTTACAAGTGGGCTCTCTCAAGGCACAACCCCAATGTTGGGACTAACCATCATGTGACCGAAATTACTCTGCCTTTTCCTTCCACAAACTCCCTACCCTAGGACGCCTTAGTAAGAGATAGGAGGTAGATGCCTATTATCTATAATTGGAGTATCTAATTTAGATATTTTCTAAACATTTCCATAATCTCAACTTCATGCATCTACTTATTCCTGATGAATTTAGAAATCCATATAACCATATATATATAAAATAATCTATAATCATGAGGATCTATTTTATCAAATATGTTATTATTTAAATTCATGAGAATTTCTTTATATATATATATATATATATATATATATATATATATATATATTGCTCATCACATATTTATCAATATACAAATCTCTAAAGTGCCCACCGTCGGCATTTAAACATTACTGAGTTTCAAGATACATACCATGTTGTACATCACTTCAAAGTGGACTCAAATATTGCCGCTGACTCAGCTCTTACTTCTCTTTTTCGCTGATGATTTGAGGAGACCGATGTCTCCCTTTTTATACCCTCTTGCGAATGGGTCACGACCCCTGCAGATAGATTATATATGCTGATGGGTCGCAACGATCTGTTAAGTGGAGTTAGCATTAGTCGACAATAGAATGAATTTTATATATTTTATATTATTTTATTTTATATCTTAGTTAATATGAATTTGCTAATAATATTATTATTTATTTTATTAATATATAGATATATATTATACTTAATTATTATGTTCATTTATTAATATTATTTCATTTAATGAATAATAATAATAAATATTTATTTTATTATTATGTGTATATATACATGATTATTAATAATTATAATTAGTATTTACTTGGATAAATTTATTAATATCATTATTATTTGGTTATTTGTTAATATCATTTGAACATTATTTATTATTTACATAATTGTTTACTCAAATCTTTGATTAATATTATTAACTAACATATTCATTCACATAATGAATTGGTTAAGAAATTAATCATGTATCAAAAATGTATTTTGTATTATATATCTATTATGGCTCATGACAGTCCTCCCTTCCTGAATTTGCTTGTCCTCAAGCAATTATAAGATTCGGATGAGACAAGATTTATTTCTCAACCCATGTGCCATCTTCTATAGGTAAACTTTTCCATTTTACTAAATATTCGGGGATTGTTCGGTTCCTCAATTTTCTTTCTCGGTTGTCAAGAATTGCTTTTGGTTCCAAAACAAGTTTACCTTCATCATTTAGAGGGCGTAATTTGGTCCAAGGACTAACATGTTGCCCAAGGACCTTCTTAAGTCTGGATGCATGGAAAACATTGTGGATTTTGCTATGCATAGGTAATTCTATCTCATATGCTACCTCACCTAACCTCCTTAGCACTTTGTATGGTCCGTAGAATCGAGGTTTCCATTTTTTTGCTCCGCTTCCTTTAAGTGAGGATTGTTTGTATGGTTGTAATCTTAGAAAGACTAAATCCCCAACTTCAAATGTCCTTTCCATGCGCTTTTGATCTCTCTATATTTTTTGTTGGTTTTGGGCAAGGTGAACACTGAAGCTTATCTTTAAGAGTCTTCATAATATCTATGTTTTGTTCTCTCGATCTTGTTCTTCTAGCAAGTCAAACATTCTGGACATATTTAAGAACATCCTTTTTGAGACCTTCCCATGGATATTTTTCCCGTATTTGCTTATAAGTTTTATAATACCCTGGATGTCCTGCCAAGGGGTTGTCATGATATTCCTTCATAATCTCCCCCTTAATTTTGGAGTTGGATACTAGAAATATTCTATATTATATAAAATTATCCCTTCAACTATCTTATACTCATCATTTGACAATCTCCCTTCAAGTAGCTCATTGGCTTGTAGATCTTCAAAATATTCTACAATGATGTCATTTTTCCAATCTCCTGTGATGTTGGTTAGGGTGTTTAAGTGGCCTCGTCGGGATAAGGCATCTGCTACCACAGTATTGGTTCCTTTGACATACTCTATATCAAAATCATAGGCTTGGATCTTACTTACCCATTTTTGTTGGCGATCATTGAGATCTTTCTGGTTCATAAAAAATCTTAAGTCATTATGATCTGTTTTAACGTTGAATCTCCCACATACTAGATATTGTCTAGATTTTGCCAAGGCATGCATGATAGCCAACATTTCCTTAAATGTAGTTTGAGTAGTGTTTTTTAGTCTCTATAAGTTTACGGATCTCGAAGGCAATAGGGTGTTTACTTTGCATGAGTACTACCCCAATTCCTTCTCCTGAAGCATCACATTTTAACTCAAAAGGCAGTATAAAATCTGGGATATCCAAGACTGGACATGAACTCATTGCTTCTTTTAACCTTTCAAAAGCTTGTTGTGTTGCATCATTCCACCCAAAAGGCCCTTTTTTGGTTAGATCTGTTAGTGGAGCAACTATTTTGGAAAAATTCTTCACTAATCGTCTATAGTAGCTACATAGGCCCACAAATCCTCAAAGTTGAGTTAGAGTCTTGGGTTTTGGCCATTCCCTCATTGCCTTGATTTTCTCTTCATCCATACTCACACCTTCTGCATTGATTTTATGGCCTATATAAAGGATTTCATCTAAACCAAATTCACATTTTGATGCCTTAGCAAACAAGGATTCAAATTCCTATATACTTAAGACTTCTTCGATATGTTGGAGGTGTTCCTTCCATGTCATACTATATATGAGGATTTCATCACAAAATATGAGTAGAAATTTCCCGAGATGCTTCCGGAAGACATGATTCATGCATGATTGGAAAGTGACCAAGGTATTAGTGAGGCCAAAGGGTAAGACTAGAAACTTGAAATGCCCATAATGACATCTAAATGTGGTCTTAAGAACATCTTTCCTCATTCTAATTTGGTGATATCCCGACCGTAAATCAATTTTAGAGAAATACTTAACCCCATGAAGTTCATCTATGAGTTCATCCACCCTTGGAATGGGATAGCGGTTTTTAATAGTTTTCTTGTTTAGTGCCCGGTAATCTATACACATTCTCATTGTTCCATCCTTTTTCACAAGTACTACTAATGATGCAAAAGGGCTTGAGCTAGGTTGGATGTGTCCCATCTCTAGGAGTCCTTTGATAGTTTTTTCAATTTCATCTTTATATCTTTGAGGATGCCTATAAGGAATGGTAATTACTAGTTTTGCCCCCTTTTCCAATTCTATGATATGTTCAAATCCTCTTTTGGGAGGTAATCCTGGTGGAATTTCTTCAAACACCCTTTTATGTTTCCTGATGATGGGTTGAATATCAATGTGAATGGCTAACCCTTGTGGAGTAGATTTGTTTAGTACTAAGCATTGTGCAGCCCACTCTCCTTGTCCATGCCTAAATATCCTTTCTATTCTCTTGCATGAAATTAGCTTTGCGGAACCTTTTGGTATTCCCTCCAAGGTGATTTCTTGTCCTTCATGCCCAAAATCGTCTTTAAGTTTGGGAGGTCAAATTTAAAACACCCTAAGGAAAATATCCATGGAGCCCCCAAAATTATATCAGAATCTAGGGAGCAACATGCAAGTCCTCTTTGATGGTGTGTTTTCCCAACGTGATCTCTTGTTGGGGAATTAATTTTGTGCATCAAACTATTGATGTGAGTTTTATTCCACTACAACATGTAGAATCGGACATTTGTTTCGAAGTGAAACACTAAATACTCAATTCTCTCTTGAATAAGCTCACTTCTTATGCTAAGCTTGCAAAGTAAGATCACAAGGTGACTTCAAGGTTCTTTCTATTGTGGATACTCGCTCAGTTGAAATGATGTGATTTGTTGGATCACTAAGGGGACTTACGTTGTTCCTCAAGACTTGTCAATTTGATTCTAAAGATTTGGCTTCACAATGTGCAATGAAAATATGTTTTGATTTTTCAACATTTTTGCTTCAACTTAAACTTAAACTTGCTAACCCAAACTACTACTTCTATCTATGGATGCAAGAAAGTATGAATGAACTTGGACTCTCCTAGATGCAGTCTTGTCAGCAACTCCACTCACCTAGTGCAAGCTTCTAAGGTATACTCAAATAATTTTCGAATCAACACCATCTCCTTAATCCCATCTATGGATGCAAATTAAAGATCAAGTATGGATTGAAGGTAGTACATATAAATGTCATTCGACCACACAAGGCACACTCACAATCCGTAAGTAGCTAGAGGTTTGATCTAGGATCGAGTGAAACAAGTATGCATTCACAATTACTTTTATCCAACTAAGTTACTCAAATAAAATTCTAATCTAAACGACTTAAAATCAAATCTATTCTAGGTGAATAGCTAGAGGTTTGATCTAGGATTGAGTGAAACAAGTATGCATTCATAATTACTTTTATCCAACTAAGTTACTCAAATAAAATTCTAATCTAAACGACTTAAAATCAAATCTATTCTAAGTGAGGGATGTAAATCACCATGCAATAATTCAAACTTGATCACAGCAATTCACCATGCAAGACACAACAATGAAAAGTAGAGCAAATTTGGCATTATCTTGGCAACAATTCTCCAACAACCTCCTTTACAAATGAGAGGGGTGTGGTTTATATAGGAGCCTCAATTACAATGAACGACCAAGATTGATTTGAAATCAATGGCCCAGATTAATCTATTACAAACCCTAATTAGGGCAACCAAAAATAGCCAATAGAAATGAAGCACCACAAAATGAGCCAATGAGAAAATTCAAAGGCTTGAGGATCAATAGGAAGCAAGGAAGCCGCCTAGTCATCATACAACTCATCATCTAAGATGTGCACTCCCTTCTCCTCCCTTTTAGCAAAATCAATGAACTTAAGAAAAATTTAACTAAGTTCCTCCATATCTATGCTAAGAAGGCTGCTATGTTGTAACTCCATTACTTCCAACTTTTCCATACCAGTGTCTAATGTGCTATCCCAATCTGAAGTGTGCTTTGCAAATCATTTATGAAAATCATAAGTGAGAGAAATCCATTCAATTGAATATTCTCAAGAGATTCCATGTCTCTGAAATAAACTGATTTCGTCTTCCCCTTTAACTCATCCAAATCTAACTCACTAGAAGCATCTGTTTCAAGACCAAGCAATTCCTTGATTGCAACAAGGACCCCTGAACGTATCTCCAAGATAGAACCTTCAATATTCTCACATTTTGTCCTTATATTCTCATATGTAGTCCTCCTTATGACTAATGAAAGATACCAATGACCAAAGTCATATGCACTTCCCCTATTGATTACACCTTCTTGAGTCAGGATTGATGTAGGGAGGCTCCTCAATGCCTTGAGACGAGGAATCATTTTGTATTCAATGGATTGAAATTCCTTCCATATCTCATCCAATCCTTGCATTTTATTTATCAATATTGTGTTCCTCTCATGTGCCTGTACTATCCTTGTAACAAATGCCTCTAAATGTTCTCTGATATCATTTGCCCATTCCTTCACCATGCCACAAGTACAATGTGAATCCTGGAAGTAGGGACATATAGAACCAGTGCTGCGCTCTCATGCCCTGATGGATTCATATGTTTTCTTATGAATTCCTTCATCATCAAGTTCTCCAGTTCTAACTCATCTCTTTCCTTTATCAGTTTATCCATTCTTTCTTCAATAGCATCCACAGTGTCTCTCCATTCCTAAAACTCTTTCTCCTTACTTGTTGGCCCAATGTCGAATGAAGTGTGGTAATCATTAGGAGTAATCTCATCTCTAGTCTTATCACCAACTGGGGCAGCCATGTGCAAAGTGCGAGATGCTGACTCATCTCACGTTAGCTTTTGGATTTTCTTAGCTGGCTTAGGTTCTTTCACTCTGCCAATTTTTCTCAAGAATGCATCAATGTCATCCATAGGAAGAACCTCTTCTACTCTTCTCCTTTTCTTCATGCTCTCTTAAACATTCAGGAACTGTGGATAAATTCATACCATCTTCCATCTGCTTGTCCTCATTCTGTTCCTTCAATGCTGAAATGATCTCTTTATTTATCACCTGAGTGTCAAGATCAGGCCGTCTTATATCATCTCCCAAATCGACCATTAACTGAACAGTAGGAGAAGTTGGCAATATCTTTGTTCCTTGTTGAACTAACTGTGTGGATGAAACTATCTCCTAACTATCTTGAGGTAAAATCTTTGTATCTCCACCCTGCATTGAATCATGATCCATACTTTGTGCCTCTGTTTCCTTAGTTGATGAAGAACTACCAATAGGAGTAGGTTAGGAAAGCCTATGTCTTCTGCTCCCTGATTCTTTACTAATAGTTTTGACACTTGATGCTTGTGATACCTCTGCCACATTACCCCTTTCCTTTGAATTTTGTCTTGCATCCTCAATGTGCAGTCCTGAAGGGATGACAATTCTCTCATCCCCTCTTGAAGAAGAGTCCTCATTTTGCATCCTTGCGTGAGTGAAAGCAATACCTTGCTTCATTATCTTTTTAACTTGCTTATCAATCCATGCCCTTGATTTGTCCATCACTACTTTCATCAAGACCCCCAATTCTGTGAGTTCTTCCTTTTGTGACCAATTAGGTGGCTTGATTGATTTGTTCTTTTCATACTCATAGTGAGGATGGACTAGAATTCCATCATCCTTAACTTGTTCAGGAATAGGGAAGACACCACATTTTCTCATGAAATCAATTGACATCCTGGACCACATCATTCTCCTTACAACATGTTCATCCATTAGATTTGACCAATAGTCCTCAATGTCGATCCTATGTTTGTACTTCCTGCCCCTGTAAGTATGGATCATCTGTAATGGATCAAATTATTTCCTTGCCTTGTATGCCCCAAGCTGATAGAGCTGTAACTCTGCATTAGTTGTCTTCACTGCCTGCAACAAAGGGCATGATTCAAGCATCTTCCCCAAAGTGATAGAGGAAGACATTCCTTGTTTGTGCTTCTCTTTCTGCATAAAATCAAACTCTGAAAGTTGTTTGACCACCTCCAACAAAACCATCTTATTTGTAGGATACATAGGAAGTTTGTAGGGCTCTGAAGAAAATCCCTAGATCCCAATGTAAGTAGGGAATTGGATATACCAATATCCATACTGCTCAATCAATGCTATGTCATCCTTGGATAACCTTCTATGTGATCCTTCCTGAAGTGTGCGTGCGATATTTATGGTAAAGATGTCATTGATCCTCTTGTAACTTGCCCTTTCATGCAGCTGCAACTCTGGATAACAATCATATACCTTGAATTGTTCTTTTCTATTTCCAATCATGCCCTTACATATGAGACCTGGATACTCAATATTCCTTGCTAGCAAGTAGATGAGTTAGGAACTCATATAGAATTGCTTTGTTTTCCTCAAGTTCCTTAGCGGAGTATCTATGTTTTTACTAATCAATCTTGCCAAATTAATCATCACATTCCCTGATATTATTTTGTCAATAAAATAATGCATCCAAGTATCAAAGAAAGCCCCTTGAGGTGTTCCCATAACTCTTTTCAACATAAAGATTAAATCACTATATTTGTCCTTAAAATCCTCACTTACAAGCTTCTTTGGCAACTTGGAATGATACTTCCTTGGTTCATCAATCCAATTCTTGTTGATGATGTCCTTACAAATGTCATGTCTCTTATCATATAATGCTTTATCGTCCTCCTTAGTTCTGATCTACATCCTAGGAAAGTATGGGATTCCAAAAGTTTCTCTCACTGCTTTCTCGCCTAAGAATGCAAACACCTTCCCCTTGGCCCTGATTGTCTTGGTATCAAGATCAGAATTCTTGGCACACTCTACCAAAAGTTCATTGCACTGAATAGTTGAAGGAAACCTAGTTGCATGGTATAGCCCACTCTTCATAGTCTTAACTGCTATGCCTGAAGTGAGATGATCTCTGGATCCATACATTCTCCTCTTTAATCTCTTCATGTCTATGTGCTCCATGTTTGTATCTGTAACTTTTCCCCATTTGGAAGCCATTGAAGAGTCAGGATAGAATCCTCTGGATAGCCTCTTGATCAATACTATCCTTGCTGCAATTTCTTTACCCTCCGCCATTTCCCCCTGCTTGAAGCTCAAAGTTAGTAAGGCATTAAAGGACTTAAATTATATATTTCAGATTTCAAAATCCTTAAATTAGTCTATGAATTCAATTCCATAACTTCGTAATTCTATCCCTTGAGAGTTGTAACTAGAATAAGCACCTGGATTAGAATCCTAAGACAACAACAATTGATCACCAATTAGCCCAAAATGGCAAAATTAGACCACCACTAAATTCTGATTTTGTGAGGACAAACATGGTAAGTCTGAAAAATTAACTAAGAATTGGTCCAAACGACCCATCAAGCTCTTCATACATTATGTTCATAGATTTATGTGTGAAGTAGGAATTAAAATCATTGAATCAATCACCCCCAAACCTTACTTCACCACCAAGGCCAATTTAAATTGTCTGAAGACATACTTGCAACTGCCCCATTTTGGATGAATTTGGTCTCCAAACTCAGTGATTCAAGCACAAAGGAACCCTCTAATGACTCAACAATAACACATTTAATGATTGGTTGAGTAGGGAATTCATGAGAAATTTCTTAAAAATTGCCCCTGCTGCTAGTGTTTTCAGACCTGTGTATGCAGACTCAAGATTTTCAGACCCTCCAATGCCTTAGGATGAGCCTAAAATGGTTTAGAAAGATCTGCAATATATTTCCAATCAAGTCTATCATTACAATGCAAACTTAGAATTTTATAAAAAAATTTATCTTCAGGGAAGAGTTTTCAGATTTATGCTTGTAGCTTACTTGTTCCAATCCTTTGGTGCCTTGAATTGACTCCAAAATGCATATTTTTGCCTGGGGATTGATTTGCAAACAAGTATTGAGAGATTTGTGGACTTGCTGATTTTATATAATTTCCTCAAAAAAATTGCCCCAGCTGGAGAAGTTTTCAGACTTAATCTGAAAACACTCACCCTTAGTGCCTTCTTGCCCTTTGGTTGGTCTAAAAATTCAGATTTTATCCCTCCAACAATATACAATCATCCATGGACATATTTGGTGGTTGAGGGAATTATGAAGATTTTCAGCGAAACTGATCCATATGGGGAAATCTTTAGATTTTAATCGGCATACACCAATGTCTTATCAACTCACCTTAAGATGCCTCTTCTTTGGAAATTAAGGAAAAATCAGATTTTAATCTTCAGCCACCTGTTATATCAGACCTTTGAATATGGCTGATGTCCTTCTCCAAGTTCAATTTTCAGCCCTTCTAGACTTGGAAAATTTTCCTCTCAACCCTTTGCTTCTTGCCTTGATCACTCTTGCTCACATCGCTTGATCCTTCATAAATGTTTGTGTTTCTATATGGCAGCTGCAAGTCATTTTAAAGGAGTTTGGCTTCTAAAACCTTATTACCTTATTTTCCCCTTAGTTTAATTTATTTATTTTAAAAAAATACCAAATGGGAAAAACGACCCATGTGTGGACTTGCAAAAATTTGACTAAGTCCTTCACCATTCAAAACAAGGCATCCACACCTTCATAGGGGGTATCAACATCTCTTTTCTCCTCATTCCAAGTAGGGGAAATCAGTTCATGCAAGGATAAATTTTTACACCCTTGCTTAGAAGCTCTTGACTTTCCTTTTTCACAAATGGGGAATTTCAACTCATGCAGGGATAACTAGTTCTCATACTTGAGAAAAAATTTCATCGCTCTCAGTCATCTCAAAAGGGAAATTCGACTTGTCTCTAGATAAATCCAGACATTTGAAGGGACAATTCACACTTTGCATGTCAAAATTTGACTAAGTATAAACCTGAAGGGGGAGATTGTCTTGCATTTGGACTCTTCATTCACACCTTATATCTCTGGATTCTAGGTGGGGAAAATCGACCCATGTATGGATAGACTCTCAACACTTACAAAATTTTCAAGCAAATGTCATTTCAAGTAGGTAATTTCATGATGTCTGGATTTTTATCAAATAAAGTGGGGAAATTCATAGTAAGTCCGGATTTTGTGTATTTTTATAAAGAAAAAATGTTTTTCCTTAGGATTTTAACGATTTTAAGTATGGAAAATCAATTTCTATAAGGATTTTAAGGCCCTTATGCATAAAATATGCCATAATAATGTATTTTGGACTATACATTTAGGATTTAAGGCTTAACCACTACAACTTTATCCCAGAGGACTTTAATTTCAATGTCCGATTTGAAATTGCAACTTGGCAACTTGATTTCTCAGTCACCCCTGAGTCTTTTAAAGCCCTGAACTACCAACTCTACTGCCAAAACCTAACTAACCTAACAACTACAAGTGAAAAGAGGGGGTCCCCATTTGCAATGGGGTGATGGTGTGAAAAGGTCACAACATGAACCAAGGATCCTGTGGCTTGAGCAGCTATAAATCCCTTGAATTTTTTGGTTTTTAATTTCATTTTATTAACAAGTTTTTCATCAATGTAGTTGTGGGATGCCCCACTATCAACGAGTGCAATGACTTTTTGTCCATTAAGGGTGCTCTTGATTCTTAAGACTTGATGTTTGGAGGCTTGAGTAATAGTTGCTATCACTCCATATTTTTCTTCTTCATCTTCATGTCTTGCCTTCTTGTTTGCATCTTCTTCCTTAGGATCTTCAATTCTTTGGATACGACCCCTCTTTTTGCATTTATGCCTGGACACCCATTCCTCATGGCAACTACGACATGGGTTTTTCTTTGTTGCAACTATGGCCTTGTCCCCATGATTCTTTGCATTTGAAACATAAGTTCTTTTTTCTTAGCTCATCTCATTTTGTTCTAGCAAGGAACCTTTTGTGTTACTCATCTTTCTTATGGGATTGTTTGTTGTGATTAACCAATGGTTTGTTACTTGAAGATGAGACTTCCAATCTTAGTGCTATTTCAAAAGCATCCTCCATAGATGATGGTTTGAGGGCGTTTAATCGAACTGAATTTTTCTGAAATTAGTCTTTTAATCCTTCTATAAATAGATAGGTGAGGCGGTCATCATCTACTCTTGTAACCTGAGCTGAAATTTTCTGAATTTCTGCTATGTAATCTTCTACTACATGTCTAATTTGAGTCAATTTCTTAAAATTCTCTTGGGGGTATCTTTTGTCATATCTTTTAATAAGTCTTTGTGAGAAGTCTTCATAAGAGGTAACATTTTGATGTCCCTGAGTGTGAAGGCCATGGTTCCACCACTCATGTGCCACTCCCTCTAAATGAAGGATCGCAAATTGAAGTGCATCCCCTTTGGTTCTAAGGATAAGGGTGAAATAACTATTCAGTTTTTGTAGCCAAGCTTGAGCCGTGTTTTTTCCTGATCCGTCGAAATTTGGGTATTACTTTATTTACTTTGTTTTTAAGGTCTTTATTTAGAGGTCTCCTTTTTCTCCTAGGAGTCTCATGCCTGTTAGCTTCACAAAATTCTCTAAATGTTACTAATTCCCTAATTTCTAGTTCAAGGCTTGCATGAGCTCTAGGATTCTCGACAACACTATTGGCTATTTGACCCACTCCCTCCATCGAGATATCCTCTCTAAGTAAAAAAGGAGGTTTGGGCACTATAGAAGTTGAAGCACCATTATTTTCTGAACGATTCGAGCTTATGTCTCTCCCACTGGGAGTATTGTTCTTGAGGTTATTTATGGAGTTTCCCATGTTTTGCGATACTTGGAGAAGTGCTTGGTTTGACTCTCTATTTGGCTTGCAAAGGTTTGGTGGATTTGTTGCCATGGCAGTACTTCCTCTTGTTCGTGGATAGGTTTGCATGAACTATATTTTCACAGGATGGCAAGACTATGCTCTGATACCAATTGTAATGACCCCTTTCTTATCACTTGACCCATAATCCATAAATTAGTGCAAGTCAGGAATATTGAATTAGGGAATCATTCTTACTAACCAAGTATGTTAGCATATTACTCCATATTAACCATCATTATTCATAAATGTTAAAGAAATGCAAACCAACAATTGATAACTTAATGAACATAGCCTAGGTATTAACATTTGAAGATCTCTTCATATAGATTACATAAATCCCTTCTCTTTCTTACTAACATCATCATAAGGTGGAAGACTTACTGTGCCAATGGCGCATGAAACAATCTACAAGCAGGCTCCCTCAAGGCATAATCCCAATGTTGGGACTAACCGTCATGTGACCGAAATTACTCTGCCTTCCCCTTCCACAAACTCTCTACCCTAGGACGCCTTAGTAAGAGATAGAAGGTAGATTCCTATTATCTATAATTGAAGTATCTAATTTAGATATTTCCTAAACATATCCATAATCTCATCTTAATGCATCTTCTTATTCCTCATGAATTTAGAAATATATTATAACCAAATATATATATATATATATAAATATAAATATAAAATAATCTATAATCATGAGGATCTATTTATCAAATATGTTATTATTTAAATTCATGTATGTATATATACACTGCTCATCACATATTTATCAATATACAAATCTCTGAAGTGCCCACCGTCGGCAGTCAAACATTACTGAGTTTCAAGATACATACCATGTTATACACCACTTCAAAGCTGGCTCAAATATCGCCGTTGACTCAGCTCTTACTACTTTTCCGCTGATGATTTGAGGAGGCCTATGTCTCCCTTTTTATACCCTCTTGTGAATGGGCCGCGACCCCTGCAGATACATTATATACGCGGATGGGTCGCAACGATTTGTTAAGTGGAGTTAGCATTAGTCGACTAACTTAGTCAACAATTTAATGAATTTTATATATTTTATATTATTTTGTTTTATATCTTAATTAATATGAATTTGCTAATAATATTATTATTTATTTTATTAATATATAGATATATACTATATTCAATTATTATGTTCGTTTATTAATATTATTTCATTTAATGAATAATAATAATGAATATTTATTTTATTATTATGTATATATATACATGATTATTATAATTAGTATTTACTTGGATAAATTTATTAATATCATTATTATTTAGTTATTTGTTAATATCATTTGAACATTATTTATTATTTACATAATTGCTTACTCAATTTGTTGATTAATATTATTAACTAACATATTCATCCATATGATGAATTGGTTAAGAAATTAATCATGTATCAAAAACGTATCATGTATCAAAAACGTATTTTGTATTATATATCTATTATGGCTCATGACACAATTCCATGTAACCCTTGGACAATTTCAGTCTGAGTCTTTCTTGATTTGCTCCAGTAACTCCACCAAGGGAAGCGCTCTCTCTTAATGCCATTCAGTCCTTTGAGGTAATGTAGGCATCATTGGGCGTGTGTGGGAGCGCTGTGTATGTGATCTCCCATTGACCGAGTTGTCGCTGTGTCCATTGTGTTTTCCATTTGCTCTCCCATCCACCAAATGTCAAAGTGTCTCGCCAATTTGTTGTCCCTTTGTCAAGGTTTAATTGAGCTGAAGTTGTCCTCTTATCAACTCCCTTAGCAAGGCCATCATATCAGCATGTGAGTCTCCCATTCTGCCCAATGAACGAAATCTCCTTCAATAGACTGTGAGCTCGGGCTGCATCAAACTCCCTCCAGTAGGCTGGCAAGATCCCCAGCTTTGATACCATTGGGATGTCCCAAGTATTGAGATGGACAAAAATACAAAATTGACACAAATTGAGAGGCAGGAATCAGAGATCAGGTGATTACTAATATGTTGTTACAATCAAAATTGTCTCAGAATATGAAACAATGTCAAGCAATTGGCCTTCCAACGATAGTCATCCATCTTGTGAGTCGTGGATGCCACAATATGAGCTTCCATTTAGATTGAATATCTCTGCTAACAGTATATACCACGATGATGTCTATGAAGATGTCGGATTTTATGATGGCAATGTCTTCGCTAAGAATAATAAGGGCTCACTGATGGTTTTGGAGTCCCAAGGAAGGATGGGAGCACACAAGGATATGATACGACTCTGTGATCTCAATGATATCGTTGAGCACTAAATAGTGATATCTTAGGTGATGTGGATGCTATCGATTTGAATTCTGTATATGATTTCCGCTACGTATTGTTCTGAGATGATTGCTGCTATGGATAAGGACTGTGATTGGATATAATGGAAAAGTTGATGTTGTGATACCCGTAGGCCGTAATATATGTATGTAACTCGTGCTTGACTTCACAGTGAAATACAAGGATATTGTCGATATCCGATATTACGCATATGACGGTGCCACTGTATGTTTGCAAAGGTCAGTTGTGTTGATTGATGAACTCATGATGGCTCGATGAATGTCAATATCGTTGAAGCTTGCTCGAAGATATGCTTGCAATAATGATTTGTCCAGCTTATATGGATAATTGTACCATGAATGATGTCGCTGAAGGTCTTCTCTAGTGTGATGCCACAGCGAATATCACCTCCTACAGAATTGATTGGACTCGTTGATTATGGTATCGCTGTGCCAAGTATGAAGCCGAATGTATGATTGAATAGCAGCAATAGTGAAGGTGCTCTGGACCTCAACGGTGAAGGTCTGGCAATGATATGAATTTCCAAGATGTTGATCTGCATGAAACAATTATTCTTATTAGTCCAACAAGGTAATGAAGTGACTTCATGTTATTGGGGAAACCAACAGACTAGGGAGGATCTCTCATCTCTGAAACTCTTCTCCAATGCTAATTCCTCAATCGAAATCGTAAACACAAGAAGTGATATGCTATGAATAATGGCAAAGAACATCCATTGTACTTATTTAAATATGACATGCTAAGTGCTGAAGAACTCAAGTCGGCGGTCCCAAAAGTGGGTGCCCAAATTCAAATTATGAAGATAGATCCTAACTAATACAAGGTGGTGCACTAGTGTGCCCCCTTGAGTGGGCCCCCTTGTGCGGATAACTAGCTCTCGGGGGACCAAAAGAGCTAATAGAAAAATAAAATAGGTTCGGCCTAAAGAGAGGACATTAAATTTACATGCATTCATGCTTCATGTCTTACATGTATTTATGATTCATGCCTCATGTGTATCACTTCATGCCTTACATGTCTTACGTGTATGCTTCATGCCTTATGCATATTTATGTGCCCTACATGTATACTTCATGCCTTAACGTTTATTTATGTATATACTTCATGCCTTTGTGTATTTATGTATATTCTTCATGCCTTACATGTATTTATGTTATACGCCACGTGTCTTACGTGTACACTTCAAATTTTGCGTATGCTTCATACTTTACATGCATTTATGCTTCATTTATTTATGCTTCATGTCTTACATGTATTTATGCTTAATGCCTTACGTTTATTTATGTATATACTTCATGCCTTACATGTATTTTTTGTATATTATTCACGCCTTATGTGTATTTATGTGTGTGCTTTGTATTTATGTGCATGCCTCGTGTTTTACGTGTATTTATGTGTATGCTTCAAATTTTATATATGCTTCATACTTAACATTCATTTATGCACATGCTTTGTACGTTACATATATTTATGCTTCGTGTATTTATGTATATGCTTCGTACCTTACATGTATTTGTGCTTCGTATCTTATGTGTATTTGTGTGTTTGCTTCATGACTAATGTGTTTTCAGCATGTTTACTCCATGAGTACCTTTCTTATGTATGAGTTGTATCTTGCGTTATTCTTTGTGTTTTATGTGTATTTATGTGTTTGCTTCATGTCAAATATGTTTTCAGCATGTATGTTCCATGTGTGTTTTATGATTAATTTATGCTTGTAAAACAAAGTAGTCAAATCTATCTCTAAACTTATAATGTAGAATATATGCAAATACATCTTGAATATCACCAAAATTTGTATCTGATATGTCAATGTTACAAATAATCCTGCAAAAATTCCATGATATAAAACCCAATTATAAATCCACAAACTTATTAGATTTACTCTTGTTCTAATAAAATCAATTCCTCAAGATCTAGGATTACACTATCCAATCGATAAGACTTAACTAATGTGAAATTCTGAGGGGTGTCAACTTGAAATCTTAGTCCTGAAATTCCTCTTTAAAGTCAAAAGAGATATCTACAAGATCCTGCAAACATAGGGCCAACTGAATCAATTTCTTGCATATACAATTGTTGACATTTTAAAGATGACCTTGTTCCCTTTCTCAAAAGATGACAGGAAACTTGTCCTAAAATCACAAACCTTGCAAATTTGTAGTTCTTGGTTAAATTGTTAAAATAATTCCCTGGTCATTAATGGTAACTTTTCAACTAAGATGATATCAAAATAGCACAACAGAAGTTGAATTCTGAAATAAATTTTTATTAAAGAAAAGTAGAAGTTGCACGAACCAAGCCTCTTCCTATTGAGGGCCATTTTGAACAGTTTCTCCATAATCATTCCACTTTAGAATTGCTTGAGAACAAACAATCTTGGGAAGGGCAAACTGAAATGCCTCACTTAGAAACTAAAGCATTCCATTACAAACAATATGAGGAAAATATTTGTAATGATGATGACTATGGTAATTCCATGCATGTAAGGAAAAATGAGTCGTGAGTTGTAAATAATATCATCTGGAATATATAGAAGCATAGCAGTAGTCTGATGGTGCCAAACATCATTATGACAATGATCATCATCGTAGACATGGAGGTTGTGGCGACTAATGGAATGGTGATTGCGGTGGTTTTGGCAATCCTGAATGAAGATAAGAATGATTGGAAAGTAATGTTTGACTTGTATGATAAAGTAGGATACAAGATCTAGAGTGAGGTCACATACGGTAGCATGATCTGCTTTCACCGATCAATGTTTTGGAGTGAAATTGTTGACATTAGGAATAGAGGATCATTCAATCTAGGATTTAAGTGGTCTCTTATTGTTTCAGGTCATTGAATATATATTAGAATTAAGAGCTCCCAATATAACAAATGTAAACCAGAGATATGCGATATTGTTGATACAGTCTATGGACGATATTCTTTAAAAGGTTGATTAAGATTAATTATGAAGCCATTGCCAACAGGTCTGAAATAATAGATAAAACCAACATAAGACAACAATTAGTTATGAAGGGTATATACTATGTTACCTCAAGTTTCCAGGATAGGGAGATGGGGAAACAAGTTTTTGGGACATTTTTTTTTGCCGAAGCAGGAGACGACTATATATATATATGGAAATTTGAAGTTTCAAATATATTCATGAATTTCAGAATTACATAACATTGTGACATTCATCATAGCAACATAATAACATTTATTAATCTAAAGACTAAAATCATTGAACCAATGATGAATGTCATTCATCGAATCATCATAGAACATAGCATCAAATGAATCAAATCGAATCATCATAGAATAGGAACATAAGATGACATCAAATGAATCAAATGAGAGTTCAAATTTCAATGTCATACATTCATAGATATAATTCACTGAAACAATGAAAAGTATCATAGATTCATATCATATATCAAAATGCGCATAGGCTGCAAGTTTCAACAAAATGAGAAGTTAAAGACTTAAAGTATCATATCATATATCAAGATTCAATTATCATTGCATCAATGTATCTTATAATGTCAGAAGAAACAAATTCTGAAACTTCAAAGTCAAAATGAAAACAAGGATAGTATGACAACTGCCGCTAATTTTGATCCATATCAATGTTATTGTTACCGTCAACGTAAGCCTCAAAGGTTGCATCATCAATGGAAAGCCAAGCAATCCCGGTGTGTGTCATCCTCATCAACCTTCGGGGTGTCTTCGGGATCAATATCCCACCGTAAAGTTGGAGTCTATTGATACTCTGTAATCTTACGATCCATAAGTTGCAGAGGACTATGCACAACCACTAACTTCTCTGCTCGTTAGAGGTAAGCCTATTCCTCTTTACAGAGTGGATAAAGCTGTATGTAGACCAGTTCCTCTCTGCAACAGAGGAACTAGTAACCTGTGAAAGGAGACGAATTGCAAGTGTCCTCGATTGTGGTGCATCTGCCCCATATCATTGCCTCCATCCAATGTGGCTTTTTTGTGCCATTACTGCTCTATCCATCTTCGCGTTTGGTGTGCTAAAGTTTGGACCTTCAAAGTTTGTGAAGACAACCCTTTGCTCACAAAGTATATCGGAATCCTGAACTAAATGCATCTTTCGAAGGGCCTTCATAATCCCACGTTGTCATGTCCCCTCTCTAGTTTGACTAGCAGAGTGATGAGAGTTGGCCTATTATTGGAGTCTCGTAGGCTAGTAGTGGTGGATAGAGACTCATACTGGATACTCAGTGATCGGAGTTGGGTCTACAGTCAGTTTGAGAGCCAGTTGGGGCAGTTCCTTGATTTTAGGAGGTAGTTCCTACTTTTTAGGAGGTGGTGTCAGCTTCCAGATTCGAGGTTCTACAAGATCATCCCTTGGTTTCAGTTTCAAGCGATTTGGGTGTGTTTCCTAGTTTCTAGGAGCATCCCTAGATTTTAGGGATGAGACTGCCAGTTATCCCGGGTTGTCCGACATCAGTCACAGACATGTAACAGGACCAGCTCACTGATTATTTGGTTGGTGTGGCTTCCAGTTGAATAAAAGGGAATATTTTTAATATTTCCTAAGTTTGCGTTTAAATAAAGTAAAATAAAGCTATTTATATAGCTAATTGGAGTAATAAGGGGTTTTTGGCTTCATCTGGTCAAGCAGGCCTATGTGTTATAGCTTGTTGGAAAGGTCTTGATTTAATATAACTTATTTTCATCTTCCGGAGACCTTCTGGCACTTTGAGTTATGTTATTTGGGGAAAGGGGTTTTTTTCCTATACATAAAAGCCTTTTAATTAAAAGATGCCATTTTATAATAAAGGGAAAAGGCATATTCTTCCTTTAGGGTTCAATTGGCTTTGAGAGGGAGATAAAAGGAGATGTTGGCTCATTCTTTGATTATCTTTTACATCTTCATTCTTGATATTTGCGATTTTGCTCTAAGGAGTGAATCTGGAGAACTGGGATGCAAACCCCAAAGTCTGGGTATTGGGACGCAAACCCCAATAGATGGTTTCAGCAACATTTTACAGTATTATTTTCAGAGTTGACAGAGAGTGTTAATTTCAGCATTGGGAGTGTTGTTGCAGTGTATGTTGGGAGTCTTGTTTGGCACGTGGGGTCTTTAGGCTGCCTTGGCGTGACTTCAGCAGTCGTACGGCTGCCTTTCAGCTGTCACGTGGTCTATTGTTTGGCTTACGACAGCCATCTCTGCCCTTGGTGCATGGCTGGTCCATTTCTGCAGCTAGACGTCATCATTCCTCATTTGTAAACACCCTTTGCTGGCATACTAGTTGCATATCTTGCCTGGTACGATTTGTAGCCATTCTGGTTGGTTGGAAATTATATTGTTGCACGCTGTTTCAGCTTACTTCTTATTTGCTGCTGTTGTTATTTACTGTTTTACTTATATCTTGAAAATTCAAAATACAAAATAAAGAAAGAAACAATCCTTCTGCAACTTCTGTCTAATTCTCTAAGACCGCAAAGAAAACATAGGAAAATCTATTATTTTAACTAAAATTTACAGAAGTTCAGCGAAAGGATCCTCTTGGGATCTTTCAGTGGTATCAGAGCCTTCTTCTTGCCAGCCTATGGGAATTTGAAAAAATAAAAAATAAAAAAATTTGAGTGAGTGATCAGCACTCTATTGAAATTGAATGGATAGGTACAGGGGAACTTATAGCAGTAGACAGGTGAAACCGTATAGTAGTAGACAAAATAAACCATCAGATAGTTTTTCTGAATTTAAAAGGCAGACTGATGCCTTGGGTAGACAGTTGGATCATAGTCGGGATAGTCAGAACAGGCTTAGTGAACAGTTGTCAGATCCGACAACCATTGACAAGGCGGCTAGATACATGGTTTCACTCTTGTGCAGATCTTCTTGTAGGACACAGGATACGATACACATTGACACGGTAAGGGATGTCAGGACAAACCTGCAGGATGATTTCACAGCTGCACGTGGGCCTAGCACTTCAGTTCCAGAGATCAGTGCCCCTCCAGTTGAGTTACCCCACACCTTTATTGTAGGGTCATTACCTATCTCAGTGGACGAGCACATGAGAGTTACACCGTCTGACAGATGCATGGAGACTCAGCACTCAGTTGATGGTCCGATGATACAACAGGAGTTGACGCCTGTAGTTGATGTTTGTACTATTCCAGATTGTATTATAGGGACAGCCAGTGACTCCAGTTCAGTTTGCCAGGAGGATAGTTCTATGGTTGATTTTGAGGGAGTTGTCGATAGTGGGAGTGTTGTAGTGTTGGAGGATATGACAGTGGACTCTGGATTGCCAGAGGAGGAGGATACCACTTTTGAGGACTGCCTTGAGGAGATGGAGTCAGATAGTACAGATCTAGATAGCGGCAGTCCCGAGATGGGGTTAGTGCAGGAGATGCCAGTATTCTCTTGTGTTGAGGATTTGAGCATGGAGTCGACATGTGGTGATACTAGTGTTGAGTTTGAGATAGTAGACACGGACTCATGCCAGCATGACTCAGATTCATTTGTTAGTAGGGAGTCAGATGAAGTTCAATTCGGGTCACCAGAGGAGGTAGAGCCCTTGTTAGCATCTTGGTTTACTACCGATACTTCCTATGTGACCCATGAGGATGACTCCATTAGTGGCGAGTCATGTCTATATCAAACCCTAGGAGAGGACTCCGAGTTGTTGGAGAGTACAGATCGGTCTCAGGATCTGGACTATTCAGAGGTTACAGAGGACGAGGCAGCTGAGAGTGTTGAAGAGGTAGATTCTGCAGCAGCTTCCTCGGGTACAGAGGAGTTTGATGGAGATGTGTCAGATGCTAGTACTCTGTTTGAGGACATGAGTTCAGTTGTCAGTTCACAGAGCTTAGTTGGCAGCACACTGGGGGATAGTGTTTCTGAGAGGAGTACGTTGGGTACCACTTCTATTTGTAGTGTGGACAGTGTGCCAAAGGTGTTGCATAGGAGGTCAACTATTCAGAGTCATCATGTGACTAGTCAGTTGAGAGTCAGCGAGCATGATATTGTTACCGCATTCAAGCATTTTGATGCCGCTCGGCAGCTACTAGTTGTTCATGGATGGGGTGCTCCTATGGATGATGAGCATGGCAGTTGTTACCTGTCCTTGATAGAGATTCATTCCTTACGGGAGGCTGTCAGGATTTTGCGACAGGATTATTTACAGTTGGTAGCCGACCGAGATCACTTAGTTGAGTGGGGGAGTACGACATACGAGGCTCTGATGGAAAGAGAGGAGGTGAGTGAACTTACTCAAGAGCTCACAACGTCTTTTGTGTCTTTAGAGGGCACTCAGTTGGCTCTCCGAGAGTCACAAGGATGTTTAGCAGAGGTGACTGTGGAGTTAGATAGATTGTGGTCTACACCAGTACCTGTTCTAGTGCAGATACACATAATGGTGACTGGCGATGTGATGACATCCACAGTTGGAGACAGTAAATGTGACGGGGATGCAGTTACATCCACTCATGCCTTGAGCTTTGCAGTTACTGATGAGATCAGAGCAACTGCGGAAGATGTTGGAGGGATTACTGAAGTGTCAGATCCTCTGGTAGCTAGTTCTAAGCTTGATGATGTAGAGCATATCCTTGAGAGTTCTGAGATGGCAGTGGAAGAGACTTTAGAGAGATGTCAGATTGCAGTTAGTGACACTACATCATCTTCACATGAGTTGGTTGAGGCATCATCCAGTTCAGGCATATAATTGATTTCTTTTGATTCACCTCATCAAGCTATGAGTGACCAGCCTAGTGCTACTTCAGGGGGATGGAGAAATCAGTTGAGAGTCAATGGTGAGAGGGTTGACTCCACTCTATCTTGCTACGATTGTACTTATAGGTACGTAGAGTACCTCATCTGGCAAGTGGAGTTTGAGGAGAGGCAGTATGGCATTAGGGTTGGTACTTGTTTGAGTGACTTTAGGTACATATTGAGGGCTTTATCAGCACTTAAGTCTGAGTACATTCATATGTTCCATGATAGAGAGCATGTTGTTAGGTATGCTACGAGACTTGATAGTATTGCTACTCAGACAGCTCGACAGACTCAGAGGTTTGAGCTCTGTTCGGGTTTTCAGGTTAACAGTGATGAGCCGCTGACAGAGATAGGAGCATATTACCGAAAACTTACAGTGATGAGTGCTCACTACTTTTCTTTTGACCCTCAGTCTTGGATTTGGCGACATACCGGTGTGGGTTAGGTGTGTCACTGTACCATCCTTTATGGGATGGGTTTTCTTTAACTCCAGGTGCTGGGAGTTGCAAGTCAGTGGGTAATGGCTTGCAGGATAGGGACATGTTGGAAAGTTATGCAGTGAGTATCCAAATTCATATGCAAATGTTTCTGGGGGTATTCATCACTGTTATGCAGATGGTCTACACACCCAGGACATTTTGGTTGGGTGTGCGGGGGAATTTCAGTGTGTCAGCGATATGGGTCACCCATACATCTTGGTTTATGATGATCTTGAGGTTCACTTTTTCGGGACCCGGGCAGAGGAAGATTCAGTACAGGAGTTTGGGTGAGTGGTCATATTATGCTTGGTTACAGATTTATGTAATGTCCCTGTTATTAAATAAATAAAATAAACTTGTATTTGGGTCTTGGTCGATTTAGCTTATCCCGGACCCATTTTTATGTTAATGTAGGGGTTAGTGTTGCCGTGTCGGCTTTATTTGTACACCTCCAGGGTTTTCCCGACGGGTATTTATGACCGGCCTTTAGGATGTATTTCTCATGTTGAGATTTGATATTTTATTTGTATTCGCGAATTCCTGCTAGAGTTCTGCTCTTCACCATTTCGGAGGTGAAAGAGCCTCCCTATTTGGTCCTCCACAGTTTCGGTGGGATTCAACCCTCACCCTATTCTGCTTATTGTTGCTTGTATCGGAGCTGGCAAATCCGAAACTCTATTAATTGATTCAATAATACTTCATAGGCATCATATTCGATCGATGTATTG
>MU224777.1:120100-136987 GCA_018584345.1 Thuja plicata | reverse complement strand
GTATCAGAGCTGGCAAATCCGAAACTCTATTAATTGATTCAATAATACTTCATAGGCATCATATTCGATCGATGTATTGTTCTGTGTAATTATCAATCGAGAGGAAATCATCATTCAACCCTCCGGAGGACTCATTGAGTATCTTGGCGCACTTCCCTTCATTGTACAGCCTTGTCTGCTAGCTGTACGGCCCTGTTCTCCATCCGTACGGCCTCCTTGCTTTGCTACCGTACGGCTCTGTCTGCTAGCCGTACGGCCTCCTTGCTCTGCTACCGTACGGCCTTATCTGCTACCGTACGGCCTTGTCTGCCAGCCGTACGGCCTTGTTCAACCCACCGTACGGCCCCTTGCTCTGTTACCGTACGGCCTCCTTATTTGCTACCGTACGGCCTTGTCTGCCAGCCGTACGGCCTTGTTCAACCCACCGTACGACCCCTTGCTCTGTTACCGTACGGCCTCCTTATCTGATACCGTACGGTCTCTTCTGGCACTGTACGGGCATCTCACCGTACGGACATCTTCTCTACCGTACGGTCTTGTGCTGAACGCTGGGATCTCTGAGCTGCACGCCTTCAGTTTGTTCAGTACAGCTTTCATTCCTGTTCGAAGGCGAAGGACGTAGTCCGGAACATTACAATTTATCAGGTTGGCATCACAAATGATGCTACAGGAGCCTATAGTATATGACAGGGACATGGTGTATGGCTTCATTTGGGATCCTGGTGGATTGTATTGTACCTTGGTTCCTGAGGAGATCTTGGAAGAGAGGGAACACCGGCTGAGAAGCAGGGTGATACGGGAGTACTTGGTTCACTGGAGACGTCTCCCTATAGAGGACGCCACTTGGGAGGGCGAGACTATTTTGCAGCATCCGGCTTTGCAGTTGCTTGTGGGCAAGCATCTCTGAGAGGGGAGGATTGTCATGTCCCCTCTCTAGTCTGACTAGCAGAGTCATGAGAGTTGGCCTATTATTGGAGTCTCGTAGGCTAGCAGTGGTGGATAGAGACTCATACTGGATACTCAGTGATTGGAGTTGGGTCTACCGTCAGTTTGAGAGCCAGTTGGGGCAGTTCCTTGATTTTAGGAGGCAGTTCCTACTTTTTAGGAGGTGGTGTCAGCTTCCAGATTCAAGGTTCTACAAGATCATCCCTTGGTTTCAGTTTCAGGTGATTTGGGTGTGTTTCCTAGTTTCTAGGAGCATCCCTAGATTTTAGAGATGAGACTGCCAGTTATCCCGGGTTGTCCGACATCAGTCACAGACAGGTGACAGGACTAGTTCACTGATTATTTGGTTGGTTTGGCTTCCAGTTGAATAAAAGGGAATATTTTTAATATTTCCTAAGTTTGCGTTTAAATAAATTAAAATAAAGCTATTTATATAGCTAATTGGAGTAATAAGGGGTTTTTGGCTTCATCTGGTCAGGAAGGCCTATGTGTTATAGCTCGTTGGAAAGGTCTTGATTTAATATAACTTATTTTCATCTTCCGGAGACCTTCTGGCACTTTGAGTTATGCTATTTGGGGAAAGGGGTGTTTTTCCTATACATAAAAGCCTTTTAATTAAAAGATGCCATTTTATAATAAAGGGAAAAGGCATATTCTTCCTTTAGGGTTTGATTGGCTTTGAGAGGGAGATAAAAGGAGATGTTGGCTCATTCTTTGATTATATTTTACATCTTCATTCTTGATATTTGCGATTTTTCTCTAAGGAGTGAATCTGGAGAACTGGGACGCAAACCCCAATAGATGGTTTCAACAACATTTTACAGTATTATTTTCAGAGTTGACAGAGAGTGTTAAGTTCAGCATTGGGAGTCTTGTTTGGCATGTGGGGTCTTCAGGCTGCCTTGGCGTGACTTCAGCAGTCGTACGGCTGCCTTTCATCTGTCAAGTGGTCTATTGTTTGGCTTACGACAACCATCTCTGCCCTTGGTGCATGGCTGGTCCATTTCTGCAGCTAGGCATCATCATTCCTCATTTGTAAACACCCTTTGCTGGCATACTAGTTGCATATCTTGCCTGGTACGATTTGTAGCCATTCTGGTTGGTTGGATATTATATTGTTGCACGCTATTTCATCTTACTTCTTATTTGCTGCTGTTGTTATTTACTGTTTTACTTATATCTTGAAAATTCAAAATACAAAACAAAGAAAGAAACAATCCTTCTGCAACTTCTGTCTAATTCTCTAAGACCACAAAGAAAACATAGGAAAATCTATTATTTTAATTAAAATTTATAGAAGTTCAACGAAAGGATCCTCTTGGGATCTTTCACACGTCTCACCTCACCATCCTCACTAGGAGTGCACCTTCTAGGCCTAGGTTCATACCATTTTGGATTTAGTGCATGGGCTGCAATATGAAGTGGAGTCTTCATCGTATTCCATCTCCACATGAAAATTGGCTTAATTTACTCCTCATATAAGTCCAATTGTTTATCCTGAGCTAAAATTATCTGCTTTATGTTCTAAAGCATGCTATCCATAGACTCGTATATCTCTCCAAGGTTAGGAGAGTCTGTATCAACATATCTGATGACATCTACAACTGGAGAGATGATAGAGAAAACATATCTGTAATAAGAATAAGAACAAAATGTCAAAATCAGAACTTTTTAATTAAAATAAAAAATTTAAAAATCAGAAAATTGAAAGAATTTTTTTTTTAAAAATTAAATATGAGTATCAACAATGTCTTACCTCACATTGAACCACTAATCGTCATCAAGGTTCCTCTGTTTGATGGCTTTCCCTTCAGGAGTGTTTGCATTAGGCTATCTATTCCACTCTGAATTCACTACCATCATCTGTAGAGCACCATGCACCTCAGCCATCCTCTCTAACAAAATGTAGTAACTCACATATCTCGTCTCTACAAGTTTGAGAAATTCCTTTTTTGAAAACGTCCTGAAGAGAGCAAGTGAAGTGTGGTGGTTGCAAATGAACATTTGAATATCTCTACCTTGCGTCACCACTTCCTTTACCCAAAAAATTTCCCCATGTCCTTCAATGCATGAACACAACGTGGAGTCCAAAAGTTGTGCTTGTAAGCACCCTCCTCCATCATACCAGCGAACTTGCACACACGTTCTGAATCAATGATCACCTGAACCACATTTGAGGGCCCAACCTCCTCTATGGCCTCTTTCAAAATATTAAACTAAAAAATCTACATCCTTGTGTTTCCCTGAACAATCAACGACTCTAAGAAAATAAGAGCCAGTTGTGCATGTGACCATGATGTTGATGAGTGGCCCATGACTAATATCGGTCCACCTATTCATCACAATGGAACAACCGCTCTTTATCCAAGTACGCCTCATATCCTCCATCACCAAACTCACTTTCGATTATGCTTTGTCAAGGAGGGTAGTGCATAGTTTATGATCTGTAGGGGTACAAAAGAGGGACCCATAGTACCTACGTCTCTGATCATTTTATTGAAGAAAGGAGAACGGGTCACATGAAATGGGATGGCATGGGCAAAAAAGAAATTAGCAACGGAACTCTCTGCCAATTCCCATGTCTGTGCATTGAACAAATTTGTAACTGACACTAGCTGCCCACTATCACTAGCCTTCCTCTTTCATTTTTCATTTTTTCTTGGCACCCACACTATGAATGATAGTGCCACTAGATGACATAGGGTGAAGACTGAGTAGATGGCTGTGAATGCTGAGGCATTATGAAGGGCAGACCTTTAGACTTGCATTCAGCCTCCATGTGTAATCTACAACACTCTATTTTTGCTTCTTCTGTTAGTTTTCTACAATATTAAACTCCTTTGCCCATGATATCCAAGAAATTAGACCACACCCTTTTGTAGCTCCCTCTAATTTCACATTCGTATACTTGACATTCATACACCCTACTTCCACCCGAATTTTTCTTTTTGACATATGTTGGATGAATAAGGCAACTTAGAGGTTTTTTAGGGTTAAAAGGGCCTCGTGCAAACTCTTTAAATATAGTTGAAGGGATTTCAAATTTGTTTGGTTTATGTTTTGATTCACTTCCAACACTTCCACCACCACCCCCAATTGCAACTTCTTCCCCTTGCCATTCTTCATCACTACCATCACTTCCACTACCGCTGCTCATGCCATTCTTCATCACTACCATCACTACCACTGCCGCTACTCATGTTTAATGAGTACATGCTTTAAACCGTATAGAATTTTTATTTTTTTGAAACTATAAAATTTATTAGAAATTGAAATCTGAAACTGCTGTCCTAAGTCCTTAATTTAGTATCAATTTCTACTAAATTTTATACTAGAAACAATTTATCAATAAAATATAAAATTAAAAACCATTGAATCATTGATCATTGATTAATGATTATTTTTAAGTTAATAATAATCAATATCATTGATCAATGATTCAATGGTTAATAAATTAATAATATTAACCAATGATTTTTAGACTTTAGTTTTACCTCTAATAATCAATAGTTAATTTTTTTTAAATGTAAAACAAAACCATTGAATCATTAATCAATGATTATTTTTAAGTTAAAACTTAATAATAATCATTGATCAAAGATTCAATGGTTAATAATATTAACTGATAATAATATTACCTTTGAGAATGACAATGCTGAAACTGGACTTGAAAACGGGCTAAGAAATCTTTGCAAACCCTCTCACGCGGGCTGAGAAATTTCTTTTTTCTCTGCAAAATTCTTTCTTATGCGGGCTACAAACTCCAAATGCAGCTGCAAACTCCAAACACAGCTGGAAACGGGCAAACCAGCCGTCTCTGCAAACGAAAATCGTGTACTTGAAGGAAAAATGAAAATGTAAAATGCAGAGAAAGTTCGATATTCTCTTGGGGTCATATTTTAATATATTTTAGGGTTGCATGAGGTTGTGGGGTCTGCATAAGGAATAAAAAAATTGCAAAAACATTAAACGCCGCCGAAAACACCATTTTGTCCCAGCGATGGTTAGGGGATGGCTGGCTGTCCGGGGGACGGTCAATACCCTCAGGAAACAGTCAACGGAGTTTCCGTCTTTCGGAAACAGTTTCCGAAGTTTTTGGCCGGTCGGGGATGGCTTGGAAACATCCCCAGCCATCCCCCCATTTCCGAAACAGTTTCAGTTTCCTAAACGTGGCCATTAGGTGTGGTAAGACGTTTTCGGATAACACTAGTTATATCCCTTGAAAAAGCGATGAACTTAGGGCCCGTTTGGTTGGGGAATTGAAAAATATTGCAAATCATGGTTATCTATACCCTGGTTATGCAAACCCCGGTTATGCTTTTTTGGGACTGTTTGGTTGCCCTGGAAGATGGATTTGTAAATCCACATTCTCCGTTTGGTTGTCAAATTGAAAATAGGAATTCGAATTTATGAAATTCTCATTCTCTGTTTGGTTGAACATTTTCAAATTGGGATTAGAATGCAGGTCTCCATATTCTCTGTTTGAAGGTCAAAGCAAGTTTTTAAAATTTAAACTATTTCTTGCTCTCGTGTCAACGATAAAATCTATATGATTAGACTGTAGAAATTTCATGAGTTTAAATAATGATTTTAACTTAAACTCATCCGTTAAATTGTTTTAGTAAATCCACCAGCAAAAAAATAAAAAATGAAAAATAAAAATAAAAATAATCGTAAAACCTATATAGCATGTATATTTGAAATGAATAGTAGTACTGTGAAATTCAACATAACAGAAGTCTCTGTCTCTAATAATCTAGCCATCCTTCAAACCGGACCTGAAAACATAACGATCTGCAAATCTTGAATTTTTTTTTATCCTTGATCGAATTTTCCTCTTTTCTTCTTTGTGCATTTAGGGTTTAGAGGCGAGATCCTTAGGACAAGATATCATTCTGGTAAAAATCTCTGTTTTCTGCTACGAATAAGTGAGAGCATCCAACAGAGCCATCCGGCTACCCACAAGAACTTTAAACAGTTCATTAATCTGGCTTTCAAAGCAATCCATCCCATCTTCCAATTCTGCCATACATTCGCTTAAACACAGCACCGACTGCCTCAATTCTAAATCCCGCCCTTCCTCAAGCGGGACAGACTTGCAATTTAAGAAAATATTTAGCAGATCATACAAACCCCAGGAAGCTGAATCGACGGCACAAAGCTCGTCCAGCAAAACACAGACAGTCCCTTTGTTTCTACGCTTTTCGACCTCTTCCTTCACTTTAAGCTGAAGTGCTTGAACGGCGGAGTGCGCGGCGCAGGGGACCCAACGAAGATTAAAATGGGGTTTAAATCCAAAAACGTGGAGTTGCCCGGACCCGACGGGAAGATTAAATTTGGTTTATTTGAGCACATAACCGTGGATTCAAAAGTCATTCCACCTCCTGAGGTGGAATTGCGAAATCCACGTTTTCAGCGAAATGGGGTCATGCAAATCCACATTCCCATTCTCAACTCCGGCATCCAAACAGGGAATTGCACCCCATAACCGGGTTATGGGCAGCATAACCCGTTTATGGGGTGCAACCAAACGGGCCCTTAATGAAAGGTCGTGACTCTCTCATCATGAAGATACAGATGAGGGAAAGTCATTTTTTAAAGGAAGAGATGGCATCATCATGAAGATACAGATAGGAGGGAAAGTCATTTTTTAAAGGAAGAGAGGGCATCATCATAAGAAAAGAAGCATTGGATCTATATCCTTATTGTACCTCAGGTCAAGTTAATTTGAGTTGAGTATCTGTAGTGGGCTGCTTCTGTAGCTCACTTGACCATGAAACCTTGCCCTGAAAGTGTTAATCTTTATTATAAAGTTTAAACAAATGACCTGTAAGTTAGTAGACCTGGGTATTTTCTTGCAGTTAAATTTTGTATAAAGTGGCTCAACTTAAGAGCACCAGTTATAGTTGTTCCATTGTCTATTTGTTGGTCCCTTAGAATTTAATTTTTCTGCCAGAGAGAGTGTGTAGCAATGCAAAATCTTCACCTCTGATAAAATGTTTCAAGTTCTATTAATTGCTGCGGATGTTTTAAAATAGTGGTATGTGCATTAAAAAATCTACATATGTTGACATGGAAAATGTCTATTAGTTGATCATAATTTTGCGGTTTTATCTTGCAGGTATTGGGATAATGGGAGGGTTCAATTTGGCCTATACGCGTCCATATGAAATTTTGGATGATGAGGTGGAAACATTTCCTCCAAAGGTTCGAGTATACCGACACTCAGATTACTTGTTTTCTTTTTACTTACCAAGGAGTTCGAAAATCCTTATATGCAGATTTGATAAAGCATATTAAAAAATGCCATTGTTTAATGAATACATTATTTGCATTTACCATGCAACGAGGCTTTTCTGTATTTGCTATAGTTTGTAGGTGATACAGAAAAATGGAAATGGGCTTCAGCTATGATTGGCCAAGTGTAGATGGGAATCAACGTATTGATATCATTCAAAATTGATATTTTGTTAATAGAGCTGCATGGTTACTGAGTAAAACTGAGATTTCACAATCAACTTTTCAATGTTGAAACTTTAATATTCTACTGTTCAATAATTGAATTTTCTGCATGCACTAAAGAACAGAACATACGTCACCTCCAGTACAGTTGATAGAATTGTATTTAGTCTCGTTATTCTTCGTGCTTTGTTTATAATATACTAGTTTCAAACATGTTTCATGATTTGCAGTATGTTAGTGAACAATATGAGACACAAATATATTCATTCTACAAGGAGGTAGTGAACAATATGAGACACTAACTTATCCATTCTACATGGAGGTAATGAACAATATGAGACACTGACTTATCCACTCTACATGGAGGTACAGAAGTTATTTCCTGAATCGATACAAAATGACACTTTAATTCTTATGCATCTATTGTAAGTAGCATGTAAGCTGTTGTCTCTGAGAAACCGCACCCCTTTTAGAGTGGAGATTTATAAACTAGCTCATGGCTTAACCTCTTTGATACGATGAACCTTTGTTGTGAGCTAGATGTTCAGGAGTGGATGGAAGTTTTATGGAATTTTCAATTTCAAAGTCTATAAATGTTTGCTCTTGCGCTAACGTTCATGGTCCATGAATAAATTTGAAGCCCACAGGGGGGCCAAGTTATACAAACAATCATTGAAAGAAAATGTTTCTCTTGGAAATGGATATATGACCAGTGCTTTTCTTTGGAATGATAAAAAGGTATTTTTGATTTAAGTTAGGGCGACTTTAAAATATGCACTCTTTTATGATGATAGCAGTAATAATCAAATAGAAGATGATACCAAATCATGGTAATGACAGTTAGAAATGGGAGCCCAGTGAAGGGCAGCTAATCCTAGCAGCCACACACACAATCACTAGCAACAAGTAGACAAATCAGATATGACAAGAGCTTGCAGCCATTAACATGTCCAATTCAAATATACATTATGGAAGCAATAACTATAAACACTAGCATACAGTCCAGTAAAAGGGTCTTTACAATCCTCTCAAAGTCACATCTCTCTCTTACACAAAACAACAGGCTTTTACATTAGCCAGCCAAGAGAAATGCCTCTGCATCCTTCTACTACAACCTTATCTTATGTTCTCTCATCTCTTAGTCCTCAACTAAGGAGGAAGATATTTCATTGCTTTTCTGCTTCTCTCCCCTCACTTCCCTCTCACTGTGCTTATTACATAATCATACGCCTCAAACTTATCTGTGTCAAAATAAAGAACTAATTGTCCAAGGAATGCAAGCTCAAAAGAATGGATGCCTAAGGTAGCATCTAGCTGCTTCTTGTAAACTCCCATCAATGACCATGCGGCTTTTGGAATGTAAGCACAGAAAGATAATTGATGCAGAGGTAATGACAAGGAATAAATACCTGTCATGCAAGCCATCACTATGTACACAGGTCTAAGAATATTTGCCAAAACCATCACTAGTTATGACCATGATGTATACTGAGATGCCACAATTCAGCCCTCATAAAGAAATCTGAAGCCATATAAGATAATGCCAAGAGAACCGAAGTCATGGAGTTGGAAGACGCCCAAAGAAGATATGTCACATGTTTCATATACACAGTCCCTCAACCAAGGAAACATACACAGTCCCTCAACACAGTCTTGAGGATTCGTAACTGCCACATCAACATATAGTTGATGTGACCTCAATTACACCAGTCATCAAGATACGGAATTCTAATTTCCCTTCCCAAGAGCCAATGAAAGAAATCAAATAGTTGGCTAAAGAACACATGCCACTAGACACAAAACAAATTGATTAAATTGCTTAAGCAATAATAATTATACTATTCACCAATCCAAATGCACAAGTTGACACTAGAATTCGATACAAGCCAGATGTCGAAACTCTAGTAATGTGACCTGAAGGAATCTTGAAAGACAAATAATAACTTGAAAACACACACCAAACAAAATAGTCGTCATGTAGCACATTACATAGATCTTGTGGTGTATCTAACCGCATTTCTGAAGTAGCCTTCACGCCTCAACATTAATATCTGTAGCAGCCTTTAAATTTCCCATTTCAACACGCCTTCAAGGCATAAACATTATAAATCAGCACATAGTCCTTGTAGAAATAGTACATAGGTTTTGAAACAGAATACATAGCTCATATAGCATTTTCTGCAGCAATCAGTTTTCAACAAAGACTATTATGTTGCAAATAGATTTATACTATAACAATCTGTAGGTATCCTATAGCATGAGGGTAAGATTTATTTAGAAACTAGTAAGCTCTCTATAACAACCCTTTGAGAAACAAGTTGATAGAAGCTACCAAGTAAAATACACACCAAACCTAAATAAAATTGAAAAACAGAACCTGATATTATATTTATTGACATAGAATTGCTTTTACAAATAGAGGCCTTTTCTATTAATATAACAAAAGAGTACAATATTCACGAAAAAGGACCGGGCGATAGAAAATCACCCCGCGAAGAGTCACACGACATCATGCCAGAATCAAACAACTATTCATAAAAAAAGCATATAAAGGAAGCCCTCAAGTTGCAAGAGCAGTAGCAGAAGAGGGAGGCAAATCTTTATCATTGGGATTACCCCAAACATTGGGCCCAGGGATCTGGTCGGGAAGCGACCACCCATCATCTGTATCTTTTTCTTCATTCTTCATTTCTCCTTCCTCCACCCTGGGAGAGATAGCCAGAGCCAAGCGGGAGATTTTGTCAGAAGTGGCAGGAGGCCACATAGGAAGATTGGCCGTAGGCCGAGCAATAGTAGAAACAAGCAGAGGAGGCCAGCTAGCAGCCGAGGTCCTCCTAGCAGGAGGAAGGGCAGAGTGGTGGCGCTAAGAGCGTGGCGTTCTGGAGCACCTGGCCGAGGTACTCCGGCTATGACATCATCCCCAGGGTGGCATGTGGTCAGCTGAGAGGGAATCCGGCCGCACCCGAGCCATAGTACACAGGGCATTACCCCAATGCTGAAGAAACTCCTGCAAGTGGGTGACCTCAAGGGCCACCTTGTCAGCTTGTACTTGAATCTGCATCATGACATTATTACATAAAGATGCCTTAGCATAAAGAGAAACATTGATATCCAAAAAGTTGTGAGTAAAAATAATAGCATTACGATCTTTCCATAGAGAAAACAAAATCTCCAGCCTGAAAGCATGCCAAATCTGGGTATACTGGGAAGGCATTCTGGGAGAATCACCAAGGAGAGCCATATGCCAAGAGAAGGGCTCAGGCTGGAATGGCATAAAAAGGCTACGAATCCATCTCCAATAATTATGGGCCCTTTGACAGAACCAAAAAATATGCACAATGGTTTCAGAGTGCTCACAAAATGGGCATTTGGGATCAGGCACACCCAGGTGTCGGAGCCGAGCTCCCAAAGGCAAACCTTGATAAAACAGACACCAAGCAAAATGAGCAATTATGGGTGCAGTAATAGCATCCCAGATAGTGCAGAAACGCCAACTCTAGGTTTTCTGAGAAGAAGAAAGATGCCAACAATGATTGAGAGAATCAATCATAGGAAAATGAGGCACTAGCCAAGAGTACCCAAGCTTGGGTTTGTAGTTGGTAAATGGCGTGTCAGGATACCATTTCCAATCTTTCCACCAAGGTTTAATTGACTGAATTCGAAGTTTATGCAGAAGATGCGGTGGAATAACAGAGACAAGCAAGTCAAAAGTTTGACGATCTGGCTGAGTGAGCCGGAACTCAACCCGTAGATCATCCCAGGAGCAGAGACTCATGGTGGCTCTGGAAAAAAAATCCTTGGGCGTTTGAATGCCGCGTTTGTGAAAACAAAGAGCACTAATCCCCTGGATTTTGGCCAGAGGAAGCCCTTGTTGAGAAAAAAGAGGGGACCACCAAATGTTTTGTTGATTGAAATAAAGCCCATCACGGAAGTCATTGCCAACCCAGCGAAGCCAAGGCTTGACAGCTTCCCAGGCTCTCCAAATACTTTTGGCAACAAAAATACCTTGGATTTGAACATGGTGCTTCATAACCAGAAGGGTTTGAAACCCAATCCCCTTCCAAGCTGGCTTATGTAGTGGGTACCCAGAAGAAATACAATGTCGGAGCAGAATTTTCCAGGCTTCATTGTCTGTGAGACAGTGCACAACCCATTTTGCACAAAGGGCTAAGCCTTGTTTCTGGGTGTTGAGTAAGCCAAGCCCACCAGAGGCCTTAGGGAGACAACAAAATCCCCACGCAACTCTGTGAAATGTATGGTGATCAGCGCCAGGGGCCCAAAGAAAATCCCTCAGCAATTTCTCGAGCTTCTTGCAATAGGCTTTTGAAGGAGCCCAACAAGAAGAGTAGTAAACATGCGTAGCAGCCAAGACCTTGGAGCAAATCTGAAACTTCCCAGTGAGAGAGAGCGGCTTGGTAATCCAATAGGTAAGTTTTTTTTTTCAATTTTAGCTAACACAACATTCCATAATTCAGTAGAAGAGGATTGAAAAGCAAAGGGAATTCCAAAGAAATGAAAAATTTCCCCATGTTGAATCCTGGACCATCGAAACTGAGAAAACTAGGGCGGATCAGGAAGGGAAGATTGTCTGTAACACAAGGTTTTATGCCACTGGAAGGTTGAACCAGAGGCCAGGAAAAAAGTGTTTAAACACTGCAAGGCTGCCTTGATGTTATCTTCATCCTCTGTAAGAGTGAGAAAGGAATCATCAGAAAAATGGCAATTGACCAATTGCCAGGTAGAATAAAGAAAAACAATCCCACAAACACAGCCCAGAGAAATGGAATGAGCAAGCAAATAGCGAAAGCCTTCAGCTGCCAGAACATATAAAGGCAGGAGCTAAAGGACAGCCTTGCTGAATGGATTTGAAGAGCCCAAAGGTAGAAGATTGTCTGCCATTAATGGTGATGCAAGTAGAGGCATCCTGAAAAAGCATTTGCACAGATTGAATAAATCTGAGGCCAAAACCAAGAGCATGAAGCATAGAAATAATAAAAGGCCATTCAATGCAGTCATAAGCTTTAGCAAAATCAATTTTAAGAAAAAGAGTTTTCTGTTGAGAATTATGAGCCCATTCCATACCTTCCCAAACCGCTATGATATTATCAAAAATAAATCTTGATTTGATAAAGCCAGTTTGCTTTGGCCGAACAATTTGAGGCAGGATGTGACGGATCTTGAGAGCCAAAGCCTTGGCAATGATCTTATATGAGACATTGAGCAAGGTAATAGGCCGCTAGTTGCAAATATCCTCAGGGTCCCCAGACTTGGGAATGAATTTAATGTTGCCTTTGTTGATAATGTCCCCTAGAGACTAGGAGTGATAAGCTTCGAGGTACACCTGATGTAAATCAGGACCAATGGCATCACAGAGTGTTTTATAAAATTCACAGGGAAAGCCATCGCAACCTAGGGCGCTTTATCATCAGCCATAGCGAAGACTGCTGCACGAAGATCTTGCAGGGTAAGGAGTTGGTCACAGAAATTTCGTTGAGTAGGAGAAACACATTGAGGCACAACAACAATGCAAGCATCAAGAGCTTGTTTGCTGGACGGAGATCCCTGAGTGGCAAAAACTTGTTTGTAATGACGAACAAAGGCGCAGAATATTAGGAAGCTCTGTGAGAAGGGATTGACCTTCTTTAATCCTGGTTATGCCCACATTGGTGTGACGGGCGTGAAGAGCAGCAAAAAATTCTTTAGAGGCTTGATCTCCCACCTTTAACCAGTGTAATAGAGCTTTGATCTGAGCACCTCGGACAACATAATTGTCTGCAACTTGCTATTGCTGATGCAGCTAGGCAAGGTGAAGTTGCAAGCCCTGATTGAAAGGATCCAGGGCTAAGGCCTCCGTGGCAGCACATAGAGCTTTGGTGTTGACATCATAGGATCTACGACAGTAGATGACAAGCTGTCTACCATAAATGCGCAGAAAGCGTGTCGTACGCCAGATGGCATCATTCCACCATTGAATCCAGCCATATGATTGTGATGGCCGAAGCTCAAGGTTCCAAACCCGATGAATGTTAGCCACTGTGGAAGCATGGCTAAGAACAAAAGTATTAAAAAAGAACTGAGTGGTGGGAGGTCGAGACTTAGTTGTCTTCCAAACAATATTAAATTGAATGGGGAAATGATCTGACAGGGTCACATCAACAAGAGGAGTAACCGACAAGGCTTGTTTTTTCAGAAAAAGAGAAAAGATTGAGCCAAAATCATGGCACGATCAAGCCATTTATGAATTCTGTCAGAAGAGGCTCTAAAATTAGACCACGTGTGCCAAATTCCATCAGGTCGGCGACGACCTATATTGGAATCAAAAAGGCCCAATTTATTACGCATGTAATACCAGGCTTCCTGTTCACCAGCTGTCCAACGAAAAGGCAAAATGTCGTCTTTGTCAGAAGCCACTTCAACCATATTAAAGTCACCACAAAAAAGCCAAGTTGCAGGCGGCAGAGAATCAGCAAGCCAACTCCAAAGGTGAGATCTCTCAACAACATCATTGGGAGCATAAACATTAACTATGCCAAAAGAATGATTCTCAATAATGAAAGTGGCCCACACAGATCTTTGCATGGGATCAGAACCATGATTGATTAGAAAAGAATGCCACCGAGGAGAAAGGAGAGTAACAACTCCACCTTGACCAGCTTCGTGCTGAGAACAAAGGGCAAGGCTCTTAGGCCAAATAACCTTGCAGGAAGCATCAAACAAAAAACTGATAATTTTAACTTCCTGGAGGCATAACACATCCAAATGACTAACACGACGACGCACATCCTTGACAGAATACTTTTTGGGCAAGTCTGTCAGACCCCTAACATTCCATGAGATGTACTTCATGAGAAAACAATGTTGTCCATACCATCACCATCCCCAAGGGAAGCAAAACTATTCGACAAATAAGCTAGAGAGAAATCATGCCCAGGAGGCTCTATAGGAATATTTTTGCATTTTTCTGAAATGCCCTCCAATGCAACCTCAACACACCCATTAGGGCTACGAGAGCGGCGAAAAATGGGAGGTGTGGAAACCACAGAAGCTGCCTGAGGTGTGCGAACCCAAGGAGGGTTGGTACCAGAATCAAATTTCTTTGTCGCCTGCTGGCCAGGGTTTGAAATGGGAGCATTAAGCTCAATAGGAGAAGCAGCTCAAGCCGCTCCAGGAGGAGGTGGCGGCCGTGAAGTGGAAGCCAAAGCCGCAGGTTTGACCTGCTTGTTCTTGTGGCCGACAGTTACCCAGCCGTCTTTCTTGGTGCCCTCTTTTTTTCTTGGCTCAGCAGGCCGCGAACCAGAATTCTTAGAAGGAGGCTTGGGACGAGCAACTGCCAAAGGGCAGTCCTTGATCTTGTGCTCTGTGGATTGACAACGATAACAAGTGTTGGGAAGGTTAAGGTAAAGCACCTTCTGAGAGAATATGGTTTCACCAACCTGAATCTCAACAGACTCCTTAAGGTCTCTGGAAAGGTCGACCTCAATACAAAGCCTCTTCTGAGGACGAGGATTGAGAAAATGGTCACGCTCACTACAAATAACCCTACCTAGCATTTGCGCAATGACATGCATGAAAGGCCAACAAGGTAGAGGGAGACCAGGGAACTCAACCCACACAAGAACTTTTAGTTTCTTGTCGTCAGAGACAAAAAAGTCTCGAGACCAGCGTTGGAAAACTAAAAGGGAAGCCCTAATATTCCAGGGTCCTTTGGCAAAAATGGCATCCACATGAGTGGGATTGGAAAAGTGAAACAAAAAAAAAGCCTTTGGTGAGACTCTGAATGCCATCCTAACAGATTCCATGAGGAGTCCAGGCTTTCGCAACCCAATCCTTAATCACATTTTTAGGAGGGTTGCGACCCAGAAAGTAACCAATAAGAGTATGTGTTTCAAGCCAAGAACATGCATCATTAAACTCATGAATGGGCAAAACAATATCAGGCTGAGACATACCTGGTGAAACACTTTGGGCACAAACTTGCGAGGTCTCTTGGAGGCGCCATTATCTGTCACCAAAACAACACCAACATCTACTGTTGGGCTAGTAGTGGTTGGGACCATAAATACAAAAGAAATTCCTGCAGTAAATGCGGTCTAAAAGGACATGAGGGCTCAGAATAGCGACACAACTCTAAACCCTAGCAGAGAAAAAAAAACATTATTTCTGCCTAATCAGGGTACCCTATCCCAAAACCCAACGCCCTCATCCCCTAGCCATTTCGGGGACATCGGGACATTTAGGGGACACCCCCCTCCTATTCGTGATACTTGCCTAGACCCCTAATTATAGGAAATGTCCCCTATCATTTGGGCATGACTAGTCGTTTGTGGGATGGCTAGCTATTCATTTTGGCTTAGAATGCCCCAAGCCATTAAAAATTAATAATTAATTAAGTTTTTCTTTGTATGTAGACCTATGTGGTGCTCCCCACAAGGGCTTCTAAACAACAAGAAAACTCTTTAAAAAAAAAGACATAAAAGTAAAACATCACACTAACTCAACAAGCATTTCTCCTCTCTTTTTTCAATTTTTGCTCATTGCTGTGAGAGTTTGCTTGTTGGAGAAGATATGGGCATAATCTAGAGGAGAGATTGGACTGTTTAGAGGAGATATTGGACTAATCATTGTTTTGCTACTAGTCTGAAACAAGATCTCAATTCCAAGTTTGAAGCTACAATCAAGGTATGTCTTGTTTTTTGTTTTATAAGTTTTCTTGCTTGTTAGTAAGTTTGTAGATTGAAAAATATTTTCATTCCTTTGGTTTCAAACTTTCAATCATAAACAAAAACACCACAAAATGAGCAGTAGTTGTAGTGACAGTTATGAGGGTAGTGAAAGTGAAAATGAAGTGAGCACAATGTTATTAGGCCCTTCTACTTTTGAAAATCCAACCTTAGCTTTGAATCCCCAAGACTATTTTGCATGCCATACACCCTCCCTTCAAAAATTTGCAAAAGGTCCTATTAATCCCAAAAAGCCATTGCTTTAGTTTGCCACAAATATGACTGCCAACAATGGTGAAAGTAAAAGGAGCAACGAGAAGTGAATTTACCATGGGAGCCATATTAGGGTTACAGGCCATCTAGTGGGTGAGAGTGGAAAAGGTGTTAAGAGTTTGTGAATCAAAAACATTGGAATAGTAGGTTGAATTTGCTAAGGTGGCTATAGTGAATGTGGACAAAATTATTTCATTTTGCAATAAGAATTTGAAATGTTCATCTACTGATATCCATGTCTTTTCCATTGTATCAATTGGAAAGAGTTGTGATAGAGAAAAGAGAAAAGCATGTGACAAAAATCAGTGATGAAGTTAATGAATATGAAAAAACGTGAGCAAGCTGATGATATAGTGGCCATGTTAGGGATTTTTCTTGTATGAATCACAATGCTTGAAATGTCTATATGAATCCTGTGCCTTTACTTCTGATTCAGAGACAAGAAAAGCCTAATTGCTAAGGACTGGATAAGGTCCTTCCTCGTTTT
>MU224777.1:94028-107174 GCA_018584345.1 Thuja plicata | reverse complement strand
GTTTTGATATAATAAGGTTTTGAGTCAAATTCCAATTCCCCAAGATGCAAAACCAGGATTTCAAAACCTAGTTTTGTGATAATAAGGTTTTCACTCAATTCCAATTCCTGCAAACAAACGGGGCCTAGATAAAAACAACCTATTAGGATATGTACCTACAATAAACTAGTAGATCTCAAAAATTCCTCCAGTCAAATTACATTTAAAAAAAAAAAAACTATAAAGTGGGGGAGGGTGAGGCGACCCAATCCCCTTACATATTCGATTTAATATTGTTTGAGCGGCAATAAAAAATATGTCAGTTTTAAAAATATTGGAAACAAATTTAAATTGTTTAAAAAATATTTAAACTTTAGTGGTTTCTATTTGACATACAATATTGGACATATGTTTTTGTGTCGGCAATGATTTAAACTATGGTTGGGCCAACACCAGTACGGAAAATTCTAAACATCAAACTAAAACGTATTTGTTACGAAGGGGACACTTAGTTTTTTTTCATTTGTCTCTTCATAAAACATACATTTTAGTTGGTTGTTTAGCCACGGGTGCACCAATACTAGTAGTGGTACCTACTGTCGGTACCAACCATATCATAGCTGCGGCTATGTGGTGGGAGGAGAGGGGGGGGGGGGCGTTAGCGGGTCTACGAACCCCCTCCAATCTTTGTTTAATTATTAGTTTTTTGAAACAAAAATAGTGGCCCCTCAATAATACCAACATATTGTTTTTTAGGGAATTTTGAAAAATGTTGAGTATATCTTTTTAAGAATTTTTTTTCTAATGATGTATGGGTCATATGGTTGTATGGCTTGGGGCAATTTGTTTTTCCATTTTTTCTATTTGGTCAAAATATGGCAAATTATATATAAAAACTCTTATTTTAGCCAATCTAGATCCAATGACGAGGTCTATTTTTTTTCCTAGGAGGTCATTAATGCAAACTCCTCAAAACCGCTCATTTGAATGCACATCCAAAAAATCCACTTGACCCAATTTTCTCAAAAGCCAAATTTGCAAAAAATCTAACTTAACAACAAATCTAGAACCCTCATATATACAATAAAACAACCCGCAAGTGTGTGCCATACCTTGTAATTTCTGAAATCTTTCATGCATAGCTATGGATTCAACTTTGCATTGTGTCCACTTAAGCTAGGGTTATAACTCCATATCAAACACGAAAGTTATGATACCAGTTGTTAAGAAATAATGCTCCATTTCCTACATATCCCATGAGAGACAAACATGCATATAAGCTTATGGAATAAGCATACTACCTAGATAAAATAAACAACTACAAGATAACAAAATATATACCCTAGAAAAACCCTCATATGGGAAAAACCCAACCTCCAAAGCATCCATGTACTCTATGTATTATTCAACCATAAAGAAATGCAAAAAACTTACATAGTTACAAAGAATATTCCTAATGCATCAAGGCTCTCCCATGCATCCTTCATATGTCCAAGTATGAATCCACTCACCTTGTGCCATGGTTCACATATGCACCCCCATAAAGACTAAATAATGGTAGCTCCCTCAATGGGTCAAACCAAACCACTAACATGTGTGTTCTTTTATAGATAAAAGTTCACATAAAATACAACTAGGGGTTAAGTAAAACCATGTGAATACAATACCATTAACCCCTCATTTAATATTGGGTACTAAGTTTTCACTCTATTAAATATCTTCCCCCAATATTAAATACATATAATAATATATCTCAATATGAAACTCACATTAAATATAATTCTCAATGTTACAATACAACACATAAAGTGGCCTCAAGAATGTTCAGTCCTAATGATGCATATCCATCTAGGTTCCCCTAAGTGCACCATACACATAATAATAAAGTTATACCTTATAAATGTTATGTAAGATGTACAACACCTTATCCCAACAATTTTCAGGGCTTTAGAGGTTAATGTTGGGCCTAAAGATGTTAAAATATGTCTTAATCAAAGGAAAGGTTTGGTTATAGTGATGTTTGACTTATTCAAAATAAAAAATCTCAATTAGCTTTCCTAAATAAAACGTTATGACATTAAGAAGTTGGGCCTCTCACAACTGAATCTATGACACATAAATGAATTTTAAGTAGTTACACTTAATTGATGCTCTTTCTCACCAATTTCTTTGGAGTGGTAATTTATCGTCTGCTAAATCGAACCTTGTTAAGTGGGAAACTATGTGTAGGCCTAAGAATGAGGGCGACCTTGGCTTATGATTTTCTATTTTGAATGGGCAAGTTCTTGCGACTAAGTTATATTTGTTAGCAATAATAGTCCACCAACACAACTGAGAGGGGGGGTGAATTAGTTGTGAGCCAAATAAAAATTAAACTTTACTCTTTGTAAATCATATACTTAATGCAAATCTGAACATAAATAATGTAACATCATAACACAATAATTAGTTGTCAAGGAAACCCTATTAAGGGAAAAACCCCAATGGGAATTAACACCCACAAATAATGCACTGCAAGTATAGTATCCATGTTAGGAGATTTAGCCATTTTAGGAGATGATTATTACATAGAGTACACAGTCCCTGTTAAAGGAAAAACCCTATTAGGAGTCAAGAGAAACAAAAAGATCACTCCCCAAGCACACTGCCCAAATGTGAAGGTTAAATCTACCTTCTGGACTCACTGTCTGAAATACAGATATAGGAGTCACAGTAACCAAAGAACTGACTGATAGCAACTTTCTTTGCTTAAACAGTTCCAATGAATTTCATCACAATCACTACCTCTTCTCTACATCCAACAGACTTCATAAATATAAGCTCGTAGGTTTAGCATTCCACTTCCATACCTTCTCACGAAGAAACAACTCTTCCTTATACAAGTTTACAATAAACAATTAGGTCGGCCTATTAAGACTTTCCTAATATACAAACAATTAAATAGACCCTTGATAAGATACACACAGTACCTTACACAAGTAAACATCAATTATACTCTAAGATCTGAAATCCGCGTTTGACATCCTCTAAGCACGTTAGACAACTGTAGTTGGCCATACAAAGATCTTCGCAAGATCACACGCTCCAACTGACATCACCAAGAACACAATGACTCAAAAATCACAAGTAACATTCTTCGACATGTCTTTTACCATGCCTTAAGCTCGCAAATCACAACTCGTGCTTGCATCCAAGTTATCTACAAGACATAGAGACTAAAACTGTCATAATCCATTGTCACTGTCATGTACCCAGTCTTCACAAAAATAACTGTAACTAATGGCAATAGTAAGATCAAGCCAAGCAACCTTTGATATAAGATCACTGCTCATCCTTGTATACATTCCCATTCTCACATGCTCTGAAACATTTGTATAGTGTCTATACGCTTTTGTCAGTCATCCCTGTATCAGTGATAACTAGTCTATTTGAAACTTTAACTAAAACATATGTTGACATCAATGACAAAACATGAATGTCAACACCTCTCACTGTGCCAATTCCAACAATCTCCCCCTTTGACATTGATGACAACATATGAAAAAATCCATCAACCCAAATAGTATCCTTCTTAATACATTCTTCTCAATATCCTCTTCACAGATCCCACTAAAATAGTAGGGATTTTCTACTTCTATCACTCCCCCTTTGACATCAATAGAAAAGGGTTCCATATCTATCTTCCTTCTCTAACCATCTCACCTCTGCAACGTGTAGATTTTTCAAATCTTCATGCCTTCAACGACTAGGTTCTTGACCACCCAAATATGTCCTGATATGTTATGTGATCACTCCCCTTGAGGAGTGCATCCAAGCATCACATCCACTGATTGATATAGCTCTGATAGCTACTGGACTGATGCATTTCTGCATCATTTAATTCTCATAAGGAGGGGTTCCCACCCCAAGCATACCTCTGAGATACTCAAAGGAATCTTTTGGAAAAGGTTTTTTGAATATATCTACTATTTGCTCATTTGTACTGATGTACTCCAATCTGACTTCCTTTTCTGCAACCTTGTCTCTCAAAAAGTGATATATGATTGAAATGCATTTTTTTTATGCATAACAAGATTCTTTGACATGTTCACTATGCTTGTATTATCACAATGTATAACTAAAACTTCTCCAAAAGTAATCCCAATATCCTTAAGCATCTATTTCATCCACACAATCTGTGTACAATATATAACAACGGCTACATACTTTGATTCAACAGTAGACTGAGCTATACAATCCTGCTTCTTACTTAACCATGAAACCAACCTCTTTCCCAGCAAAAATGCACCTCCACTTGTGCTCTTTCTGTCATCAACACTTCATGCCCAATCAATATCAGTATAAGCATGCAAAGTAAAATTATCAGAATTTTCATACCATAAGCCATATTCTAGCGTTCCCTTTAGATATCTGAATATCCACTTAACTGCAGAAAGATGAGTCTCTTTAGGATCTTCTTGAAACCTCACAACAATTCCAACAACATTAGTAATGTCTTGTCTAGTGTGAGTTAGATATTGTAAACCTCCAATCACGGATCTGTACTTTGTCTGAAATACGCTTTGAGATTCATCAGTAGTAGTAATCTTACAACCAGTAATCATAGTTGTTCCAATAGCTTTACAATCTTCCAATCCAAACTTCTTCAATTATTCCCTAAGGTTCTTGGTTTGGGAGATGAAAATACCATCTTTATTGTTATACACTAAATTTGCACCCTAGGTCAAGCTCTCGTAGTCTTGATAATCTAGTATAACATGGGAATCATTTCCAGGTGTGGGACCTTTGCTAACTGAAATGAGACCTCCGGATTCTAGGCCAGTTCCTCTTGGACAATCACCTAATTTTTTTCTTAACATGAAAGTAAACTCTTGAGGGAAAAGGGATAGAAGGAATGCTTGAAAGGGAAAAAACTAAAAGCAAATTATCCTACTAGGCAATGCACCGAAAGATAACATGAATCACAGCGCAGTGAGTGAGATCAGTGTACAAACTTAGATCTAGGAGAACACAACTTCCTGAATAGGTTTGCATAAATATTTCATAGAAAGGTTTGAAAGGAGAAAAACTATGAAAGGAAAGGAAGAAATTTTGCGAGAAACAACCTTCCTACCCAAAGTAGACACAAGCTACAACCTGCAAACAAACATTCACTCCTACAACTGGGCACATAAATGAGACAGAGTGATAAGGGATTGAATAATATCCACAAACTCATTCAAATCAAATCATCCACAACAGTACACTTATTTTGCAGAAAGAAAGAAGGCTCAAGAACCCCAATATGTCTCTGAAAACATTCAATACACTCTAATTCAATAAGATAAATTCAGACAAGAAAGCTTAAGGACAGAAAGAATGTCACAAAATACCTTGCAATATCTGAACATCAATGAAAAGTTACAACTGCTGAAAATCAGAGGGCAAGAAAAATGCCTCAGATAATTTTACATCAACTAGAAAATCTAAGCTAAAAATCTCTAAAACTAACTTATATACATGTTCCTCTTAGCATGCAGGCTCAAGGAAACAATCTGATCCTTAAAATTAGGGTTTCAATAGATCTTGCATAACAATTCAAACCCTAATACTGTCAATTCTTCTCATCAATGCGCCCTCAGAAATATCTTGATCGATCAGATATGTCTTTGAAATCTTCCCTGTCACTATAAATGCAGCCCTGAGAAGTTGGCTTGACCATCTCTCTATCCATTTCCTGATAAATTGCGCCACCGCCATGAACTCTGAGAATCAGATATTCATATATTCAAATATTTAAACCTTAACGGTCATAGGTGGCGCGGGAGCTTGATCAATGCTTGATATTTGAATCTCTATCCTCCTTGAAATTGCAGTTGTCAATCTTTTCTTCATCATTACTGCCTTTGTCCTTTAACCCGCATCAGACTAACTCAAAACCTTGGGTCTTCAATTTGCCTCAGTTTCCAACTCGCGAGATATTTTTGTTGACTTTGGGTTCATCAAGAGACACTGCGACTACTGCAAGATTGGATCTGCATCGGATGATCAGTGCTAGGTCTCCAAATCCTAAGAGAATATTCCATTCCTTCACGAGACTTAGCAACCACCATGGGATTAAAACCTGGTCAACGGTGTGGATGAGATCCTTACAAACTTTGAACCTTAACTTCACTCAACTTCTTTGACCGCAGTTTATCTGGAGACTTGGCAACATGAGCAGTCTCGTGATCTCCTCTCATTTCACTTAACCTTGGTTACATCATGAGACTCAACGACAACTGATAGATCTTCAACTGCATCGACGACTACAATCATATCTTTGAACTTAAATCTCTGCAACCCTAATTTCATCTAGCAACAACGCGACTGAGTATATCTGACCAGGGACACGTGGCACCACGGCGCAATGGTTCATACATTAAACAAACTGCATCTTTTCTTCAAGCCATAACACCAACCGTTTGATATTTTCTAAGTTACACGGAGAATACCTTTGCGCTAACATCAGACCTTCACTCAGCTTTGACTCATCTTTTAACCATGGTTCTTTCAGAGACCCAGCGACTGAGAAGTCTCGTGATCTCTTAACATTTCCCTTAACTCTGATTCCATCACGAGATAACGTGACAATCATTAGATCTTGACACAATCAATGGCTAGTGTGAAGTCAGGTGAACTTTATCTTGGTCCCATCATTTTATGGTGACTAAGCGACTAAGGCAAATTAAACAATAGTCTCCAAGTCTCGTGATCCCTGCTGATGTAATCATTTTCTTCGGAGATTTAGCGGCAACCGTAATATGGGGATTATAAGTGATCAGGATCGACAGTGTGCCGGAAGTGTCATGAACTTGGAAGAATATTCAATTTATTATTGCTAAAAGGAGACAAAGGGTAACATATTTGCGCACATGCCTTGAAAAGAACTTAAGTTATCCAAAAAGGTAATGATAAAATAGAATAAGCTAGGAATATCTAGGGCTTTTACCATGAAATGCTTAGGGTTTTCCATTCTTAGGTTATTTTCATGGACAAAGGATAAAACATAGAGCTTGAAAAATGCAGAGAATAGGATAATGACCTAGAAAACATTACAGAACTCATAGGTTGGGCTCTACCCTTGTGGGAGCCTCATTTACTCCACCTATAGCCAAAATTTGTATGATGGGGAAATTTTGGATAACATTTATCCTGAGTAATTTGCAAATCAAGAAAGAACTTCATTTCACCAATCATCGACATTTCAAATTAATTTTTTATTTCCTCATAAAACTTCTTGCTCATTTCATCATTACCTCCAAAAATAATGTTATCAACAAAGAATTCAACTATAAAGATTTCATCTTCACTAGTTCAAAAATACAAATTATTGTCTATACTACCTTTCCTGAAACTACGATGTAGTAGATACCTGTCCAACCAAGCATACCATGCTCTAGGTGCTTGTTTGAGTCCATACAATGCCTTTTTCAACTTGCAAATCGTGTCTTCATCATCTGTCAAAGGAAATCCATTAGGCTTCTCAATGTAGACTTCTTCCTCTAGGTCTCCATTAAGAAATCTAGATTTTACATCCATCTAATATACCTTAAAGTTCTTGTGCACTGCATAAGAAAGGAACATCCTTACTACTTCCAATCTCGCAGCATGAGAAAATGTTTCTTCAAAGTCAATGCCTTCTTGTTGTGAGTAGCCTTTACAAACCAATCTAGCCTTATTCCTTACTACCATACCTTCTTCATTCATTTTGTTTCTAAAAACCCATTTAGTTCCTATAACATTTTTGTGTTTAGGTCTAGGAACCAATTCTCAAGTGTTATTTTTCTCTATCTAATCCAATTCTTCCTACAGTTCCATAGTCCAAGATTCATATCTACATGCCTCATCATTATTTTTTGGTTCAACTTGCGAAATCAAACAAATCTCTTTCCTCATTCCGGATCTTTTCATCATCCCTTCATTTATTTCAACAATAATTTGATTTTCAGGATGGTTTTTCTTAACATACCTTGGTGTCTTTGAAGTTTTAGTATTGTCATTTAGGCATACTTAAATTTCATTGTCAACCTCAAGAGTTTCCTCTTGACTTTCAGTAACCTCCTTGTTCTTTCTAATCTAACTACAACCATACTTTATTTCTTGAATATAAAATCTTTCATCAATTCCCACATTATCACTTTCAACTAACTTCCTCAATTTTAAATTGAAACATTTGTAAGCCTTTCTCTTAGTAGAGTAACTAAAGAAAATTCCTTCATCACTTCTAGCATCAAATTTTCCTATCTCATCATCCCTTTTGATATAACACTTGCTACCAAATATTTTGAAGTCTTTCACAATAGGAGCATGATTAAACCAAAGTTCATAAGGTATCTTATTGGTAGCTTATTTGATCTGAATTTTGTTTAAAGTGTAGATTGCAGTACCAACTGCTTCTCTCCAATGCACATGTGACACATTCCCTTCAAGCAGCATAGTCATGGAAACATCTAGTATAGTTTTGTTTCTTCACTCTACAATCCCATTCTGTTGTGGTGTCCTAGGAGCTGACATTTGTCTATATATACCATGCTCTTCGTAGTAGGTATAAAACAAATCTGCTGTAAACTTTCCACCTCTATCTAACCTCAAACATTTTATCTTCAAGCATGCCTCATTCTCAACTTTTTCTTTGAAAATCTTAAACTTATCAAAGGCTTTAGACTTTTCTCTAAGAAATGCAACCCACATCATCCTAGAATAATCATCAACAAAGATTATAAAATACCTTTCTCCGTAGTAAGATCTTGTTCTTGTAGGACCACAAAGATTTGTATGTACCAGATCCAACTTCCCTTTTTCTAGTAATATTTTCTCTAAAAACTACTTCTAGTTTGTTTCCCCATTACACATTCTCTACACATGGTGTTAGAGGGCTTCACAATTTTTGGTAAATCTCTAACTGCATTTGTCATACTTGCTTTCACAATGTTATCAAAATTTATATGACAACCTTCTATGGCATAACCAACTTTCATCAACCTTCACAAAAAAATAAGTAGCCTCTATATTATTCAATTCAAACACATTACCTCTTGAATTTGTACTTGATGCGATCAACTCTCCTGACTGACTTCTAATAGTATATTTTTCATCATTGAACTTTAAATGATATCCCTTGTCTACAAGTTGTCCAACACTCAACAAGTTGTGCTTAAGTCCATCAACAAGAAATACATTATCAGTATTAGTTTTACCATCAAGAGTAATTGAACCCGCTCCAATGATCAATTTTGGAGTATTATCACCAAATCTGACTACACCACTATCATATTTATTTAGCTTAACAAACTTACTTTTATTACCAATCATATGATGTGAACAACCACAATCTATGACCCATTCATATATCTTTTCAACATGAGAAACTAAGGATCTTTCTTCATGAATAGGCTCATCATCTTTAATAACAATAAATCCAATTTTATCATAATCCACAATATCATCATCAGACACACCTTCACTAGCATAGTAACATTATTTATCCTTAGAATAGTCTGGTCTATGAAACTTAGGATTATGCTTAGGAACCTTTGTATGAAATCTAGATGCAAAATGACCAATCTTATTACATGAAAAATACTTCAGGGGTAACTTTCCCTCAAATTTACCCTTACCTCTCTTTTCTCTTCTTGCAATCAAGCCCACAAGTTCGTCTAGTTTCCTTTCCTCATCTACCATATTTTCCCAATCCTTTGCATATTCATCAAGCTCTTCATACCTGTTATCTCTGCTGGTGCTCGCAAGGCTTGAAAAAACATTTTTGTCATTGTGCACAGTCACCTTGAGTGCATATTCCACCTTAGGTAATGTATCTCCCATCTTTATGGCCTCAAAGGTGGTCAACTTAGCAATAAATATCTCTCTATTGAATTTTGCTGACAAAGGTATGATCTCTTCTATCTCTTGCACTTTTTTTTTGTAAACAAGTGTCAAAGATTTAAGAATATTTGTGATCACTTCTTCTTCAGTATATGTGCCTCCTGAGTTTCGGATCCCAGTAACAACCTTTGTAACCCTCTAAACTTATCTCCTTCATATAGTGTCTCTAGTCTTGTCCATATTTTGTGCAGAATCCAAGTCTTTAACCTCTTTGAATTCACCCTCAGAGACTGTGTTGATCAATGCTTCTCTAGCAACCATATTACAAGTGAATAAATTCTTTTCATCTGCATCTCCAGTCTCTAATTCATCTTCAGTCTTGATCTGCTCATCCTTCTTAGTAATCATCTAGTAATCAATCCCTAAGCATAGTAGGTGAGCTCTCATCTTGTTCTTCCAACTATCAAATTTTTCAGGATCAAATTTTGATTCATCCTTCATCTAGTACGCCATCTTCAGGATCTCCTCAAGCTATTAAGCTTTCTCTCAAAGGACCACAAGCTCTGATACCAATAGTTAGCAATAATAGTCCACCAACACAACTGAGAGGGGGGTGAATCAGTTGTGATCTAAATAAAATTAAACTTTACTTTTTATAAATCATATACTTAATGAAAATATGAACAAAACAAATTGTTGTCCTCAATTTTGTCTTCGCAAAATTGGGGCAACCCTACGTAATTCTCAACGTTTGGTAGGAGTTTTCTCTAAGGGCGTTAATGTTTTGTAAAGAGTTTTGTTGAACAGGATCAATTATCCCTTGGTTCTTGTTCGATTTTACTTTTTGTGAGCATCCAGTCTTTTCGTCTTTCTTTTGTGTGTGAGATAGATTTTAAACTCTATTCTAAAATTTTGCGACATTCTGCGAAGTTTAGCTTAAAGATTTTAATGATAGCAAGTTTCTCAAATTTATCTGCATATCGAATCGTTAAAATTTTAAAGTCACATATAAAATTATAAAGTGTTCTCGTTACTCTATCAAACAACGATCAAAAGAGTTTCCATTTCTAATGACGATTATATATATATATATATATATATATATATATATGACATTCTCATTTTAAAAAGTTAAAAAAAAACATTGATTTTAAAATATATAAACATATGTTTTTAATAAACATATGATAGTATAATTTTAAAATTTTAATGACTAATTTATATATATTTTTCGAAATATATATATAAATGGCTTTATAGAATAAATAATCAGTTTTTAAAAGAAAATTCTAAAGTATAATTATATCTTCCAGCATATATGTCATTATGCGGAATAAACGATGTGCAGTCATTTTTATTATAAATCTTTATGTCTTGAGTTTTTAAATCTTATAACATAATGTTTTATATAAACTATGAGTTTGTACGTCAACCGCGGCTGGGAGTCTCGCTTAAAACTGGGCATATATACATAACAAGCATATGTTAAATTAAAGCGGTGGTTTTTGAAGACAACTTAGCATTTGATTTAATTTTAAAAGCTCGTCTAAAGTCCACGGCTTATACATAACATGGCATTGAATTTTAATGTATTTACATATCATTTGGCATATAAACCAAACCCGTGCGACAATGTTTGTTTATACGTTAACATGTGCGTTTGAATACATGTTGTTTGCATATGTTATTTCATTATTAAAAGCCGTGGATAACTTAAAGTTATCGGGTTGTGCATATATGCATATGCGTTTTTCTTCAAAGATCACGGTAAAGACATAGCATAGCATGGCGTCATTTTTTAATGAGAAATACATGAACATTCTTCATTAAAAACTAAAAGCTCCTCCACCACAGGCGGCGTTTTCTTCTCAGCAAGAGCATGGTGGAGTCTTTTTTAGCAATTTGCATCCATAAATCTCTGCGTTTTTGGGTGGGGAATGTGCCTATGGTGTCATCCAAAGCATAGACTCTTTATTTTTCTTGCAGACTTTCCATAAATCTCTATATTTTGGTAAGTTTTAGCTGAGTTCTTCAAACACGTTTTCTTTTTTCCTTCAAATTCGAAATGCTTTGCTTGTCATTGATTCACTCAATGAGAGAAGAAGATGCCTTGATTCTAGGGCACATTTTTTAAGAAGTCCTCCTCATACTTGCTAATTTCATGCAAATTTTTGATGCATGATGATCACTTGTCCTTCCCCAATCCATGACCACTGAAGTTGGCTTTCTTTTTCACAAGAACATGTCAATTTTAGGGTCTATATAACTTTGTAAACTTCCCTTAATTTGCAAATTCAAAATTCATTCCATTTCCAGAATTTGCTTTGAAGGAGAAGTTTGGTTTTTCCCTTGCATCCAAGGAAGGTAAAATGAGTAGTTTTCTCTTTCTTGTTTGCATTTTTGTTTTGAGTTTGTATATGTTGTACTCTCTTCTTCTTTCTAATCTTTTCTAAAGTTGCATATAAGAAATTCATCTATTCTTATGTGCAGTCGGAATTAAAAACCCCATTTTTATGATGATCTTCCCAAAAAGATGCATAATATATGCAATGTGCTATCCATACATGTAGTCAGCCCATAAAACTCCACTTTTTCATATCCCCATTTGAAAAAGATGCAAATTTTCCATATGCCATCATGCTTTGAAAATCATAAGTGTTGTCCACATATGCAATCCGTCATGTTTCAAAACGTGAATATTATATCCCTTCTTGTCTCATTCTTCCAAAAATGCGTTGGCAGCATAAAAACCCCACCTTTATGCATGACTTTTGTAAAATGCAAATGCTTCCAAAAATCCCACTATGCACATAGCATGTTCGTTCATGAGCTGCAAATGATTTTATCAAAACTCCAAGCTTGCTGCCCGCATACATATGATGCCTCCAAATACTAAGTTCTTCTTAATATGCATTGTGGATTGAAAAACCCACCTCCATCATAATGTTCATACTACATATCAAAGAAGGATTTCAGTTTTCAAGTATGCAAAACGATACAATAAAGTCCACCTTTTTGTGTTCTTAATGAGATAAATGTTTTCCCCTCAAGCAACATGAAGATCCATGTTGCAAGAAACAAATTAATTACCATGCGGTTGCAAAGAAAGAGATCTTCCCAAAAGGCGACACAAGTTTTTCTCATAAAGGGAAAATGCCAAGGCATGTGCTTTTTCTCTACGCATGTATGCAAAACCATCAAAAAAGCCCACCTTCTGTGAGATGTATGTTCTTCTCCTCAAACGAATGAAGATTCATATGCAAGAAGAAAAGTATTTCTCATACTGTTGCAAATGAAAGAAGTGATCTTCCTTAAACTTGGTTC
>MU224777.1:83288-93978 GCA_018584345.1 Thuja plicata | reverse complement strand
CTTCCTTAAACTTGGTTCTTCACAATGTGGCATATGGTGTTCTTCCCAACATATGATTAAGTTTCACAAACCTGATTGCGAATTGCAAGGATGCAAAGCAAGAGCAACCACACGATGGAGCTAGACAGAGAGATGGAAAGGAAGGTATGAAATGATTCCAAACATAGAATGCTTTCAAAACTGAAACAGAAATACACAAGATACCTCTCAGCAATCACCACTATGATGCAGTGTAATCAAAGATGTTTCATGTTTCAGTTCGAGATGTTTTCACCCAACCAGAACACATCAGTCATTAGGCATCCTGTAGAAACATAAAGACCAATAGATAATGATGCAAATAGATGTCGTATCTTGTTAGACACTTAGAGTGCTTCATTATGCATTTTTGTAAAAGTGTAGAATCTTTGACCGATTGCATGAAAATATGTAAAAGCATTCTCATGTAATCATGCTGCAAGGACATTAGGTCCTGTAGCATTGAATAAGTCAAAGTTAGCTAGTTGTTGATAAGCTTTGAATAATTCAAAGTTATTTAGTTAGAGATAAGGATATAATAGGTCAAAGTTGTTAAGGGTTTCCCCTTTCTTCTACACTTTCCTCTCTCCTCTTTTCCTATATAAGGAGGGGGGTTCATTGTAAATATTCATCTTTTGTTTGTGCAAATAAACTATAGGCAAAACTCTTGAGTTTTGAAAACTTTGTGTTTCATTGTAAGAGAGTTAAGCATTTGAATAAAGGAATAGAGATTAACAGACTTTGTGTTGTTGTCTTGAAAATCAATGAATGTATTCTTATATTGCATTTGTTGCATTTGTTGATCCTTGTTCAAATTAAATAGTTTCTTTGTCTAAATCATCGGAGCATCTTTAATCCAAGTTTTATGAAGACTTTGTGCTTCATAAAATTGGGGTTACTATAGAAACTAGTGGCTGATATACTCCAAGGACTGAAGACTTTGGGCTTTAGTATTGGAAAATAGATTAGAATACTTATTTGAGGTGAGGATAGGAGACTTTGAGCTCATTGTATCACTTCATCTTTAAATAAATCAACTGCTGCCTCATTTGATTGTTCTTAAGTCAATCATCGAGTCACCGATATTATTACTGTTGCAAGGTGAACTGTATGTGTTACAATTCAGTTCTACTTGAAGCCACCTGCGGTAAGAAGGGAGCCTCCCCTATTGCTGAGAGGAGAGAGAAATCTCCCATACTGCTACCTAAAACACACATTTTGCAAGTTGTAGTCTTAGTGACTTGCAAAATATTTAGCCAACAGTTTTTGGCGACTCTGCTGGGGAATCGAACACTATCTTGATTATAAGGTTGATAAGAAGTTCACTTAAGAAGACTTTGAGCTTCTATTTGAGTTTCTCGTCCCGGAGAAGCAACGAAGGACTTTGCGCCTTTAATGGACACTTTTCTTCTTTTACAATATTTTATTGCTGTTTTTGGTTTAAATGTATGATCTACCTACAATTTGCAATCTTTTTCTGAAAAAAGAGAAAATGATTAATTGTTTGTTCTACAAGAGAGAACTAAACGACGCTCCATCCAAATTTCATTTAGTTGATCTAATTGTTTCTAATAGGGACACGATATGCATTCGGAAGCCTCATGCTTTCGTTTGAAGTATGCTTGTGTCCTATCCATTGTAATTATTCCATCATTTTGGTATTTCTTGTGGTTTTTCAAGATTTTTACCAAGGACATGTAAATGGCCCAAGGTCCTTGGGGAAATGCTTTTGGTCCGTTGAATCTAGCTCTACCTCTACATGCTCTTCTTGATGGTTCGCAAAAGAATTTTCTGAAGTTCTTCGGTAATGGACAACAACATCCTGATGAGCATATTGCTGCCTTTTACATTGCGTGCGGTGTTCTTGGTGTTGAACATGAGGACGTGTCTATGAGGCTGTTTGTGGAAAGTCTCCAAGGTGTAGCTGCTGATTGGTTTTATCATCTTGCACCACAGATCATCACAAACTAGGCTACTCTCATAGCCAAGTTTGAAGAAAGGTTCAAGCCGCCTGAAGATGCCCATGCCCTATTGGCCCAACTCACTCAGTTGAAGAAGGCATTTCACGTACCTATGCGTGAATTTGTGGCTCATTTCAACAAATTGATATGAAGTATTCCAACTATTGCTTGACCTACAACTACAAATTTGAAGTGTTTCTTTGTCAATGCTCAGATTCCTAAAGTCAATTTTCTATTGAGAAGAGCATCTCCCGCTACTCTTGCAGTTGCACAGACATTGGCCATTGGAATTGAAGATGATCTTGTTCTTGCTGGGTAGTTAAGAATTCAATAAAGTGGGTTTGAAGAAAGTTATCTTTCTTCTGATTCATTTTCTTCGATGACAAGGACAGATCTTGCAGTACAAAGGTTAGCAAATGAGTTGCTTGCTCTCAAAAAACAAATATCTCAGGGTATGTTCTTCGTTTCTCACGAAGATGTGCAAAGAAAAGCTCTTCTAAATGTTGCTCATAGTTCTGCTGATGAGAATCAACAAAAGTTGGTTTTATCACCAAAGAAGCTTTCTATTGAGGCACCATCAGTGAAGACAACAATAAAGCATCCTTAATCTAAGGAAAGTGATCTTGCTATACTCTTCCAAGAAAAGGAAGAAGACATAACTGGAAACTCTTATTTCTGGTTCACGCAGTCTCAGAAATCCATAGATGAAAATAAGAAAGATGCAACACTATCTTTTGATGCTCAAGTGAACGAAGATGATCATGTCATTAGACATGAAAATATGGACATGCATGAAGGCTCCATTCGAGTTAAAAAGGGTGCATCTTTGTTTCAAGGTCATGAACTTGAACAAGTGTTGCATGAAAGATCTACCCCCAAACTCAATGAGGATCATTTCATGACTACTATAGAAGAGTTTTTCTCAAATCTTGGTGTTTCTCCTCAAATTGAAGTTTGTGAACATCATACTGAAGGATGCATTGCAGTCATGTATTCATCTGAATCACATGAAGGAAATCATTTGGATCATGTGGTTGTCGTGGTTGAAAAACCAATCACTCAAGTTACAGCCAACAAGAAGATTTCAGAATTTTTTCGATCAAGGAGATGTCCCATAAGACATCTCGCTTGGTTGGAGGCCAACCGAAAATTAGATGTTCCACTTGTACTTGAGCATACAATTGAAGCGAAGGCTAGAAATGTATTGACAGTTCAGGAGAAGCATTCTGGATTCATGGTCTCATCTCGAAGCGACAGTACATATGATTCATTCCAAGAAGGTGAATTTGTTCATTTCTTCCAAGAGGTGTTACATCAAGCATTGCTATCATTGCTCATGTTGTTCGTGTTTCATGGTTACAAAGTTGTCTCTGAACATGCAAGGTACTACAAGATGCTAAAAAAAGGTAGCTATTTTGTTGATCCAGTAAATGGTTTCATCTAAAAAGTTTAAAAGTTGGCTAGTTTTAATTAGGTAGGTTTTCTTTCTTTTAATTAGGTGCTTTGCGTCGGTCGCGTCATCCTTTTTGTTTTTGTGTTTTTGGTCGCCTGACTCTATAGCCCAATGGAGTAGATAAAGGCACTTGGAGATTCTGGATTCTGCACTCCTCATTGCTTATAAGAGCAAACAAGGAATGTTCCCCAATCAGAGCCAGCTGTTGTCCTCAATTTTGTCTTCGCAAAATTGGGGCAACCCTACACATTTTTCAACATTTGGTAGGAGTTTTCTCTAAGGGCGTTAATGTTTTGTAAAGAGTTTTGTTGAACATGATCAGTTATCCCTTGGTTCTTGTTCGATTTTACTTTTTGCGAGCATCCAGTCTTTTCGTCCTTCTTTTGTGTGTGAGATAGATTTTAAACTCTATTCTAAAATTTCGCGACATTCTGTGAAGTTTAGCTTACAGATTTTAATGATAGCAGGTTTCTCAAATTTGTCTGCATATCAAATCGTTAAAATTTTAAAGTCACATATAAAATTATAAAGTGTTCTCGTTACTCTATCAAACAATGATGAAAAGAGTTTCCATTTCTAATGACGATTATACTTTATATATATATATATATATATATATATATATATATATATATATATATATATATATATATATAAATANTATATATATATATATATATATATATATATATAAATGACGTTCTTATTTTAAAAAGTTAAAAAAAAAACATTGATTTTAAAATATATAAACATATGTTTTTAATATGTTTTTAATAAACATATCATAGTATAATTTTAAAATTTTAATGACTAATTTATATATATTTTTCAAAATATATATATAAATGGCTTTATAGAATAAATAATCAGTATTTAAAAGAAAATTCTAAAGTATAATTATATCTTCCAGCATATATGTCATTATGCGGAATAAACGATGTGGTCATTTTTATTATAATTCTTTATGTCTTAAGTTTTTAAATCTTATAACATAATGTTTTATATAAACTATGAGTTTGTACGTCAACCGCGGCTGGGAGTTTTGCTTAAAATTGGGCATATATACATAACAAGCATATGTTAAATTAAAGCGGTGGTTTCCAAAGATCACTTAGCATTTGTTTTAATTTTAAAATCCTGTCTACAGTCCACGACTTATACATAACATGGCGTTGAATTTTAATGTATTTACATATCATTTGGCATATAAACCAAACCCGCGCGGCAATGTTTGTTTATACATTAACATGTGCATTTGAATACATGTTGTTTGCATATGTTATTTCATTATTAAAAGCTGTGGATAACTTAAAGTTATCGAGTTGTGCATATATGCATATGCATTTTTCTTCAAAGCTCACGTCATTTTTTTATGAGAAATACATGAACATTCTTCATTAAAAACTAAAAACTCCTCCACCACAGGCTACATTTTCTTCCCAGCAAGAGCATGGTGGAGTCTTTTTAGCAATTTGCATCCATAAATCTCAACGTTTTTGGGTGGGGAATGTGCCTGTGGTGTCATCCAAAGCACAGACTCTTTCTTTTTCTTGCAGACTTTCCATAAATCTCTATATTTTGGTAAGTTTTAGCTGAGTTCTTCAAAAACGTTTTCTTTTTTCCTTCAAATTTGAAATGGTTTGCTTATTATTGATTCATTCAACGAGAGAAGAAGATACCTTGATTCTAGGGCACATTTTTGAAGAAGTCCTCCTCATACTTGCTAATTTCATGCAAATTTTTGATGCATGATGAGCACTTGTCCTTCCCCAATCCATGACCACTGAAGTTGGCTTTCTTTACACAAGAACATGTCAATTTTAGGGTCTATATAACTCTGTAAACTTCCCTTAATCGCAAATTTGAAATTCATTTCATTTCAACATTTTCTTTGAAGGAGAAGGTTGGTTTTTCCCTTGCGTCCAAAGAAGGTAAAATGAGTAGTTTTCTCTTTCTTGTTTGCATTTTTGTTTTGAGTTTGTATATGTTGTACTCTCTTCTTCTTTCTAATCTTTTCTAAAGTTGCATATAAGAAAGTCATCTATTCTTATGTGCAGTCGGGATTAAAAACCCCATTTTTATGATGATCTTCCCAAAAAGATGCATAATATATGCAATGTGCTATCCATACATGCAATCAGCCCATAAAACTCCACTTTTTCATATCCCCATTTGAAAAAGATGCAAAGTTTCCATATGCCATCATGCTTTGAAAATCATAAGTGTTGTCCACATATGCAATCCGTCATGTTTGAAAACATGAATATTATATCCCTTCTTGTCTCATTCTTCCAAAAATGCGTTGGCAGCGTAAAAACCCCACCTTTATGCATGACTTTTGTAAAATGCAAATGCTTCCAAAAATCCCACTATGCACATAGCATGTCCGTTCATGAGTTGCAAATGATTTTATCAAAACTTCAAGCTTGTTGCTCGCATACGTATGATGCCTCCAAATACTAATTTCTTCTCAATATGCATTGTGGATTGAAAAACCCACCTCCATCATAATGTTCATACTACATATCAAAGAAGGATTTCAATTTTCAAGTATGGAGAATGGTACAAAAAAGTCCACCTTTTTGTGTTCTTAATGAGATAAATGTTTTCCCCTCAAGCAACATGAAGATCCATGTTACAAGAAACAAAGTAATTACCATGCGGTTGCAAAGAAAGAGATCTTACCAAAAGGCAACACGATTTTTTTCATAAAGGGAAAATGCCAAGGCATGTGATTTTTCTCTACGCATGTATGCAAAACCGTCAAAAAGGCCACCTTTTGTGAGATGTATGTTCTTCTCCTCAAATGAATGAAGATTCATATGCAAGAAGAAAAGTATTTCTCATACTGTTGCAAATGAAAGAAGTGATCTTCCTTAAACTTGGTTCTTCACAATGTGGCATATGGTGTTCTTCCCAACATATGATTAAGTTTCACAAACCTGATTGCGAATTGCAAGGATGCGAAGCAAGAGAAACCACACGATGGATCTAGACAGAGAGATGGAAAGGAAGGTATGAAATGATTCCAAACATAGAATGCTTTCAAAACTGAAATAGAAAGACACAAGATACATCTTAGCAATCACCACTATGATGCAGTGCAATCAAAGATGCAGTTTCATGTTTCGGTTTGAGATGTTTTCACCCAACCAGAACACATCAGTCATTAGGCATCCTATAGCAGTGTAAAGACCGATAGAGGATGATGCAAAAAGATTTCATGTCTTGTCAGACACTTAGAGTATTTCATTATGCATTTTTGTAAAAGTGTAAAATTTTTGACAGATTGCACGAAAATATGTAAAAGCATTCTCATGTAATCATGTTGCAAGGACATTAGGTCCTGTAGCATTGAATAATTCAAAGTTAGTTAGTTGTTGATAAGCTTTGAATAGTTCAAAGTTAGTTAGTTAGAGATAAGGATAGAATATGTCAAAGTTGTTAAGTGTTTCCCCTTTCTTCTCCACTTTCCTCTCTCCTCTTTTCCTATATAAGGAGGGGGGTTCATTGTAAATATTCATATTTTGTTTGTGCATATAAACTATAGGAAAAACTCTTGAGTTCTGAAAACTTTGTGTTTCATTGTAAGAGAGTTAAGCACTTGAATAAAGGAATAGAGATTGACAGACTTTGTGTTGTTGTCTTGAAAATCAATGAATGTATTCTTATGTTGCATTTGTTGATCCTTGTTCAAATTAAATAGTTTCTTTGTTTAAATCATCAGAGCATCTTTAATCCAAGTTTTCTAAAGACTTTGCGCTTCAGGAAATTGGGGTTACTATAGAAACTAGTGGCTGATATACTCCAAGGAATGAAGACTTTGGGCTTCAGTATTGGATAATAGATTAGAATACTTATTTTAAGTGGGGACAGGAGACTTTGAGCTCATTGTATCACTTCATCTTTAGATAAATCAAATACTGTCTCGTTTGATTATTCTTAATTCAATCATTGAGTCACCGGTATTACTGTTGCAAGGTGAACTATATGTGTTATAGTTCAGTTCTACTTGAAGCCACTTATGGTAAGAAGGGAGCCTCCCTTGTTGCTGAGAGGAGAGAGAAAGCTCACATACTACTGCCTAAAACACATGTTTTGCAAGTTGTAGTCTTAGTGACTTGCAAAATATTTAGCCAACACAAATTCAACACCATAACACAAGAATTTATTGTCAAGGAAACACTATTAAAGGAAAAACTCTGTTGGGAATTAGTACCCACAAATAATGCACTGAAAGTATAGTATCCATGTTAGGATATTTAGACTTGTTATGAGATGATTATTACATATAGTACACAGTCCCTGTTAAATGACAAACCCTATTAGGAGTTGAGAGAAACAAAAGGCTCACTGTCTAGGAACACTACCCAAATGTGAAGGTTAAATCCACCTTTTGGACTCACTATCCAAAATATAGATATAGGAGTAACAGTAACTAGAGAATTGACTAATAGAAAATTACTTTTCTTAAACAGTTCCAATGAAGTCCATCACAATCACTACCTCTGCTCTACATCCAGAAAACTTCACAAATATAAGCTCATAGCTTTAGCATTACACTTTCATACCTCGTCACCAAGAAACAAATCTTCTTTATACAAGTTTACAATAAACAATTAGGTTGGCCTGTTAAGACTCCCCCATTGTACAAACAATTAAATAGACCCTTGCTAAGATACAAACAGTACCTTACACAAGTAAACATCAATAACAATTAATCAAATTATACTCCAAGATCCAAAATCCATGCTCGCCATCCTCTAAACACGTTAGACAAATGGAATTGGTCATAAACAGATCTTCACAAGATCACAGACTTTGGCTAACGTCACCAAGAATACATAATCCCAAAAATCACAAGTAACATTCTTCAACATGTCTTTGACCATGCCTTAAGCTCCCAAATCACAACTCGTGCTTGCATCCAAACTATCTCCAAAACACAGAGACTAACTCTGTCACAATCTAGCCATTGTCATGTATCCAATCTTCAAAAAAACAACTATAACTAATGCCAACAGTAAGATGAAGCCAATCAACCTTAGATATAAGATCGCTGCTCATCCCTGTATACATTTCCATTCTTGCATGCTCTTAAACGTGAGTATAGTGTTCATATACTTCTGTCAGTCATCCCTATACCAATGATAACCAGTTAGTTTGAGACTTGAATTGAAACATATGTTGACATCAATGACAAAACATGAATATCAACACCTCTCACTAGGCCAATTCCAACAATATTAGCACTGATTTACTAGCCAGAATCAACTTTAGGCTCGTATTCTCACCCATAAGTATCTTACAAATGTTAACATTTCCTCTGGTAGGAAGAGGTTCTATGATTTGGAATACTTTGAAACTGGTGACTCAATTGGTTAAGAATGGTCTCTTTTAGATCTTTCATGCAGGATCACAAGCTATTTTTTGGCTTGACTCTTGGGATGATCATCCTTCTATCCTTTCTACGCATCCTCATCTTCAACCCATTTTTGATTCTTTTACTACTGCTAGCTAGGATATTGTTGATCATTATAAGATAGCCCATAATTGTGGGATAGTAGTTTGTTTTCACTAGAAACATCCTTCTGAATGGCCTCTAGGAGGATCTGAGGAAGATAAGAATGAGTTGGCTTAGATTCTGGAGTCTTGTGAGTGCACTACCTTGGCTGGGAATGAGCTTTTGGCTTGGGCAAGCAATGATTTGTCTGGTAAGTTCTTTTTTTCTGTTGGTTATGTTGAGCTGGCATGGAAGACTTTTGGGGAAATTTAGGCTCCTTGGTGGAAGCAAGTTTGGTACAAGTTCTCATGGGCCAAGTGCAAATTTTTCATGTGGTCGGTGGTCCAAAACTAGTATCTTACTTGGGATAATTTATGCAAGAATTATTTTCAGGGCCCCTCAATGTGTGTGTTGATTTGTAATAGTGAAGAGAGTGCCTCTCATCTCTTTTTCCTATGTTCCTTCACTAGACATATTTAACACTTTTGGTGGGATGTGTGGAATCAAGCTTGTTGGCATGTATCTTATTTAGCTGAGTTTTTTGTTCGGTGGGGAAAGGCCCCTCTCAAAACCTCTTTTCTTCACGTTTCTTGGGCTCTTGGCCCTTCTTTTATTATTTGGTATGTCTGGTTAGAGAGGAATCGATAGATCTTCCAAGATGTGTTGTTGGGGACCCACCACTTGTGGTGGAAAATTATCCACTCTTTGGGAGAAACTGTTTCAAAAAAATGTGACTTGACAAAGGTTGTGGATCCTGGTGATGTTAGTTGCTACAACCGCCTCCATATTTCTCCCCGGGTAAAAGTACAAACTTATGTCACACTTTTATAAAGGAAAAGGTTAACAACATCAAAACAGTTCAACTTCAACGACATAAAAGAGACAATTCTATTTGGAATTTGAAGATGATGTAAACTGATTAAATGTGTAAAATGATGACATGTAACTGATTGAATGTTTGATAATGTTAAGTTGAAGATGATGCAAGACATTAAATCAGTTAATGGTTTGTATTGTCATTGATGTCAACTTGATATCATCTATATGGTCATATAAATAATGCCAAATACTTCAGAGAATCAATGGAACAATGATTATGCTTTTAGCAATGCATAAAGTCAAGTATTCACCAAGTGATAGACTACACCGGTGGAGTGCACACCATCGGTAAAGATAGAGATAAAGTCATAGTGATGCCCGACGAGCAGAAGACAATGTTGCCTGACGAAGCAGAATCACAGGATGCCCGACGAGCAAGATCCAATGATGCCCGACAGATGGAGATCCCAAAGCTAACTGAAGATACACCAATGGAACTGGCAGTTGTCACCAGCGACGAACTGCAGAATTGACTGACAGAATAGAGAGATCAGAAAATGACAAAATATCTAGCTGACAGAGCTTAAAGATATACTTAACTGATTGTTTTATTTGTTTTATTCGACCATAGTTAAGTAAGTGATTTAAAGATGATTTATACAACTTGCAAGAAGATAACTATGAGATAAATCAGGAGTTAAAGCTGTAAATCAATTTGGCTGGATTGTTTTTCACGCCAAGAATCAAAAATCAAGAACAATAGTTAAGGAATATCATGTGTATATAAGAGACAATAATAATTCATTTATGTAAGCAATCAGATACACGGGGGAGTGAATTGATAGAAGATGCTGAAGAGAAACTGATGAAGGTTAAACTTCATACAGTCCTGATCAATCAAGCTAAGGGAGAGCTAAAGAATTCTGCAGACACCGA
>MU224777.1:56570-68212 GCA_018584345.1 Thuja plicata | reverse complement strand
ATAATTAGGCTAATACTTCAATTGGAATCAATGATATATGCTTTTATTTGATATTCATTCTCATATCTAACATTTCAATTTGATGTTCTCAAGTTTTCATAGATTACAAGCTTTCAATTCTAGACTAAGGGCATTTACTTTCCTTAGCTAGTTTAATTGCATCTTTACTTCCATAGAATAGCTGCAAATCATTCTTAGCTTAGTGCAAATTTAATTTCTTAGTCTAAATTGCATCTCTTTTCATAGATTAGTTGCATACTTTTTCATAGAATAATGGCATTTCTCATTTTGTTGCATTCTTAAATCCTCCATGTTAGCAATGGTCAGGTTGTTGGCTCTCGTTCTGAGGGTAAAACTCAACATCCACATCTAATTAGGAGGCAACAGGTCATTTCAATCGCATTTGCAGAGCAAATAATTCATGTTTGTCTTTGTAAATTAAGCGATTGTGTAAGGACTATGTTGTGTTTGTGTTGAATTCAGAGGTCCACATTCAGCATACAACGGTCACAATAGATCAGAAGAAGAAATAAAAAGCTGCAAGAATCAAATCTAAGCTTACATAGAGCTTACCGGCGGTCAGACATTTTTATTAGTTATCAAAACAAACTGTTTGGTAATTTGATGAATCTCATAAATTGTATTTAATATTGTATTAGAAATAGTATAGTGTGATAATATAGTATGTTGCCATCAATGTCAAAGGGAGAGATTGATGACATGTAACTGATTGAATGTTTGATAATGTTAAGTTGAAGATGATGCAAGATATTAAATCAGTTAATGCTTTGTATTGTCATTGATGTCAACTTGATATCATCTGTATGGTTATATACATAATTCCAAAGACTTTAGAGAATCAATGGAACAATGATTATCCTTTCAGCAATGCATAAAAGTCAAGTATTCACCAAGTGATAGACTACACCAGCGAAGTGCACACCATCGGTAAAGACATTGATAAATTCATAGTGATGCCCGACGAGAAGAAGATAGTGTTTCCTGATGAAGCAGAATCATAGGATGCCCAACGAGCTGAAAACACTGTTGCTCGACGAGAAAGATCTAATGATACCCGACGGACGGAGATCCCGAAGCTAACTAAAGATACACCGACGGAACTGGCAGTTGTCACCAGCGACGAACTGCAGAATTGACTGACAGAATAGAGAGATCAGAAAATGACAAAATATCTAGCTGGCAGAGCTTAAAAATAGACTTAACTAGTTGTTTTATTTGTTTTATTCGAACACAGTTAAGTAAGTGATTTAGAGATGATTTATACAACTGGCAAGAAGATAATTATGAGATAAATCAGGAGCTAAAGTCGTAAATAAATTTGGCTGGATTGTTTTTCACGCCAAGAATCAAGAACCAAGAGTTAAGGAATATCATGTCTATATAAGAGACAAGCATAATTCATTTCTGTAATCAATCAAATATACAGGGGAGTGAATTGATAGAAGATTCTGAAGAGAAACTAATGAAGGTTAAACTTCATACAGTCCTGATCAATCAAGCTAAGGGAGAGCTAAAGAATTCTGCAAACATCAACACACAATGAAGCACAGCATCACAGAGCAGAAAGAGTTAAGTATAAAGGAATTGAAATGATATATTAATCAGAAAGGTAATATACATAAATAGATCTGAATATCTGCAATTCAAGTTGCATTAGAAACAGGTCATTGTGTTTCAGTTTAACCATTGAAGCATTAACAGAGCAGGACTTTACAGTCTTTTGTAATTGAGGTATATCCTAACAGATTACCAGAAGGTTGACTCATGATAGTAGCATCGGTCTTACCTAAAGCCTATTGACAGTCTAAGAACGAGGCTGATTCAAGGATGGTAGTAAGATTAGCATAAAGCCTATTGACAGTCATGAGACTGATTCAAGGATGGTAGCATAGATGCCAGATACTTAGTGACAACCTATGTATAAAAATCCTCTAACAAAGTTTCACTTAATAGTGTGTTTGTAACCTTTAACAGGGTTGGCTCCTAATAGGGCTCACTTCAGAAGAGTGAAAATTTGGGGTACCGGTCCCAGTGGTTTTTCCCTTGACAGGGTTTCCACGTTAAAATCCTTGTGTTATGTGTGTATGGTTTATTACTTTATTGTTTTTCATCTCACACATGCATTTATGGATTGACTGGTATACTTTGCATATTTACTAAGTATCGGTAAATAAGTTTTACTTCTTATTGGTTATCAAGGAGAAGAAGGACAGACAAGGTAAACCGACAGACAGTTATTTATTTCAAGTATTTCAAAGGCATACATCTTGTAGGGACTTAATAATTTGAGGTGTATTAATTGGTGGATTGAAGTTTAAGGGATAAAATTTTTAAGGCCACTGATTCACCCCCCCTCTTAGTTATTACTAACATAAAAATGGATGAAGAATTGATATGTTTATTTTAATTTTAAAGTCCATTTTTCAATTGCTGAAAATTACTGTAAATCAGAGGGTCTACCTCCCACAAAAATACTATATGTAAATAATCATTTTTTCCATCTGATTTCAAAATATATTTTAGATGACATGTATAGATAGTACAGAAAAAAAGAAAGATTGGTTTTTGATGTATATTTTCTCTGTTATAACAATTCAAAGTTGAACTTACCTGAAATTGATAGTTTTTGTCTCCCACCTTATTTCCCCTATCAAATCTATACCAATCAAAAAAAATTATACATTCTTGAAGATGACTCTCTCCTCTAATGTTTCATAAAAATTTTAAATTTTTCTGATATGATTTACTATTTTTTTTCTTTTTCTGAATCAACGTCTTCTCGAATGTTAATATACCTACTTGTATTTTTTATTGTAATATACTAGTTCTAATCGAAATACTATACAAATTATATGACCATAGTCTTGACTCCACGAGCAATTGCGTGGGCGATCGCTCGCTTTATCCTCATATATAAGAGGATTTGTTTTTTCAATTTGAAAACAAAAAAAAATAAAATTGATTGTATTCAAGATCAAGGAGTATGAAAGCAATTCTTTTATGAAATAGTATGAAAGCAATTTTTTTCTGAAGGAGTATTAAAGCTATTATTTTCTAAAGGAGTATTAAAGAAATTTTTGGAATGCGATTTTGAAGACTTTGTGCAATGGGGAATAAAAGGATAGAGAAAAAAAGTATGATACAATAAGGGATGACAAAATGAAATGTCATTCAAAACATAATCAAGAGAAACATGTTGATGTTCACGAAGAACTTGTTGATGTTGAAGAAGAACCTGCTGATGTTCAAAAAGATGCAAGTTAACTAGGGTAACAAATTGGTAGTAGTCAAGGTAGAAATATTTCAAATGGCATAGAAAATTTGATGGAGATGAATGAGGATTCTCTTTTCAGTCAAATTTCATCTGAACACATGGTTATTGAAAGCTCAATAAATTTGCATTGCAAAAACATGTGGGAGGAATATTTTGAAAAGAAATATGTGGTTGGAAGAGCACAATTATTTGCCAAGTTATTCAGGAAAAGAGAAATTACTCTTCTTTTGGATTTGTTGGGTGTTGATAATAGGAAAAGCTCAGGAGGTCATGTAAAAGGAAGAATAGTTGAAAATTTGGAAGATGTAATGAACGTTATTAGTAGCACAAGTTGAGGAGCTTATTTAAATGATGCATGTAGAGCATTGATGTAGAGCGTTGATGACTACAGTTTATAGTAAGAGGTTATCACATATAAGAAAAGTTCAAGCAATTTCTGAATTACTGAATGTATCTAGAAGAACTATTCAAATATATATTAGGAGAAATATGTTAGATAAAAACATTGAAAAGAATTGGGTAAATATTTGTAGACTTCCTTGAAAAGATAATTTCTGAAGATGTAAAAAGATAGGTTGTTGAATATTGGACCACCCACTCTCGTGTTTCTTCCAATAGAAGGGACACTATACAAATGAAATATGAAGAGACTAGTATGAAACTTTCACACCCAAAACATTTTATTGATACAACACAAAGTGAACTATTTGAAGTATTCAAGCAAGAATTTTTAGATGTGAAAATATGTCAGAGAATGTTTGAGAGGTTGCGCCCTTGCTTTGTACACATATATAAGGTATGTGAAACTTGTTGTTGTTGAAATCATGTTGAGTCTCATCTATACTTGCAATCATATAAAAAAGATATGGCAATACTTAATCAAAATATGGTCATCCATGGAAGTACGACACAATTTGTGAAGTCTATTTTATGTGATAAATCAGAATATTCAGATGAGTTTAATGTACAATGTATAAAAAGTGCATGCATTGATTTTGGATATTTACATAAATTTCGATGGAAAATTGAGAATATTGATGTTTCAACGCTAGTTTTGTTGAAGAGATTTAAATGTGAGACATACCGAACTAAGACATGAGATGAATCCAAATAAATTTCATTGAAGAAGACTGAATTTTCCTACCTTGAGTTTACGTATAGATTTCATACTATCATTTATCCACATATCCAACATTGTCATGGTGCACGATGGAAAGCTAAACAGTTTCGTGATTCCAAAAATTGTTTTCCACTTAGTTGTATTATTTCAATTGTAGATTTATCTAAGAACTATATATTTTCCCCTCAATCACAAATTTAGGCTCAATATTATCATTATGATCAAGTTGTAATATTTATGCAAGTGAGCTATAGACACACGCAATTTTATTTGGATGATGTAGAAAGTAACGATCCAAGTGAGCACATTATCATCAAGAAGGTTCATTTCTATATCAACGATGATATGGTTCATGATAGGAGTTATGTAGCCCATTGTTTTGAAATAATTTTTCAAGATCTTGAGGATCGCAAGATAGATGCTTCACAACATTGGATTTGTTCTGATGGTTGTGCGGGTAAGTACATAATTCAATTGATTTTCATTCTCATTTAAGTTATTATTTACTTTTAATTGAATTTCAGTATATATATAAATTCTTGATTTATATTTTTTTAATTTGATTTTATTTTGATTTTTTATTAAATGATTACATACATGTGTACAAATTTATTCTAGGACAATTTAAGTCTCCAAAAGTCTTTAATTGACTATCCATGCAACATGCTAGACGTAATGTTAAGTTTTTGTGCAACTTATTTGAAAGTGGAGATGGGGAAGGAGAGAACGATAGAGCAAGAGCATGTGTGAAGTGTGCACTTTGCCAACATGAACTTGCAGGTACAAATGGTTTTCAATGTTTATATCTATTTTTTAATTTAATTTATAAATAAGTACACACATACACACACACACACACACACATATATTTATGGAGCTTCTCCATTTTTTAAAAACTGATAGCTCTTTTATGTAGGTAATAGCATAGAGAATTCAAAGAAAATTGTTGAATGGTGCAAAATTCATTTTTCTAGTCATGACACAACATACAACAAATATTATTTTTGGGAAGTGAAAGGTAAAATATTGTGTTCATATTCTTTTAAAATTTTATTAGGTGCATTTCACCTTTATCATAATTGTTGATCTAAAAACGTGCAAATTTAATTTCATATTTGTAACATATATTGATCGATCTAATCCTTACAATTGTAAAAAAAAATAGTATTAGAAGTTTACATCAAGTGATGACTACAGGAAACAACAGGCCTCCATTGATTCAAGTAAGAGAAAAATCATGCTTTTGTGCTCACTGTGTTGAGAACAACACAAATAGTCAATGTGGGAATATTGCAAATGGATATGTTTCACAATGAGAAATGAAATAGTTAATCAGAATGCCTCCTTACGAAGACAATGAAAATATCATAGACATTGATGATCCTATATATTCAACTGATTATGAATGTGTTTATGATTTAGTTGTTAGAGGTCCCTATGCAAGCATGATCTTTTATTCAATTTTAATTTATCACAAGTGATGTTCATCTTTTATCTTAATTTTATTTTTAATTTATGAGATCCATGTGTATAGGTGATATTTTTGTTGTGGTTGCAGATCTTGACAATATAGAAGGTGTAGATTATTATCTACTAAGATGCATGAAAGAAAAATACAAATTTCCAGAAGTAACTGTTGATGGTGATGGACAGTCATATCCAACTAGTTCAGTTTTTATTTAAGGAACCTATTATCATAAAATGAAGATAGACAAAAATGGTGTTCAATTTATTGATTACATGCCTAACCAGAAAGTGCGACATTACAGTCGCTTTGTTATAGAGACAAGGATGCAATTTGAGACATTGCCAAAAAAAGGATGTGACAACCAAAAGTGGAGGTTTCTTGTTAAAGAACATGATATTTTTTGGAGATAATAAAATATAGAGAGGATACAGACTATATGTATCAGGAGATTTAGGCTAAACTTGTTTTTGTAGTTCGTACTTTCATATTTGAACTAGAGTTTGAACTCATATATAATTTGAGTTCTAGGACTAGATACATATATTTTTAGACCATATTAAATTAGAGATGATTTTAATATTGGATATAGTTATTTATTTTGACATGGTTCAATGGTTTTGATATATAGCTATGAATGCTTGGTTCAATGGTTCTGATATATAGTTATAAATGTTTGTATGTATGCTTTGATGGTTCAAATTTTTAATACAAGTCTAATTAGTGAGAGGGGAGGGGTGAATAAGTAATCACAAAAAACAAATTTCAACTTCTTTTAGACTTTATGCACCAAAACATTAAAAAACAACTAGTATAAAGAAAACTTTCAATGCATGCATTCACAAGTAATAAACCACACAATGTAAACACCATATTTATCTTGTGGAAACCCAAATGGGAAAAAATCCATGGTGTGAGTTGGTACCCAAAAAAATTGTACTCTTCTGGAATACACCCTGTTGGGAGCTTACTCTATTAAAGGTTACAACAACACTGTTAGGTGCTACCCATTTAAGGGATTTTCCTTAGATCTATTAGGATCTTTTCCCTGTTAGGAGAAGCCTTGTTAGAGGACTTAAAACATTCAATTTGAATGCCACCTTGTTAGAGGATTTACATCAAAATCTACCTTGTTAAGGGATTTTAATGTTATAATACTTAGAAATCAACAGATAAAGTGATATGTGTAATTGCACTACCTCTGCATGATCAAACCCAATTAAGATTTATACTTCTTCTCTATACTCTATAATATTCATCACCTTGATCACACTTGATTCTTTTACTTGCTCCTTCACCACATCCTTCTGCAATTCACAATCAACTCTTTTACTTCTTTACCAACATTCCAATATGTAGAATTACTTCCACCAACTTAAAATAAACCCTAGATTTGAGATATGAACGATCCAGATCATATTAGATAAGATACAATGTATCAAACCACTCATGAAACATTTTTCTCTGACCTCATCAGCTTACTTATAGATTTTACCTTGGTAGTTGAGCCATCTTCAAAAAACTCTTTTGACCAAAAGAAACTTCTTGAAGAATCCACCTCAAATGCATACCTTGATCAATGTTATGTCAAGTAAGTTCCACAAATCATGAAACTACCTAACTACTTCACTAAAATCATCGCAAATCTTATTGCCACTTTGAATTCCTTCACTGATTCAAAAATCTTCATAACCTGTTCAATAACTCTGACTTGTTTACTTGTTCATTTGATAACACCACTTCCAGTAAGCTAAAATAGTTTCACCGGTCAAAAATATGAGTCACGACCATAAACATAGTATCTTGAAATTCTTCACAATCATATCCTATGACCGCTCAACCAAATAGTTTACCGATTTGAGATAACATTCAAATCATTTACAGTTTGTCAGTGAATGTTCTAGTAGTTACCCAGTTTGGGTTCCTTCAGTCATTACCAACTTAATTCTTCATATCAAAAGTTGTGATGGCCAAGTTAATATCACAACACATGACATATTCTTCCATTAGAATATAAACTCCATAAACATACTAAAACTCATAATTCACTTACATAATATCTGGTAACATACTGAAAACACTAAATCAATCAGTTGACATCAATGACAACCAAATAACTGATTCACCTGTCATCAAATCTATATCAATCTTCATCAATGCAATAATTAGCATCAATGTATTTGTTATGCTAACAATCTCCCCATTTGGCATTGATGACAATGCTCTTATATTCTTTTACCTTCACTCTTATCTTTTCTTAACTTCTGAATTTTGATTGATATCACCTTGTTGATGTCATGACAACACTTTGTCTCATTGATGGGCAATCTTCATACTGACTTCTACAAAATGTTTCCACTTTTATCTTTACCTCTAATCATTCGTCTTCTCATTCTGTTATATTGATTCATTATCTTCATATACTCCCCCTTTCATCTTCATCCTATATGTTCTTATCTTGTTTGCATACATATTCTCTGCTTTTGTCAAATACATATTCTCCTCCTATAGGAAATGCATTTTCTGCCCCTTTGAAAACAATGTCAAAGATGTCTAAACATTCAGTCATCTCTATAAATAATTGTCTGATCCTTTCTTTTTCTTACCTTATCGATGTATTATAACATCATACTAAGACTTCTCCCCTATGGATTAGTCAACCAATACATCAATTCATACATATGATATTATGATAAACACATATGAACTGATGCAATTAGCATCATCCTCTAATTAACTTTAGATAGGGGAATATGATGCAGGGATGGTATGAATTGCAGGGCCTAGGGCACACCCACAGACCAACCTCCTTGGAGATACAATGTGTAATTATACAACAACACAGCGAGAGAAGAGAAATGAAGATATCTTTATCATTAATATCATCAAAATCAATACATGTCAGGCTGTAAGGCCTTCCTAGTTATGGCCATATACATCAGAATGTATTACAGTTCGATCTTCCTACTACAGAGATCTCAGACCTTCAATATCTTAACATTTTCCTTCTTGCTCTAAGACTTGCTATCAAACTAAGAACATACAACCAAATAAATACAAGAATCCAACCACTAAGTCGGTGCTCAATTACAAAAGGAGAGACCCAGATTTAGGTCCACATGGATCCCAAGATAGATCCCAAATAAATCTAACTACGAAAATTAAATGAATAAGTTGGCCACCGCTCCAACTTCCAAAAGAGACCAACTTGGCATAGGCACAGCCGAGCAACAGAGCACTCGGCAATAGAAAGTCGAGCAACAGCAACACAAAAAGCTAAGAAACAACAACAAAGGATGCCGAGAAATAGCAACACAAGATTCCAAACAATAGAAACCATGCCGAGCAACAAAAACCATGTCGAGCAGCTTCCAAACAACTGAAGAGTAAAACAAACATATTTTTGGGCATGCAGGATTTCCATTGACCCAAGATGCTCCTGCATCAGACACCTGGGGTTGAAAAGAAATGATTCCCTAAATCATGTGTCAGGTCCAACCTGAAATGAATCCAACTTAGATTGAGAAATCCAAGATGAGTCCTCAATTGGTCTATTTTCCACTTTACCAAATATTCCATGTATTCCTTTCCTCTTGTACTTCTGCCAACTCTCTGCTTCAGGATCTTCTCAACTTCCTCTATATGTTTCTTAGGGTAATCACTTGGTACAATTACTTCTTCATCAGGTTCATGATATTCATACAAGTTTGAAATATTGAATATAGGTGATATATCCATGTCATCAGGTAATTCAACTTCATAAGCATTTCCACTGTCAAATCTTCTCAGTATTTTACAAGGACCAAATTTCTTCATCTTTAGTTTCCCATACGTTCCAATAGGAAATCTTCATTTCTTCAAATGAACCATCACAACATCACCAACTTCAAATGTTTTATGTCTTCTTGATTTGTCTACATCATCTTTGTATTTCTGATTACTTTTCTCCAGCTTTTTCTTTACATCCTCATGTAATGTTTTCATAAATTCTGCAAATTCTTCTGCTTCAGCACTTCTTCTCTCTTCACCAACAATGTTTCTCAAATCTGATATACCTCTAGGCTGAGTGCCATGAACAATCTCAAATGGTGTTTTTCCAGTACTTCTGTTTACTGAACTGTTGTATGCAAACTCTGCTTGTGCCAACATCAAATCCCAATTGCCTGGTGTGTCTCCAACTAAACATCTCAATAAGTTACCCAAACTTCTATTCACAACTTTTGTTTGTCCATCAGTCTGTGGATGAAATGTAGAACTAAATTTTAACTCAGTATCCAACTTCTTCCAAAGTGTTCTCCAAAAGTAGCTCACAAATTTACTGTCTCTTTCAGAGATGATACTTCTTGGTAATCCATGCAATCTGACAATCTCCTTAAAGAAAAGATCTACTATATGGACTACATCTGATGTTTTCTTACATGGTATGAAATGTGTCATTTTAGAAAATCTATCCACAAAAGAAAATATGGAATCATTACCTCTTGCTGTCCTTGCAAGTCCAAGAACAAAATCCATGTTGATATCACTCCAAGGTTTCTCTAGAACAGTAATAGGTGTATACAAACCAATATTTTGACTCCCTCCTTTTGCAACTTGACAGACTCCACAACTTTTCACAAATTTCTAAACATCCTTATACAACTGAGGCCAAAAATACCTCTGCTTTAGCAAACTCAATGTTTTATCAATGCCAAAGTGTCCAGCCAATCCACTACTATGTTTCTCTTTTATCAAATTGATTCTCATTGATCCTCTTGGTATGCACAACTGAATTCCTTTAAAAAACATCTCTTCCTAAATGAAATAGTCTTCATACTTACTTGATTGATTTTTATTAGTTGCTCTGCACACTCTCCACTGCTCTAAAAAATCACGATCATCTTCATACAATTTCTTCATGTCATCAAAGCCAAGAACTCCAATTCGCATTTCAGTCAACAAAGATCTTCTTCTACTCAATGCATCAGCAACTCTATTAGAAACTCCACTCTTATGCTTAATCACAAATGTAAAACTCTGCAAATACTCTACCCACTTCATATGTCTCTGATTCAACTTGTTTTGACTACCTAAATACTGTAAATCTTTATGATCAGTATACAACACAAATTCATTTGGCATCAAGTAATGTCTCCACTTCTTCATATCTTGCACAATAGCATAGAAATCTTAATCATAGATAGAATATTTTCTCTTTGCATCATTCAACTTTTCACTAAAGAAAGCAACAAGTTTACCTTCTTGAGTCAACACAGCTCCAATGACACTTCCACTTGCATCACACTCAACTTGAAATACCTTATTAAAATCAGGTAAGGCTAGCACAGGTAATTCAACAACCTTTAACTTCAAAGCTTCAAAACTCTTATCAGCTCCATGTGTCCATTTGAATTCCCTTTTGTCTCCTCTCATTGTCTCAGTCATAGCATTGCAAATAGAACTGAAATTTCTGATAAACTTCCTGTAAAAACTTTCCAATCCATGAATTGATCTTACCTCAATAACATTCTCAGGTATAGGCCAACTCAATACAGCTTCAACCTTCTCTGGATCCATCTTCAAACCATCAGCTGAAATCACAAAACCCAAATATACAAGATCTTCTTTCATGAAGGAACACTTCTTCAGATTTATGAGCAACTTTTCCTCTTTCAATCTCTGCAACACTTGTTTTATGTGCATCAAATGTTCTTCTCTAGTTTTACTGAATATCAGAATATCATCTAGGTATACAATCACACATTTATTCAAGAATTTCTTCA